>OW052220.1:228047050-228647050 GCA_932526605.1 Nephrotoma flavescens
ACAATATTCTATGATTTGAAACAAAAAAATTTTGGTTTCAAATAAAAGTGCATTTGTCCGGGTAAAAAAAACAGCCGATTTCAATCGACGATTACACGAAAACTGGTTGTTGTTTCGGCCTAATTTAAACGGATTATTGTTCAAAATTAAATAACCTTTCATAATTGGTACAATATTCTATGATTTGAAACAAAAAAATTTTGGTTTCAAATAAAAGTGCATTTGTCCGGGTAAAAAAACAGCCGATTTCAATCGACGATTACACGAAAACTGGTTGTTGTTTCGGCCTAATTTAAACGGATTATTGTTCAAAATTAAATAACCTTTCATAATTGGTACAATATTCTATGATTTGAAAGCAAAAAAAATTTTGGTTTCAAATAAAAGTGCATTTGTCCGGGTAAAAAAACAGCCGATTTCAATCGACGATTACACGAAAACTGGTTGTTGTTTCGGCCTAATTTAAACGGATTATTGTTCAAAATTAAATAACCTTTCATAATTGGTACAATATTCTATGATTTGAAACAAAAAAAATTTTGGTTTCAAATAAAAGTGCATTTGTCCGGGTAAAAAAACAGCCGATTTCAATCGACGATTACACGAAAACTGGTTGTTGTTTCGGCCTAATTTAAACGGATTATTGTTCAAAATTAAATAACCTTTCATAATTGGTACAATATTCTATGATTTGAAACAAAAAAAATTTTGGTTTCAAATAAAAGTGCATTTGTCCGGGTAAAAAAACAGCCGATTTCAATCGACGATTACACGAAAACTGGTTGTTGTTTCGGCCTAATTTAAACGGATTATTGTTCAAAATTAAATAACCTTTCATAATTGGTACAATATTCTATGATTTGAAACAAAAAAAATTTTGGTTTCAAATAAAAGTGCATTTGTCCGGGTAAAAAAACAGTCGATTTCAATCGACGATTACACGAAAACTGGTTGTTGTTTCGGCCTAATTTAAACGGATTATTGTTCAAAATTAAATAACCTTTCATAATTGGTACAATATTCTATGATTTGAAACAAAAAAAATTTTGGTTTCAAATAAAAGTGCATTTGTCCGGGTAAAAAAACAGCCGATTTCAATCGACGATTACACGAAAACTGGTTGTTGTTTCGGCCTAATTTAAACGGATTATTGTTCAAAATTAAATAACCTTTCATAATTGGTACAATATTCTATGATTTGAAACAAAAAAAATTTTGGTTTCAAATAAAAGTGCATTTGTCCGGGTAAAAAAACAGCTCGATTTCAATCGACGATTACACGAAAACTGGTTGTTGTTTCGGCCTAATTTAAACGGATTATTGTTCAAAATTAAATAACCTTTCATAATTGGTACAATATTCTATGATTTGAAACAAAAAAATTTTGGTTTCAAATAAAAGTGCATTTGTCCGGGTAAAAAAACAGCCGATTTCAATCGACGATTACACGAAAACTGGTTGTTGTTTCGGCCTAATTTAAACGGATTATTGTTCAAAATTAAATAACCTTTCATAATTGGTACAATATTCTATGATTTGAAAGCAAAAAAATTTTGGTTTCAAATAAAAGTGCATTTGTCCGGGTAAAAAAACAGCCGATTTCAATCGACGATTACACGAAAACTGGTTGTTGTTTCGGCCTAATTTAAACGGATTATTGTTCAAAATTAAATAACCTTTCATAATTGGTACAATATTCTATGATTTGAAACAAAAAAAATTTTGGTTTCAAATAAAAGTGCATTTGTCCGGGTAAAAAAACAGCCGATTTCAATCGACGATTACACGAAAACTGGTTGTTGTTTCGGCCTAATTTAAACGGATTATTGTTCAAAATTAAATAACCTTTCATAATTGGTACAATATTCTATGATTTGAAACAAAAAAATTTTGGTTTCAAATAAAAGTGCATTTGTCCGGGTAAAAAAACAGTCGATTTCAATCGACGATTACACGAAAACTGGTTGTTGTTTCGGCCTAATTTAAACGGATTATTGTTCAAAATTAAATAACCTTTCATAATTGGTACAATATTCTATGATTTGAAACAAAAAAAAATTTTGGTTTCAAATAAAAGTGCATTTGTCCGGGTAAAAAAAACAGCCGATTTCAATCGACGATTACACGAAAACTGGTTGTTGTTTCGGCCTAATTTAAACGGATTATTGTTCAAAATTAAATAACCTTTCATAATTGGTACAATATTCTATGATTTGAAACAAAAAAATTTTGGTTTCAAATAAAAGTGCATTTGTCCGGGTAAAAAAACAGCCGATTTCAATCGACGATTACACGAAAACTGTGTTGTTGATTCGGCCTAATTTAAACGGATTATTGTTCAAAATTAAATAACCTTTCATAATTGGTACAATATTCTATGATTTGAAACAAAAAAAATTTTGGTTTCAAATAAAAGTGCATTTGTCCGGGTAAAAAAACAGTCGATTTCAATCGACGATTACACGAAAACTGGTTGTTGTTTCGGCCTAATTTAAACGGATTATTGTTCAAAAATTAAATAACCTTTCATAATTGGTACAATATTCTATGATTTGAAACAAAAAAAATTTTGGTTTCAAATAAAAGTGCATTTGTCCGGGTAAAAAAACAGCCGATTTCAATCGACGATTACACGAAAACTGGTTGTTGTTTCGGCCTAATTTAAACGGATTATTGTTCAAAATTAAATAACCTTTCATAATTGGTACAATATTCTATGATTTGAAACAAAAAAAATTTTGGTTTCAAATAAAAGTGCATTTGTCCGGGTAAAAAAACAGCCGATTTCAATCGACGATTACACGAAAACTGGTTGTTGTTTCGGCCTAATTTAAACGGATTATTGTTCAAAATTAAATAACCTTTCATAATTGGTACAATATTCTATGATTTGAAACAAAAAAAATTTTGGTTTCAAATAAAAGTGCATTTGTCCGGGTAAAAAAACAGTCGATTTCAATCGACGATTACACGAAAACTGGTTGTTGTTTCGGCCTAATTTAAACGGATTATTGTTCAAAATTAAATAACCTTTCATAATTGGTACAATATTCTATGATTTGAAACAAAAAAAATTTTGGTTTCAAATAAAAGTGCATTTGTCCGGGTAAAAAAACAGCCGATTTCAATCGACGATTACACGAAAACTGGTTGTTGTTTCGGCCTAATTTAAACGGATTATTGTTCAAAATTAAATAACCTTTCATAATTGGTACAATATTCTATGATTTGAAACGAAAAAAAATTTTGGTTTCAAATAAAAGTGCATTTGTCCGGGTAAAAAAACAGCCGATTTCAATCGACGATTACACGAAAACTGGTTGTTGTTTCGGCCTAATTTAAACGGATTATTGTTCAAAATTAAATAACCTTTCATAATTGGTACAATATTCTATGATTTGAAACAAAAAAAATTTTGGTTTCAAATAAAAGTGCATTTGTCCGGGTAAAAAAACAGCCGATTTCAATCGACGATTACACGAAAACTGGTTGTTGTTTCGGCCTAATTTAAACGGATTATTGTTCAAAATTAAATAACCTTTCATAATTGGTACAATATTCTATGATTTGAAACAAAAAAAATTTTGGTTTCAAATAAAAGTGCATTTGTCCGGGTAAAAAAACAGCCGATTTCAATCGACGATTACACGAAAACTGGTTGTTGTTTCGGCCTAATTTAAACGGATTATTGTTCAAAATTAAATAACCTTTCATAATTGGTACAATATTCTATGATTTTGAAACAAAAAAAATTTTGGTTTCAAATAAAAGTGCATTTGTCCGGGTAAAAAAACAGCCGATTTCAATCGACGATTACACGAAAACTGGTTGTTGTTTCGGCCTAATTTAAACGGATTATTGTTCAAAATTAAATAACCTTTCATAATTGGTACAATATTCTATGATTTGAAACAAAAAAAATTTTGGTTTCAAATAAAAGTGCATTTGTCCGGGTAAAAAAACAGCCGATTTCAATCGACGATTACACGAAAACTGGTTGTTGTTTCGGCCTAATTTAAACGGATTATTGTTCAAAATTAAATAACCTTTCATAATTGGTACAATATTCTATGATTTGAAACAAAAAAAATTTTGGTTTCAAATAAAAGTGCATTTGTCCGGGTAAAAAAACAGCCGATTTCAATCGACGATTACACGAAAACTGGTTGTTGTTTCGGCCTAATTTAAACGGATTATTGTTCAAAATTAAATAACCTTTCATAATTGGTACAATATTCTATGATTTGAAACAAAAAAAAATTTTGGTTTCAAATAAAAGTGCATTTGTCCGGGTAAAAAAACAGCCGATTTCAATCGACGATTACACGAAAACTGGTTGTTGTTTCGGCCTAATTTAAACGGATTATTGTTCAAAATTAAATAACCTTTCATAATTGGTACAATATTCTATGATTTGAAACAAAAAAATTTTGGTTTCAAATAAAAGTGCATTTGTCCGGGTAAAAAAACAGCCGATTTCAATCGACGATTACACGAAAACTGGTTGTTGTTTCGGCCTAATTTAAACGGATTATTGTTCAAAATTAAATAACCTTTCATAATTGGTACAATATTCTATGATTTGAAACAAAAAAAATTTTGGTTTCAAATAAAAGTGCATTTGTCCGGGTAAAAAAACAGTCCGATTTCAATCGACGATTACACGAAAACTGGTTGTTGTTTCGGCCTAATTTAAACGGATTATTGTTCAAAATTAAATAACCTTTCATAATTGGTACAATATTCTATGATTTGAAACAAAAAAAATTTTGGTTTCAAATAAAAGTGCATTTGTCCGGGTAAAAAAACAGCCGATTTCAATCGACGATTACACGAAAACTGGTTGTTGTTTCGGCCTAATTTAAACGGATTATTGTTCAAAATTAAATAACCTTTCATAATTGGTACAATATTCTATGATTTGAAACAAAAAAAATTTTGGTTTCAAATAAAAGTGCATTTGTCCGGGTAAAAAAACAGCCGATTTCAATCGACGATTACACGAAAACTGGTTGTTGTTTCGGCCTAATTTAAACGGATTATTGTTCAAAATTAAATAACCTTTCATAATTGGTACAATATTCTATGATTTGAAACAAAAAAAATTTTGGTTTCAAATAAAAGTGCATTTGTCCGGGTAAAAAAACAGCCGATTTCAATCGACGATTACACGAAAACTGGTTGTTGTTTCGGCCTAATTTAAACGGATTATTGTTCAAAATTAAATAACCTTTCATAATTGGTACAATATTCTATGATTTGAAACAAAAAAAATTTTGGTTTCAAATAAAAGTGCATTTGTCCGGGTAAAAAAACAGCCGATTTCAATCGACGATTACACGAAAACTGGTTGTTGTTTCGGCCTAATTTAAACGGATTATTGTTCAAAATTAAATAACCTTTCATAATTGGTACAATATTCTATGATTTGAAACAAAAAAAATTTTGGTTTCAAATAAAAGTGCATTTGTCCGGGTAAAAAAACAGCCGATTTCAATCGACGATTACACGAAAACTGGTTGTTGTTTCGGCCTAATTTAAACGGATTATTGTTCAAAATTAAATAACCTTTCATAATTGGTACAATATTCTATGATTTGAAACAAAAAAAATTTTGGTTTCAAATAAAAGTGCATTTGTCCGGGTAAAAAAACAGCCGATTTCAATCGACGATTACACGAAAACTGGTTGTTGTTTCGGCCTAATTTAAACGGATTATTGTTCAAAATTAAATAACCTTTCATAATTGGTACAATATTCTATGATTTGAAACAAAAAAAAATTTTGGTTTCAAATAAAAGTGCATTTGTCCGGGTAAAAAAACAGTCGATTTCAATCGACGATTACACGAAAACTGGTTGTTGTTTCGGCCTAATTTAAACGGATTATTGTTCAAAATTAAATAACCTTTCATAATTGGTACAATATTCTATGATTTGAAACAAAAAAAATTTTGGTTTCAAATAAAGTGCATTTGTCCGGGTAAAAAAAACAGTCGATTTCAATCGACGATTACACGAAAACTGGTTGTTGTTTCGGCCTAATTTAAACGGATTATTGTTCAAAATTAAATAACCTTTCATAATTGGTACAATATTCTATGATTTGAAACAAAAAAAATTTTGGTTTCAAATAAAAGTGCATTTGTCCGGGTAAAAAAACAGTCGATTTCAATCGACGATTACACGAAAACTGGTTGTTGTTTCGGCCTAATTTAAACGGATTATTGTTCAAAATTAAATAACCTTTCATAATTGGTACAATATTCTATGATTTGAAACAAAAAAAATTTTGGTTTCAAATAAAAGTGCATTTGTCCGGGTAAAAAAACAGTCGATTTCAATCGACGATTACACGAAAACTGGTTGTTGTTTCGGCCTAATTTAAACGGATTATTGTTCAAAATTAAATAACCTTTCATAATTGGTACAATATTCTATGATTTGAAACAAAAAAAATTTTGGTTTCAAATAAAAGTGCATTTGTCCGGGTAAAAAAACAGTCGATTTCAATCGACGATTACACGAAAACTGGTTGTTGTTTCGGCCTAATTTAAACGGATTATTGTTCAAAATTAAATAACCTTTCATAATTGGTACAATATTCTATGATTTGAAACAAAAAAAATTTTGGTTTCAAATAAAAGTGCATTTGTCCGGGTAAAAAAACAGTCGATTTCAATCGACGATTACACGAAAACTGGTTGTTGATTCGGCCTAATTTAAACGGATTATTGTTCAAAATTAAATAACCTTTCATAATTGGTACAATATTCTATGATTTGAAACAAAAAAAATTTTGGTTTCAAATAAAAGTGCATTTGTCCGGGTAAAAAAACAGTCGATTTCAATCGACGATTACACGAAAACTGGTTGTTGTTTCGGCCTAATTTAACGGATTATTGTTCAAAATTAAATAACCTTTCATAATTGGTACAATATTCTATGATTTGAAACAAAAAAAATTTTGGTTTCAAATAAAAGTGCATTTGTCCGGGTAAAAAAACAGTCGATTTCAATCGACGATTACACGAAAACTGGTTGTTGTTTCGGCCTAATTTAAACGGATTATTGTTCAAAATTAAATAACCTTTCATAATTGGTACAATATTCTATGATTTGAAACAAAAAAAATTTTGGTTTCAAATAAAAGTGCATTTGTCCGGGTAAAAAAACAGCCGATTTCAATCGACGATTACACGAAAACTGGTTGTTGTTTCGGCCTAATTTAAACGGATTATTGTTCAAAATTAAATAACCTTTCATAATTGGTACAATATTCTATGATTTGAAACAAAAAAAATTTTGGTTTCAAATAAAAGTGCATTTGTCCGGGTAAAAAAACAGTCGATTTCAATCGACGATTACACGAAAACTGGTTGTTGTTTCGGCCTAATTTAAACGGATTATTGTTCAAAATTAAATAACCTTTCATAATTGGTACAATATTCTATGATTTGAAACAAAAAAAATTTTGGTTTCAAATAAAAGTGCATTTGTCCGGGTAAAAAAACAGCCGATTTCAATCGACGATTACACGAAAACTGGTTGTTGTTTCGGCCTAATTTAAACGGATTATTGTTCAAAATTAAATAACCTTTCATAATTGGTACAATATTCTATGATTTGAAACAAAAAAAATTTTGGTTTCAAATAAAAGTGCATTTGTCCGGGTAAAAAAACAGCCGATTTCAATCGACGATTACACGAAAACTGGTTGTTGTTTCGGCCTAATTTAAACGGATTATTGTTCAAAATTAAATAACCTTTCATAATTGGTACAATATTCTATGATTTGAAACAAAAAAAATTTTGGTTTCAAATAAAAGTGCATTTGTCCGGGTAAAAAAACAGCCGATTTCAATCGACGATTACACGAAAACTGGTTGTTGTTTCGGCCTAATTTAAACGGATTATTGTTCAAAATTAAATAACCTTTCATAATTGGTACAATATTCTATGATTTGAAACAAAAAAAATTTTGGTTTCAAATAAAAGTGCATTTGTCCGGGTAAAAAAACAGCCGATTTCAATCGACGATTACACGAAAACTGGTTGTTGTTTCGGCCTAATTTAAACGGATTATTGTTCAAAATTAAATAACCTTTCATAATTGGTACAATATTCTATGATTTGAAACAAAAAAAATTTTGGTTTCAAATAAAAGTGCATTTGTCCGGGTAAAAAAACAGTCGATTTCAATCGACGATTACACGAAAACTGGTTGTTGTTTCGGCCTAATTTAAACGGATTATTGTTCAAAATTAAATAACCTTTCATAATTGGTACAATATTCTATGATTTGAAACAAAAAAAATTTTGGTTTCAAATAAAAGTGCATTTGTCCGGGTAAAAAAAACAGTCGATTTCAATCGACGATTACACGAAAACTGGTTGTTGTTTCGGCCTAATTTAAACGGATTATTGTTCAAAATTAAATAACCTTTCATAATTGGTACAATATTCTATGATTTGAAACAAAAAAAATTTTGGTTTCAAATAAAAGTGCATTTGTCCGGGTAAAAAAACAGCCGATTTCAATCGACGATTACACGAAAACTGGTTGTTGTTTCGGCCTAATTTAAACGGATTATTGTTCAAAATTAAATAACCTTTCATAATTGGTACAATATTCTATGATTTGAAACAAAAAAAATTTTGGTTTCAAATAAAAGTGCATTTGTCCGGGTAAAAAAACAGCCGATTTCAATCGACGATTACACGAAAACTGGTTGTTGTTTCGGCCTAATTTAAACGGATTATTGTTCAAAATTAAATAACCTTTCATAATTGGTACAATATTCTATGATTTGAAACAAAAAAAATTTTGGTTTCAAATAAAAGTGCATTTGTCCGGGTAAAAAAACAGCCGATTTCAATCGACGATTACACGAAAACTGGTTGTTGTTTCGGCCTAATTTAAACGGATTATTGTTCAAAATTAAATAACCTTTCATAATTGGTACAAATATTCTATGATTTGAAACAAAAAAAATTTTGGTTTCAAATAAAAGTGCATTTGTCCGGGTAAAAAAACAGCCGATTTCAATCGACGATTACACGAAAACTGGTTGTTGATTCGGCCTAATTTAAACGGATTATTGTTCAAAATTAAATAACCTTTCATAATTGGTACAATATTCTATGATTTGAAACAAAAAAAATTTTGGTTTCAAATAAAAGTGCATTTGTCCGGGTAAAAAAAACAGTCGATTTCAATCGACGATTACACGAAAACTGGTTGTTGTTTTCGGCCTAATTTAAACGGATTATTGTTCAAAATTAAATAACCTTTCATAATTGGTACAATATTCTATGATTTGAAACAAAAAAAATTTTGGTTTCAAATAAAAGTGCATTTGTCCGGGTAAAAAAACAGCCGATTTCAATCGACGATTACACGAAAACTGGTTGTTGTTTCGGCCTAATTTAAACGGATTATTGTTCAAAATTAAATAACCTTTCATAATTGGTACAATATTCTATGATTTGAAACAAAAAAAATTTTGGTTTCAAATAAAAGTGCATTTGTCCGGGTAAAAAAACAGCCGATTTCAATCGACGATTACACGAAAACTGGTTGTTGTTTCGGCCTAATTTAAACGGATTATTGTTCAAAATTAAATAACCTTTCATAATTGGTACAATATTCTATGATTTGAAACAAAAAAAATTTTGGTTTCAAATAAAAGTGCATTTGTCCGGGTAAAAAAAACAGTCGATTTCAATCGACGATTACACGAAAACTGGTTGTTGTTTCGGCCTAATTTAGACGGATTATTGTTCAAAATTAAATAACCTTTCATAATTGGTACAATATTCTATGATTTGAAACAAAAAAAATTTTGGTTTCAAATAAAAGTGCATTTGTCCGGGTAAAAAAACAGCCGATTTCAATCGACGATTACACGAAAACTGGTTGTTGTTTCGGCCTAATTTAAACGGATTATTGTTCAAAATTAAATAACCTTTCATAATTGGTACAATATTCTATGATTTGAAACAAAAAAAATTTTGGTTTCAAATAAAAGTGCATTTGTCCGGGTAAAAAAACAGCCGATTTCAATCGACGATTACACGAAAACTGGTTGTTGTTTCGGCCTAATTTAAACGGATTATTGTTCAAAATTAAATAACCTTTCATAATTGGTACAATATTCTATGATTTGAAACAAAAAAAATTTTGGTTTCAAATAAAAGTGCATTTGTCCGGGTAAAAAAACAGCCGATTTCAATCGACGATTACACGAAAACTGGTTGTTGTTTCGGCCTAATTTAAACGGATTATTGTTCAAAATTAAATAACCTTTCATAATTGGTACAATATTCTATGATTTGAAACAAAAAAAATTTTGGTTTCAAATAAAAGTGCATTTGTCCGGGTAAAAAAAACAGCCGATTTCAATCGACGATTACACGAAAACTGGTTGTTGTTTCGGCCTAATTTAAACGGATTATTGTTCAAAATTAAATAACCTTTCATAATTGGTACAATATTCTATGATTTGAAACAAAAAAAATTTTGGTTTCAAATAAAAGTGCATTTGTCCGGGTAAAAAAACAGCCGATTTCAATCGACGATTACACGAAAACTGGTTGTTGTTTCGGCCTAATTTAAACGGATTATTGTTCAAAATTAAATAACCTTTCATAATTGGTACAATATTCTATGATTTGAAACAAAAAAATTTTGGTTTCAAATAAAAGTGCATTTGTCCGGGTAAAAAAACAGCCGATTTCAATCGACGATTACACGAAAACTGGTTGTTGTTTCGGCCTAATTTAAACGGATTATTGTTCAAAATTAAATAACCTTTCATAATTGGTACAATATTCTATGATTTGAAACAAAAAAAATTTTGGTTTCAAATAAAAGTGCATTTGTCCGGGTAAAAAAACAGCCGATTTCAATCGACGATTACACGAAAACTGGTTGTTGTTTCGGCCTAATTTAAACGGATTATTGTTCAAAATTAAATAACCTTTCATAATTGGTACAATATTCTATGATTTGAAACAAAAAAATTTTGGTTTCAAATAAAAGTGCATTTGTCCGGGTAAAAAAACAGTCGATTTCAATCGACGATTACACGAAAACTGGTTGTTGTTTCGGCCTAATTTAAACGGATTATTGTTCAAAATTAAATAACCTTTCATAATTGGTACAATATTCTATGATTTGAAACAAAAAAAATTTTGGTTTCAAATAAAAGTGCATTTGTCCGGGTAAAAAAACAGCCGATTTCAATCGACGATTACACGAAAACTGGTTGTTGTTTCGGCCTAATTTAAACGGATTATTGTTCAAAATTAAATAACCTTTCATAATTGGTACAATATTCTATGATTTGAAACAAAAAAAATTTTGGTTTCAAATAAAAGTGCATTTGTCCGGGTAAAAAAACAGCCGATTTCAATCGACGATTACACGAAAACTGGTTGTTGTTTCGGCCTAATTTAAACGGATTATTGTTCAAAATTAAATAACCTTTCATAATTGGTACAATATTCTATGATTTGAAACAAAAAAAATTTTGGTTTCAAATAAAAGTGCATTTGTCCGGGTAAAAAAACAGCCGATTTCAATCGACGATTACACGAAAACTGGTTGTTGTTTCGGCCTAATTTAAACGGATTATTGTTCAAAATTAAATAACCTTTCATAATTGGTACAATATTCTATGATTTGAAACAAAAAAAATTTTGGTTTCAAATAAAAGTGCATTTGTCCGGGTAAAAAAACAGCCGATTTCAATCGACGATTACACGAAAACTGGTTGTTGTTTCGGCCTAATTTAAACGGATTATTGTTCAAAATTAAATAACCTTTCATAATTGGTACAATATTCTATGATTTGAAACAAAAAAAATTTTGGTTTCAAATAAAAGTGCATTTGTCCGGGTAAAAAAACAGCCGATTTCAATCGACGATTACACGAAAACTGGTTGTTGTTTCGGCCTAATTTAAACGGATTATTGTTCAAAATTAAATAACCTTTCATAATTGGTACAATATTCTATGATTTGAAACAAAAAAAATTTTGGTTTCAAATAAAAGTGCATTTGTCCGGGTAAAAAAACAGCCGATTTCAATCGACGATTACACGAAAACTGGTTGTTGTTTCGGCCTAATTTAAACGGATTATTGTTCAAAATTAAATAACCTTTCATAATTGGTACAATATTCTATGATTTGAAACAAAAAAAATTTTGGTTTCAAATAAAAGTGCATTTGTCCGGGTAAAAAAACAGCCGATTTCAATCGACGATTACACGAAAACTGGTTGTTGTTTCGGCCTAATTTAAACGGATTATTGTTCAAAATTAAATAACCTTTCATAATTGGTACAATATTCTATGATTTGAAACAAAAAAAATTTTGGTTTCAAATAAAAGTGCATTTGTCCGGGTAAAAAAACAGTCGATTTCAATCGACGATTACACGAAAACTGGTTGTTGATTCGGCCTAATTTAAACGGATTATTGTTCAAAATTAAATAACCTTTCATAATTGGTACAATATTCTATGATTTGAAACAAAAAAAATTTTGGTTTCAAATAAAATTGCATTTGTCCGGGTAAAAAAACAGCCGATTTCAATCGACGATTACACGAAAACTGGTTGTTGTTTCGGCCTAATTTAAACGGATTATTGTTCAAAATTAAATAACCTTTCATAATTGGTACAATATTCTATGATTTGAAACAAAAAAAATTTTGGTTTCAAATAAAAGTGCATTTGTCCGGGTAAAAAAACAGTCGATTTCAATCGACGATTACACGAAAACTGGTTGTTGTTTCGGCCTAATTTAAACGGATTATTGTTCAAAATTAAATAACCTTTCATAATTGGTACAATATTCTATGATTTGAAACAAAAAAATTTTGGTTTCAAATAAAAGTGCATTTGTCCGTGTAAAAAAACAGCCGATTTCAATCGACGATTACACGAAAACTGGTTGTTGTTTCGGCCTAATTTAAACGGATTATTGTTCAAAATTAAATAACCTTTCATAATTGGTACAATATTCTATGATTTGAAACAAAAAAAATTTTGGTTTCAAATAAAAGTGCATTTGTCCGGGTAAAAAAACAGTCGATTTCAATCGACGATTACACGAAAACTGGTTGTTGTTTCGGCCTAATTTAAACGGATTATTGTTCAAAATTAAATAACCTTTCATAATTGGTACAATATTCTATGATTTGAAACAAAAAAAATTTTGGTTTCAAATAAAAGTGCATTTGTCCGGGTAAAAAAACAGTCGATTTCAATCGACGATTACACGAAAACTGGTTGTTGTTTCGGCCTAATTTAAACGGATTATTGTTCAAAATTAAATAACCTTTCATAATTGGTACAATATTCTATGATTTGAAACAAAAAAAAGTTTTGGTTTCAAATAAAAGTGCATTTGTCCGGGTAAAAAAACAGTCGATTTCAATCGACGATTACACGAAAACTGGTTGTTGTTTCGGCCTAATTTAAACGGATTATTGTTCAAAATTAAATAACCTTTCATAATTGGTACAATATTCTATGATTTGAAACAAAAAAATATTGGTTTCAAATAAAAGTGCATTTGTCCGGGTAAAAAAACAGCCGATTTCAATCGACGATTACACGAAAACTGGTTGTTGTTTCGGCCTAATTTAAACGGATTATTGTTCAAAATTAAATAACCTTTCATAATTGGTACAATATTCTATGATTTGAAACAAAAAAAATTTTGGTTTCAAATAAAAGTGCATTTGTCCGGGTAAAAAAACAGCCGATTTCAATCGACGATTACACGAAAACTGGTTGTTGTTTCGGCCTAATTTAAACGGATTATTGTTCAAAATTAAATAACCTTTCATAATTGGTACAATATTCTATGATTTGAAACAAAAAAATTTTGGTTTCAAATAAAAGTGCATTTGTCCAGGTAAAAAAACAGTCGATTTCAATCGACGATTACACGAAAACTGGTTGTTGTTTCGGCCTAATTTAAACGGATTATTGTTCAAAATTAAATAACCTTTCATAATTGGTACAATATTCTATGATTTGAAACAAAAAAAAGTTTTGGTTTCAAATAAAAGTGCATTTGTCCGGGTAAAAAAACAGTCGATTTCAATCGACGATTACACGAAAACTGGTTGTTGTTTCGGCCTAATTTAAACGGATTATTGTTCAAAATTAAATAACCTTTCATAATTGGTACAATATTCTATGATTTGAAACAAAAAAAATTTTGGTTTCAAATAAAAGTGCATTTGTCCGGGTAAAAAAACAGTCGATTTCAATCGACGATTACACGAAAACTGGTTGTTGTTTCGGCCTAATTTAAACGGATTATTGTTCAAAATTAAATAACCTTTCATAATTGGTACAATATTCTATGATTTGAAACAAAAAAAAGTTTTGGTTTCAAATAAAAGTGCATTTGTCCGGGTAAAAAAACAGTCGATTTCAATCGACGATTACACGAAAACTGGTTGTTGTTTCGGCCTAATTTAAACGGATTATTGTTCAAAATTAAATAACCTTTCATAATTGGTACAATATTCTATGATTTGAAACAAAAAAATATTGGTTTCAAATAAAAGTGCATTTGTCCGGGTAAAAAAACAGCCGATTTCAATCGACGATTACACGAAAACTGGTTGTTGTTTCGGCCTAATTTAAACGGATTATTGTTCAAAATTAAATAACCTTTCATAATTGGTACAATATTCTATGATTTGAAACAAAAAAAATTTTGGTTTCAAATAAAAGTGCATTTGTCCGGGTAAAAAAACAGCCGATTTCAATCGACGATTACACGAAAACTGGTTGTTGTTTCGGCCTAATTTAAACGGATTATTGTTCAAAATTAAATAACCTTTCATAATTGGTACAATATTCTATGATTTGAAACAAAAAAATTTTGGTTTCAAATAAAAGTGCATTTGTCCAGGTAAAAAAACAGTCGATTTCAATCGACGATTACACGAAAACTGGTTGTTGTTTCGGCCTAATTTAAACGGATTATTGTTCAAAATTAAATAACCTTTCATAATTGGTACAATATTCTATGATTTGAAACAAAAAAAATTTTGGTTTCAAATAAAAGTGCATTTGTCCGGGTAAAAAAACAGCCGATTTCAATCGACGATTACACGAAAACTGGTTGTTGTTTCGGCCTAATTTAAACGGATTATTGTTCAAAATTAAATAACCTTTCATAATTGGTACAATATTCTATGATTTGAAACAAAAAAAATTTTGGTTTCAAATAAAAGTGCATTTGTCCGGGTAAAAAAACAGTCGATTTCAATCGACGATTACACGAAAACTGGTTGTTGATTCGGCCTAATTTAAACGGATTATTGTTCAAAATTAAATAACCTTTCATAATTGGTACAATATTCTATGATTTGAAACAAAAAAAATTTTGGTTTCAAATAAAAGTGCATTTGTCCGGGTAAAAAAACAGCCGATTTCAATCGACGATTACACGAAAACTGGTTGTTGTTTCGGCCTAATTTAAACGGATTATTGTTCAAAATTAAATAACCTTTCATAATTGGTACAATATTCTATGATTTGAAACAAAAAAAATTTTGGTTTCAAATAAAAGTGCATTTGTCCGGGTAAAAAAACAGTCGATTTCAATCGACGATTACACGAAAACTGGTTGTTGATTCGGCCTAATTTAAACGGATTATTGTTCAAAATTAAATAACCTTTCATAATTGGTACAATATTCTATGATTTGAAACAAAAAAAATTTTGGTTTCAAATAAAAGTGCATTTGTCCGGGTAAAAAAACAGTCGATTTCAATCGACGATTACACGAAAACTGGTTGTTGATTCGGCCTAATTTAAACGGATTATTGTTCAAAATTAAATAACCTTTCATAATTGGTACAATATTCTATGATTTGAAACAAAAAAAATTTTGGTTTCAAATAAAAGTGCATTTGTCCGGGTAAAAAAACAGCCGATTTCAATCGACGATTACACGAAAACTGGTTGTTGTTTCGGCCTAATTTAAACGGATTATTGTTCAAAATTAAATAACCTTTCATAATTGGTACAATATTCTATGATTTGAAACAAAAAAAATTTTGGTTTCAAATAAAAGTGCATTTGTCCGGGTAAAAAAACAGTCGATTTCAATCGACGATTACACGAAAACTGGTTGTTGATTCGGCCTAATTTAAACGGATTATTGTTCAAAATTAAATAACCTTTCATAATTGGTACAATATTCTATGATTTGAAACAAAAAAAATTTTGGTTTCAAATAAAAGTGCATTTGTCCGGGTAAAAAAACAGTCGATTTCAATCGACGATTACACGAAAACTGGTTGTTGATTCGGCCTAATTTAAACGGATTATTGTTCAAAATTAAATAACCTTTCATAATTGGTACAATATTCTATGATTTGAAACAAAAAAAATTTTGGTTTCAAATAAAAGTGCATTTGTCCGGGTAAAAAAACAGCCGATTTCAATCGACGATTACACGAAAACTGGTTGTTGTTTCGGCCTAATTTAAACGGATTATTGTTCAAAATTAAATAACCTTTCATAATTGGTACAATATTCTATGATTTGAAACAAAAAAAATTTTGGTTTCAAATAAAAGTGCATTTGTCCGGGTAAAAAAACAGTCGATTTCAATCGACGATTACACGAAAACTGGTTGTTGATTCGGCCTAATTTAAACGGATTATTGTTCAAAATTAAATAACCTTTCATAATTGGTACAATATTCTATGATTTGAAACAAAAAAAATTTTGGTTTCAAATAAAAGTGCATTTGTCCGGGTAAAAAAACAGTCGATTTCAATCGACGATTACACGAAAACTGGTTGTTGTTTCGGCCTAATTTAAACGGATTATTGTTCAAAATTAAATAACCTTTCATAATTGGTACAATATTCTATGATTTGAAACAAAAAAAATTTTGGTTTCAAATAAAAGTGCATTTGTCCGGGTAAAAAAACAGTCGATTTCAATCGACGATTACACGAAAACTGGTTGTTGATTCGGCCTAATTTAAACGGATTATTGTTCAAAATTAAATAACCTTTCATAATTGGTACAATATTCTATGATTTGAAACAAAAAAAATTTTGGTTTCAAATAAAAGTGCATTTGTCCGGGTAAAAAAACAGTCGATTTCAATCGACGATTACACGAAAACTGGTTGTTGATTCGGCCTAATTTAAACGGATTATTGTTCAAAATTAAATAACCTTTCATAATTGGTACAATATTCTATGATTTGAAACAAAAAAAATTTTGGTTTCAAATAAAAGTGCATTTGTCCGGGTAAAAAAAACAGCCGATTTCAATCGACGATTACACGAAAACTGGTTGTTGTTTCGGCCTAATTTAAACGGATTATTGTTCAAAATTAAATAACCTTTCATAATTGGTACAATATTCTATGATTTGAAACAAAAAAAATTTTGGTTTCAAATAAAAGTGCATTTGTCCGGGTAAAAAAACAGCCGATTTCAATCGACGATTACACGAAAACTGGTTGTTGATTCGGCCTAATTTAAACGGATTATTGTTCAAAATTAAATAACCTTTCATAATTGGTACAATATTCTATGATTTGAAACAAAAAAAATTTTGGTTTCAAATAAAAGTGCATTTGTCCGGGTAAAAAAACAGCCGATTTCAATCGACGATTACACGAAAACTGGTTGTTGTTTCGGCCTAATTTAAACGGATTATTGTTCAAAATTAAATAACCTTTCATAATTGGTACAATATTCTATGATTTGAAACAAAAAAAATTTTGGTTTCAAATAAAAGTGCATTTGTCCGGGTAAAAAAACAGTCGATTTCAATCGACGATTACACGAAAACTGGTTGTTGATTCGGCCTAATTTAAACGGATTATTGTTCAAAATTAAATAACCTTTCATAATTGGTACAATATTCTATGATTTGAAACAAAAAAAATTTTGGTTTCAAATAAAAGTGCATTTGTCCGGGTAAAAAAACAGTCGATTTCAATCGACGATTACACGAAAACTGGTTGTTGATTCGGCCTAATTTAAACGGATTATTGTTCAAAATTAAATAACCTTTCATAATTGGTACAATATTCTATGATTTGAAACAAAAAAAATTTTGGTTTCAAATAAAAGTGCATTTGTCCGGGTAAAAAAACAGCCGATTTCAATCGACGATTACACGAAAACTGGTTGTTGTTTCGGCCTAATTTAAACGGATTATTGTTCAAAATTAAATAACCTTTCATAATTGGTACAATATTCTATGATTTGAAACAAAAAAAATTTTGGTTTCAAATAAAAGTGCATTTGTCCGGGTAAAAAAACAGTCGATTTCAATCGACGATTACACGAAAACTGGTTGTTGATTCGGCCTAATTTAAACGGATTATTGTTCAAAATTAAATAACCTTTCATAATTGGTACAATATTCTATGATTTGAAACAAAAAAAATTTTGGTTTCAAATAAAAGTGCATTTGTCCGGGTAAAAAAACAGTCGATTTCAATCGACGATTACACGAAAACTGGTTGTTGATTCGGCCTAATTTAAACGGATTATTGTTCAAAATTAAATAACCTTTCATAATTGGTACAATATTCTATGATTTGAAACAAAAAAAATTTTGGTTTCAAATAAAAGTGCATTTGTCCGGGTAAAAAAACAGCCGATTTCAATCGACGATTACACGAAAACTGGTTGTTGTTTCGGCCTAATTTAAACGGATTATTGTTCAAAATTAAATAACCTTTCATAATTGGTACAATATTCTATGATTTGAAACAAAAAAAATTTTGGTTTCAAATAAAAGTGCATTTGTCCGGGTAAAAAAACAGTCGATTTCAATCGACGATTACACGAAAACTGGTTGTTGATTCGGCCTAATTTAAACGGATTATTGTTCAAAATTAAATAACCTTTCATAATTGGTACAATATTCTATGATTTGAAACAAAAAAAATTTTGGTTTCAAATAAAAGTGCATTTGTCCGGGTAAAAAAACAGTCGATTTCAATCGACGAAAACTGGTTGTTGTTTCGGTCCAATTTAAACGGATTATTGTTCAAAATTAAATAACCTTTCATAATTGGTACAATATTCTATGATTTGAAACAAAAAAAATTTTGGTTTCAAATAAAAGTGCATTTGTCCGGGTAAAAAAACAGCTGATTTCAATCGACGATTACACGAAAACTGGTTGTTGTTTCGGTCCAATTTAAACGGATTATTGTTCAAAATTAAATAACCTTTCATAATTGGTACAATATTCTATGATTTGAAACAAAAAAAATTTTGGTTTCAAATAAAAGTGCATTTGTCCGGGTAAAAAAACAGCCGATTTCAATCGACGATTACACGAAAACTGGTTGTTGTTTCGGTCCAATTTAAACGGATTATTGTTCAAAATTAAATAACCTTTCATAATTGGTACAATATTCTATGATTTGAAACAAAAAAAATTTTGGTTTCAAATAAAAGTGCATTTGTCCGGGTAAAAAAACAGCTGATTTCAATCGACGATTACACGAAAACTGGTTGTTGTTTCGGTCCAATTTAAACGGATTATTGTTCAAAATTAAATAACCTTTCATAATTGGTACAATATTCTATGATTTGAAACAAAAAAATTTTGGTTTCAAATAAAAGTGCATTTGTCCGGGTAAATAAACGGCCGATTTCAATCGACGATTACACGAAAACTGGTTGTTGTTTCGGCCCAATTTAAACGGATTATTGTTCAAAATTAAATAACCTTTCATAATTGGTACAATATTCTATGATTTGAAACAAAAAAAATTTTTCTTTCAAATAAAAGTGCATTTGTCCGGGTAAAAAAACGGCCGATTTCAATCGACGATTACACGAAAACTGGTTGTTGTTTCGGCCCAATTTAAACGGATTATTGTTCAAAATTAAATAACCTTTCATAATTGGTACAATATTCTATGATTTGAAACAAAAAAAATTTTGGTTTCAAATAAAAGTGCATTTGTCCGGGTAAAAAAACAGCCGATTTCAATCGACGATTACACGAAAACTGGTTGTTGTTTCGGTCCAATTTAAACGGATTATTGTTCAAAATTAAATAACCTTTCATAATTGGTACAATATTCTATGATTTGAAACAAAAAAAATTTTGGTTTCAAATAAAAGTGCATTTCTCCGGGTAAAAAAACAGCCGATTTCAATCGACGATTACACGAAAACTGGTTGTTGTTTCGGTCCAATTTAAACGGATTATTGTTCAAAATTAAATAACCTTTCATAATTGGTACAATATTCTATGATTTGAAACAAAAAAAATTTTGGTTTCAAATAAAAGTGCATTTGTCCGGGTAAAAAAACAGCTGATTTCAATCGACGATTACACGAAAACTGGTTGTTGTTTCGGTCCAATTTAAACGGATTATTGTTCAAAATTAAATAACCTTTCATAATTGGTACAATATTCTATGATTTGAAACAAAAAAAATTTTGGTTTCAAATAAAAGTGCATTTGTCCGGGTAAAAAACAGCCGATTTCAATCGACGATTACACGAAAACTGGTTGTTGTTTCGGCCCAATTTAAACGGATTATTGTTCAAAATTAAATAACCTTTCATAATTGGTACAATATTCTATGATTTGAAACAAAAAAAAAAATTGGTTTCAAATAAAAGTGCATTTGTCCGGGTAAAAAAACAGCCGATTTCAATCGACGATTACACGAAAACTGGTTGTTGTTTCGGCCCAATTTAAACGGATTATTGTTCAAAATTAAATAACCTTTCATAATTGGTACAATATTCTATGATTTGAAACAAAAAAAATTTTGGTTTCAAATAAAAGTGCATTTGTCCGGGTAAAAAAACAGCCGATTTCAATCGACGATTACACGAAAACTGGTTGTTGTTTCGGCCCAATTTAAACGGATTATTGTTCAAAATTAAATAACCTTTCATAATTGGTACAATATTCTATGATTTGAAACAAAAAAAATTTTGGTTTCAAATAAAAGTGCATTTGTCCGGGTAAAAAAACAGCCGATTTCAATCGACGATTACACGAAAACTGGTTGTTGTTTCGGCCCAATTTAAACGGATTATTATTCAAAATTAGATAACCTTATAAATAAAAAAAATTTTGGTTTCAAACAAAAGCGCATTTGTCCTGGTAAAAAAAGAGTCAATTTGAGATGCTATAATTAAAAATAGAAATAAAAATAGTTAATTTCAGACTTATTTTTCATTGCATTTTATTTTAAATTATATGTTAAATTAAATATAATTTCAAATTAATTATTTTTTTCTGTTTTTAATAATTATAAGAAAACAAAACAATCCGAACGAATTTTTTGGTACCCCCTTTCCTTTACCATAGCCAACTTTTGGATTTGAAAATAATGGTTGTTTACTATTGGTTTGTTTAATTATTTCGTTTTTACTTTGTTCGTTCTCAAGTGCATTTATAAATTTCCATATTGACGGATGATGCTGGTGTACCAACTCTGCAAAGCCTCGATGCCAGCCTTCGATGTGGTTATTAGTTTTGGGCAAATCCAAACTGTTAAACTGATTGTACCCCGTATATCCGTATACCCAATAAATTGTTTTCCAATGTATTCAAGAAATCCTTCACAATTTTCTGGTATTGTGGTTGCTAATTTAATGAAATATTATTTCAGATCTTCTTCTTTAGCATATGCCAATGCAGCTACCAATTCCGGATCTAAATCGTAATTACATTTTAGACCCTGGCTTTGAATTTTTCTGTATAAGCATTGCTTGAAATTAAAATAACAAACACGGATGGCAATATCCGGAAAATCGAGTTGATAGGCGTTAATTGCCGCCAGTTCCAAATCAGTCAGTATACTGATTGCTTTCAAAGATGGTTCCAACTCTGTCAACTTTTCCAGCAAAACGACGTATGTTGCTTGCGACTTATTTGGTAAAAGCGCATATACCAATGGGCTTGATTTATTATTTTTTATTATGTGGATCGTATACAGTTGCTCAAATAATGAAGGACAAGTTTTAAATGTTCCATCAGAGAGTACCATTCTGGGTATTGAGCAAGCAACAACAAATTCCGCTATGTGGTAAATATCAACATGCGACTTTCATTGTTGCCCGAGTCAAATAATAAAAATTGTTCCCCCTTATCTGTAACTTTAAAGTTATCTGGCACGACTAGATTTTCTAACGATGTCGGGTTGTTAGGAAAATTTGATTGTTCATAACGAATTCGTCGAATCGTCCGTTTTAAAGAACTGTTTCGAGGAAGTTCGGCAGCAATAGAAGTGGATGCTTGTGCGTAGGCTGCAATCTGCTCTGGAATTTCCGAACTTTCCTTTGCTGACGACTTCATTTAATTTATCAGCCCGTCAGCACTAACTTTAGCTGCGTTTGCAGCATGATTATGCGATTCAATAATTTTTAAAATTTCACAAGTTTTGGTGTGTACTCGAGCTTTGCAAGTTAATAATTTATAATTCAAACACTGCCAATAAATGTTCCCATTATTTTCATAATCCTTATAAAAAATGAAACCATCTAATGTTAAACGTGGCTTATTTTTCTCACTATTTATAAATTATATAGAGTACATCTTGTAATTATATTTAATGTTGTGTTCAGCTGCAAAACTATCGATCGAGCTGAGACATTCTCACATAAATTACTGGAAATTATGAACGGAAAGGTGCCGGTTGATCTGACCTCAGGACAAATTTCATCGCCCCATAACTTTTGCAATTTAGTTGCGTTTAAAAGAAGAATTGGTTCAAAAAGTATTTCCCAATATTCTGGAAGAACGAGCTATTTTTGCGGCTAAGAACAAAGGCATTTACGAACTTAACAATATTATTAAGTCTATCATTCAAAGCGAAGCAGTCACATACAAGTCCTTCGACACTATTGTGTAAGTAGATGAAGCGGTTCACTCGATCTACCAGTGATGCCACAGCACGTACTGTATTTGAAAATCGGCGTGCTAATGCAACGGCACGCGGCTTGAAGTAATAAAGGACCTTTCAAATATGAAGATGATTCCATTCGGTCTATGTCATTTTCATTTAAGAGATTGCAATTCTCTATTTTATTGGCGTTCGCAATCACCAGCAACAAAACTCAGGGCTAATCTTTAGAATTGTGTGGTTTCAATCTAGACATGGATTCCAGAGTCGGCAAACCATACAATCTCCATATCTGCACAGACAATGGTGCACTTTCTTTTTTTTTTCTCTTCCATTTAACTATAGACTGAGCCACAGACACGCCTAGACGGATATAGCTAGTACTTTTAATAATCATGTAAATTACCACTGGTGAGGTCTGCTAGAGTAAGAACAATGGCTTAGTGTGAATTAATTCTGATTTTATTTTGGAAATTTTAATTCTGCCGTCTTTTAATTTGTTTATTTTGAAACAATACTTCCGACACAAATGTATTATGTTTATGTATGTGTGGTTGCTTGCACACACGCAGTTGGTATTGGTATAGTAATGGGTGCACAATCGATTACCATCGTGAGAACAAGTCAGGCGGTGCTCCGACAATATGACTTCATTGGGTGCATCGAATCATCGTCAGACAGAAACGTGTACCTTGGACAATGAAACTCTGTATTATGGCGACTGTACAACGTTTTATCATGCCCATACCGCAGGGAATCCGCATTTTAATAATAGACGTTATTTTACAGCTCGTATATTATTTTAATGCATATAAATTATATAAATTACACATGTTTGATACTAACCAAATACAGGTCATATTTTATATTTCTGTTTACAATATAATTTATAATTATTTTGTCTATTAATTGCTACTTGGTATTTTTCTATTCCCAGAAAATTCCTGAAATTGATTTTTATTAAATTTTTGTTTAGATCTGTCTAAAACCAATGTCGTACATTGATCTAGTATTTTCCTCCTCACGCATTATTTGCTGCATGAGGTGAGAGAATTTGTATCTTGAAATGTGATTTTAGTAATTTAATTGAATGTGACTGTGACTGTGGATGGACTGCTCATAAATTTTTCTGATGTTGTAACGTCTTATCCTATTAATCTGAACCACTTATATTTAACTTCCGGGGCATGATTTAATCCGTTAAACCACATCTTTAATGTTTATGATTTTGCTAATTGTTTTTCCAAACTTTATAGTAATTTTGGTGGTATTCCTTTTCGTCTTTTGGGATTATAAAGCCAAACCAAATCCCTCGCTACCCACTCCTAGTTCGCGTTTCGTTTTCATTCCGTCCCTGGCGTTTGTAATATTGCACTGTTTCTTGATCTGATCCGGTTCAGTTCATGTTTCATGAAATATTGCAAAGGCGCTTACTAGATTTAAAATCATATTTATGATCTAAAACAAAATGGATCACTGTTTCCATATAAAATTAACAAAGGTATGATTGGCATTGAATTCTAACCGTAAATAGTCTTCCAATGTTTGGTTAAATTCTATGCCATTCCGCCTAACTGTGGATCTAATGGTGTGGTATGAGCCTTCTTCATGTTAAAAACTGTGCACAATTCTTTCAACACGTATGACACGAAGTTTCTACCTAGATCCAAGTGTTGGTCTGGCGGTACTCCAAATCAGAATACCCAAAGTATGAACCTTGCATCGTGTGTTCCTTGTAGAACCACTTGTATCTGATTGGACGGTACGACAATTCGCTGTTTGTGGATATCGCCATTAACCGATTCCATTTAGAACCATGCAACTACCTTCAACGAGTACCACTGCTCCTATCCACTTTGAACACTAGGGCTAGTTGAAACACGAGGTAAGCTAAAATTTGCGTAATTTCACTACAAAAAACATTTTTAAAGATAGCTCTTTTCATTTTTAGTTCTCTTCCAAACATACAGACGTGTCAGAATGTTTGTATCTCATTTTTTTTTGGTTCACGAGTAGCTGAAGTAAGTTTTGTGTTTTTAATTTTGTAATATTAATCTAAAAGTGCGTTTATCTAAAATACGGTTTCATTTTAGTAAGGATAAATATGTAAATAATAACTGTAAAATAACTAAAATAATGCATATTCAACGTGTAGGGTAAGTTGAAACATGTTACAACTTGTTCCGTCGTTCCTGAAGTAGCAATTTTTATAAAATTACTAGCTGAACCCGGCAGACGTTGTCCTGCCAGTCTGTATTATAACAGCTTGTAAATGAATAAATGGAATTTTAGTTGTATTTTTAATAATCAATTGAATTTTTATTTTATACTAGCTGACCCGGCGAACTTCGTACCGCCTCAAAATCAATAAATGTTTTTTAAAGTTATTAGCTTAATAAAATTGAGTTTTTTATTCAGATTAAATAAATTAAATGAATACTCCAAATTGTTATATATATATATATATATATATATATATATATATATATATATATATATATATATATATATATATATATATATATATATATATATATATATATATAGATAAGTAGATGAAATAAAAAAAAATTGGATAAAAAATAAAATGGTAAAAGTGCATGCAGCCTCTAGTCTGATTCGTATCCAATACCATGCGGTCCAAGCGCCGAAGCTTTAACCACTGCACCACTCATCACATAGAAACTACACCTACAAAATTCATATAAAAAAAGGTTTTTTTTATTAGATTTTTGGGGCTTCCCTTTTGAGTTTTTCCGACTTGTCCAGTCCGAATTGCGAATTCATTGTGAACAAATCAATTTTGACAGCGATAATAAATAAAATTTCCTTTTGCGATAGTAGTCTTAATTTTAGTATAGTTTGGTTTTGGTTAGTTAAATAGTTTAAGTGGTAATTGGTTTTAGTATAAAATAGTAATAAAAGTGGTATATAGGGGTAATAAATAGTGATAAGGTGATTTTGTTGTGTGTTACAACAACAAATAAAAACATTTTGGTTTTTGGCGCGTATACGTCAATTTGTTTGGATAACGACAGGGTGTCCCAACACCTATACACAGTTTTTTTTTAACTTCAATCCGGCAACTGCCTTCGGGCAGGATGTCGTTTAAAAGTAAAAATCGGTTTAAGCATGAATATGAGGGCATACACTGATCCTCTGCAATTGGGGGAAATTAACAATAAAAAAAGGAGACTGTGTTTCGAAGAATGTACGATGAACCAGAGATATCTAGTTATTAAAAAAACGAATAGTGAGCAAAGCTTCAGAGGAATTTCGCCTTTCCTTATTCAGAAAGGTCTACAAATGATAACCGAACACATCAAAGAAACTCAGCTACTACGAAGTGGAGATCTTCTTGTTCTGACCACTAAAGAGGAGGGATACACAGCCTTAATGAAAGCAACAAAATTAGCGGAAATGCCCATTCAAGTCGAAGAGCATAAGTATCTGAATAGTAGCAAAGGAGTGATATACAGCTTTGATTTAATGCATGTTAACACCGAGGAGATAGAGAAAGAATTAAAAGAACAGAAAGTCATTAAAGTCGAAAGAATCAAAAGGAAAATAAATGGAGAGCTTAAAGATACCCTGTTACATATCATGACATTTAATACCATAAACTTACCAGACTATATAAAAGCAGGGTTTTTGAGATTAAACGTAAGGTTGTATTTACCTAACTCGATGAGGTGCCACAACTGCCAACGGTACGGGCACACGAAAAATAAGTGCTTCCGAGTAACTACATGCCCTAAATGTGCGATATTGTGCGATATATGTGCGAATATTCCGGATGGACATGACAATGAGAATTGTGAACCCGTAAAATGTGCCAATTGTGGATGTCACACTGCCTATGATAAAAAGTGTCCTATATTCGAGATGGAGAAACAAATTATAAAGATAAAAACCATGGATCGGATTACATACTTCAGAGCAAAGGAAATTTATTATCGCGAAAACGCAAATACCACGGGAGCATCGAAGGCAACGCAACCAAATGAAACGTACAGTAAAGTACTACAACAAAATACAGGAAACGCGCAAAACGAGGACAATATTAATAACAATACAAATAAAAATAATATCAGCAGCCACAATAATAAAAACAACAATAATAATAATATTGAAAAGAATAAAAGTAATAATAACAATAATAATAATAATAATAGTAATATCAACAATAATAACAACAATAATAGCGACAATAACAACAACAATAACAACAACAACTACAATAATAGTAACAATAATGAGATCAATAACAACAAATCAAAACCTTTAAACAACGAGAAAACAAAAACAGAATTAACCAAAAACACAATGACAACACAGGAGCCGGGACCTGGTACAACAAAAATCGAGTTCGGAGCATCAGCAGCAAAAAACATTGAAGCATTTAAGTTCAGGAGGCACACCTATCTCAAGCCTAATGAGTTAGGAATTTTTCAACAAAATGTAAATATGAGTGATGATGAATGTTGAGGGAAGAAGGTTCTTTTCCCCTTCTTCTTTTCTTTGAATGGCAGAGCGGATGATAAGATCCAATGAATGTATGACAATTGGTTAGATAAACATCCGCAGCATGCATGCCAATGGCGATATGCTGCGGACTTATCTGGCCAAAAATGATGTGAATGTGATGCTTTTGTGTGAAACTTGGGAGCGTGAGGGTAAGACGTTTCGTGTAGGTGGGTATAATTTACTATCCAGACCGAGGACCGATGGCTTCGGTGGTGTGGCGATATTTGCACAGAACAAAATTAGCCTTGTCGTGTGCGACACACCGACTTTCGAGCGCATCGAAGTCATCGCTGCCAAAACTCGGAATCTGGACAGAGAGTTGTTATTTGTGAGTGTATATGCAACTCCAATTGAGTCAGTGAGTGATAGAGAAAAAACCTGAGAGATTTTCAAATTTTGTTTGATTGGGTGGAAGGAAAAAGTGACGTAATTTTGGGGGGTGATATGAATGCGCATTCGAGAGTATGGGCGTGTGAAAGAAATGATGCTTGGGGCACCTTGTTGACTCGCCTCATTCTTGATTCCGATCTCGTAATCCTGAATGATGGTGGGTCAACTAGGATGCCGTCTGTGAGGTCGACAGCCAGTGCAATAGATTTGACGTTAATGTCTAGCGGGCTGTCGGCCCAAGTCACTTGGAATGTTACGGATGAGAATTTGGGTAGCGATCATTATTTGATCAGGATGTGTTTAGGTGGTGTGAATATTGACATAGACCGTAAGGTCATTGTGAATGGTAAGAAATGGATCGAACGTATGAATGAGATTCTCATAATGAATGAAGCAACTGAGATTACCCAACTTGAGGATGAAATAGAGAGAATAAATGACTATACATGTGAGAGGGAATCAATATACTGTGAAAGGTTGGTGGAATAACGAAATCCAGTATTGGTATGAAAGGAAACGGATAGCACTGAGAGAGTTCATTAGGTGTATATGTCAAGAATGTAGAATAAATTATGGAAGGATGAATGCAAGATTGAAAAAGGCTATCCGTAGAGCGAAGAGGAAAAGTTGGCGGGACTATGTGTCCAAAATGACACATAGGACCACAACTAAGGATTTATGGGATAAATTTAATAGAGTGAGAGGTTATATAGAGCGAAAGGCAGAAATGCAGTGCTAGATGACAGAGAGAAAGGAGGTGTCTTTTTACAAATGATGATGGATGTTAGAAACAATTTGAGCGATAGGAATGAAGTTTTGTTACCTGATAATGAAAGAGAATTTATAAATGACACGTGGAAGGAGTTTAATGGGATGAGTTCCGTGGGGTTTTAGAAACTTCCAAATCTATAAAAACATGTTTTTACTAACAGAGTGAGCTATAAAATGATTGAGAGATTGGATTTCGAAGCCAAGGTGGCTTTGCTTCGAATTCTCAATCAAGTATGGATGAGTATTCAAGTACCGGAAAAATGGAAGGAAAGCAGTTCCGTACTGAGTTCCGTCCCAGGTGGCCATATTGCAGAACTTCTTCCAATAATCATTTAAGAATCCCATTTCCATCCAACATATTCAATCTCATCATAATCGGTTTCTAAATTACCGAGTTCCGTCCCAGGTGGCCATATTCCAGAACTTCTTCCAAAAATAATTTAAGAATCCCATTTCTATCCAACATACCCAATCCCATCATAAACGGTTTGTAAACTACCGAGTTCCGTTCCAGGTGGCCATATTCCAGAACTTTTTCCACAAACCATCTAAGAATCCCATTTCCATCCAACATATCCAATCCCATCATAATCGGTTAGTAAAATACTGAGTTCTGTCCCAGGTGGCCATATTCCAGAACTTCTTCCAATAATCATTTAAGAATCCCATTTCCATACAACACACTCAATCTCATCATAATCGGTTAAGAAATTACCTTGTTATACGGTCAAATTTACAAACTACGATAAACTGGCATACGATAAATTGTACACACGATAAACTGTGTCCACGGTAAACTGTGTCTACGATAAACTGTTCTACGGTTAATTGTTCACGTTAAATTGAAACACGATAAATTATTTACGATAAAGAGACCGTCACCCCTGCATAAACAGTCAAAACTTTCAACGGTTGGATATTCTCATTTTTCTCATCGATTACTCTCTCAATATTTCGTTTAGTTTGTTTTTCAAGCAAGGAAGTTAAGCCTCAACCAGTCAGACTTAAGAGCTTAAGTTACACGCCGATTGCATCACTTCAGTTAGTGCTACAATCAACAAAATTTTATAGGCTTCTCGTCACAAATAAACAACTGACGTCTAAAATTTTGATGAACGTACCGCTCTCCTAAGTGGTCCAAAACGGAGCACAACTTAAGCTCTTAAGTTTCACTGGTTGAGGGTTTATCTTAAAAATACGTTTTATTTCGTTAAATTTTATTGTGAGGTTTTAAACTTTTGGAGTTAAAGAAAAAAAACCAAGGTGGAGTTAGCGTCGAATAGGATTTAACGTAATTTGGCGTTAAAAAGTGTTGGAAATGGTGGATAGCGGAAAACATAAAACCAGTTTCTTCAGTAACAGTCAGTCTAATTAAAATGTAAATAAGTGCACACGAAAGAGGATGGTTTAAAACCTAAGGAACCATTAAAACCTGGAAAATGTCAATTTGGTGGTTAGCGTACTCTAGTCCTGAGGCGACGATATGTATAGAGCAATTATAATTTTCATATTATTTGATAACTTATAGACTTTGACGAATTTCATGATAGTACTGACTATAAACCTTGCTCTCGATCTGCATCCTCCATCGATATAGAGGAAGCTGTGATGCAACTTAAATATAAGTGAAAATTTGCAATCCGAAAGAGCAATAAGGAAAAACAAAATTTTGAGGCAATCTTACAATTCCGGGGAAAAACTATCAAGCCACGCGAATGTCGACCGGCAGAAACCTAAAGTTAGCCGACGCAAGGACGCAAAATGTTTATAATGGCGATCAAACGGAAAGGAAAGCCAATTATTGTCAGTAACATGTCCATCGAAAATTCCGACTGAAAAATTGTCGATAATGCAGATATAAATTTTATGCCGGGAAGTAATTTTTCTATATTAGAAATTTGTATTTTGCTGTTCCTAAAAACCAAAACAATTAAAACTAATAACACGTTAAACGGTCAATTTTTAGAAATATTCAATTTTGATATGTGCGTTATATTCAAACGAATTTTCCTGGACTCCCCACATGAAAATTAACCTGAAATTTGTTTCCAGGTGTGAACATCATTAATACCTTTCATTTATTTCCAGTGCGATATATTCAAACAAATTTGCCCGAACTCTTCACATGAAAATTGCTGACAAATTTTAGCAGTTACCATTCAAATAGATTAAATAGAACGAATGGTCCGTACCACACGCAGCTTCTTTGAAGCCGGCTTGTGGCTTCACAATAATCCGTCATAGATTTTTTATTGCTACTTTGCTACTTCTCGAAAATCAAATTTAAACTAAAATCTACATGTCAAAATGGCTTTAAATATTTTTTTAGTTCATTGCTATTTGTATTAGTTTGGCTTCACCGAAAAAATTTTGAGTCGCAATTAAAACCGATTTTATAGGTAAAAAGGGTAAGAGACGATGGTGAAGCCGCTTCTTTGAAGCCGTGTGTGGAATGGCGGAATGTAAGCAACTGTCAAACGTCACAAATTCGGAGGGTAAACAAGAAAGCATATATACCAACAGGGCCGAATTTAGCATTTTTTCGACCAAATGCAATGAATTTAGGAAGTTAAAATTATTATACAAATTCAAAATTCCTTCAATATAGTACAATTAATTTGTGTTTAATTAAAAAAAATATTATGTAGATCCTAAGCTGCGTGTATTCAAATACTAATAAATTACGATATGTTTATGGACCTACAACTGCAAATATTTTAATTATTTTTTACCACCGTCATGTTTTGTATTTGATTTGCTGTTTTGGAATCATACTCATTTCCGCACCTCCCAAGACTGTATTCGACGCGTTTTTTTAAATGTGGGATGAAAGAAGTGCTTTCAATTGTATACTTTTTACCAACTAAAACACCAACCATTGCTTTTACAATACTCCGTATTTTGGCAAGCTAAAAACAAAAGTTTACATTATTATTTCAGTAAAAAATTGTACCTATAGTATTCCAAAATAAAATTAAATTTTGCAAAGCAAAGCACATAGCACATGAAATAAACGTCATTCTATTAAACTAAAATAAAAATACAACCCTGGTAATAAAACATGTTTACAAAAAGAAACAACCCAACAACAACCAAAACTTTGTACTTAGTTTTTTTGTGATTTCTAAATTAAAAAAGGATATTTTTACAACAAATCACTTTCTTTTTAATATAGTACACATTATTTTAGTTTATATAAACACTTGGAAAAATTACCGATGGCTTTCTGTAATTATCTAGGCGTGTTTTGGCCTTTATTTTAAGTATTTTAGTTAATCATTTCAATATTTTTTTAAAAGCAAGAAATTTTGCAACCACTTTGAACAAAAACTAGTTTGGCTGGTTTTTTCCATGGTTCTTCTTTGCAACCGCCATATGTGATGCATTTTTATTAACCATCCTCTGACTTCTGACACATGAAATTGCAAATTTTATTTGGGTAAAATCTTTACACCCATTCTATACAGCCGACTCTGCACTATTGACATTTTTCGGCTGGAGTCGGCTAGCTTTAATAGTATCCGTTAGAAGACTGTAGAAAGAAATGTAAATCTCGGATTTCTTTAACAAACCAAACGATTAAAGAAATCGAGCAACACATAATGTCCTTTCCGGCCTATGAAAGCCATTATTCACTCATCAATCGGGCTTAACAATCGGAACTATGTATAAACTATACTCTGAAAGCCATCAAAATCCAGTATCTTTATCAAAATTTTCAAAAAAAAAATTGAAGATTTGTAGTCTTAACCTTAAACTTACTGAGCTTTGTATTTATTATTATTTATTTTTTTCAATTATTTTCAGACATGAATATAAAATTTAAAAAACCTAAATTAGACATTTGCAATAGTTGTGAACGCATCAAAGTAATAATGAAAGCAGCAAAAACAGAGGAGGTAAAACAAGCTTTGAAAGCTGACCAACATACTCACCATGAGCGGACCGACTTAGGATATAAGAGAGCGGATAAATTACTTGGTGAATCTTCAAATACAATTAAAGTTGTCCTTTTATAAAGATCCATTATGGACGTTGAATTTTACGGTCCACGATTGTGTAAGTGGTCAGCAAATATATGCTACAAGGAGAGGAAATACGGAGATACATCACCTTTGAATCATTGGTTTCAATTAGTTCGACCTTGTGGTGTAAAACTAAAATTCATGGTAATTGAAATAAAACAATCTAATTTTTACTACTCTCAATTTCCAAAAAAAAAACACGATACATTAAGAATAAAAATTATTAATGAGGTAAATTTTAATTAACACAAAGTTTTTTGGCTAAATTGCATACAAATATAACTTGGACAAGGAAGAGCCATTTAAAATATTAAATGTTGCAAAGCGTGGTGTAAATCAAGTGGCGATCAGTGATGTATTGCTCTGTTATACTGAACATCTTAAAATTAATAAAGAAAAAAGAAGCATCTTTTATATCTAGTTCCTTTAATAGACGAAGAATTTCACGATTTTTATCGGAATTACGGCTATATTCGCAATATAGATCACGACCCCGATGACGATAGCAGTATCGATGAAGCTTGAATATATATATCATTGATTTGTACATTTGAATGAATTAAAAGTATTTATTTTTTTGCATATTAAGATTGAATTTTTTTATGTTGAAGAATAAAATTTATTTAATAAATCAAAAAAGTCAAAATAATCACGTATCTTGGTTTAAATGTTTAAATGAATTCTACAAAATAACTTGTTTGAGATAAGCTCCTTAGATATAAAAACACCGTTTAACAAAATCAGTTATCTCATAATTTTGGGAATTTCCCAAGTCAAATTTCAATTTAAAAGCCCTGATACCATCCATGGATTTAAAAATAGTTTTAATATTTTTTTCACAAATTTGTCCCCTGAAAAGTATCTAAAAAATAGATTGGTTTTGTTGAATTGGGTTTTGTTGAATTGCCACAGATTTAATTTTAAATTATGCATTTTGGAAAAAGAGATTGTTTTAAAATGTTTTGCAGAAATTTAAAATATCTTTAGTTTGCTTAATTTAAAAATACCTAACCAAGTAAAATATTTGTTAATCATGTTGGTACGACTTAAGAGATACATTATGTTCCTAACATTATTATTACATATTTTATAACTGTGATATTGAAATATATAACTTTGCCCTAACTGTATACAAATTAGATCGTACTATTTTATCCTTTAATCACATTCAAAATACATAAAACACGACAAATATTTTTGGTTGGAATGGATACGAAATGTACGTAAATCCTTTTCCATAATTTTTTTTTTTGTTTTCCAATTTAAATGTAAATTTTCCGTTTCCACCTTTCTTGTCATTTATGTCTTTAATTTGAACTGAAACTGTACATTAAAGTGTGATGAGGTAAAGCTCTCCCATCCGTTTATCGTAATATTAAATCCAAAATATTCCGGCATTTGCTTTTGGGTTATGTAAATGATTGATAGGCAATTATTTGCAGACAATTTTTCCTAATTCCAGTGAATTATGATTTTATAGCTACTAACTGTCGAGAGAGTTCATCAGATTTTGCCTTTATTAATCCTCGATAATTGTGGAAAAATCATATTTTCTTAATTCATGTAATTTAATATCCTTACAGTCATATAACTGAATCGCATAATGAATAAAACCACTTAGTGCCATCCACACACGATTTTCCCAAATGAATACATTCGTAATCAATACATACGCCAATGTATGCGATGGTAAAATTGGAAGAAAATTTGCTTTTTATCGATTTTCACAAAATGATTATTTTTAAAGACAAAAACGAGAGTTGTATAATTCTATCGAGACTATTTGTCGAAATGCTAGATTTTTCATTTTTTATGGGGTAATTGAAATATGGCTAATCAATGTTTCGTATTTTTAATTTATTTTATTTGTTATCTTAAGGGACTTTGGGTTTATAATCAAATAAATTAACTATATATAACGAGTTGTAGTGGTTTATATGAAAACGTTAAAGGAATTTTGAATTTTAATCGATGGAGTGTGTTCTTAAACTCCTCGTACATCATGGCCACTGTCATGCGGTGTGTAATGTTCGGGAGTAAAATACTAGGTTGTTTTGCACAATTATGCGGAAAATATTAAAATTCATTATCAGGTTGGATAAGTTTACAAGTATAAATAAGAAATTCTGTAATGGACAGGTAGGTTATGAGTAATCGGAAGTTACGACTATATGTAATAAGCACCATGTCCCGTGACACAACGTTGCACGTATCTTCAAGATTATCATTTCACGCTAATAAATAATAAAAAAACATCAACCAAAGTAAAAATCAACAAAAAATTTTAAAATTTTGAACTCGAGAATACAGTACAATGTTGCCAAAAAAAAGATCCTGAATGATGAATGCCTTCGATAATATAGCTCTCTTGCAAAATGGAACTGGATTATGAATTGTGACATATTACGTAAATGTATAGGTGTAGGTTAAAATTCTACGACGTTGAATTTATTGAGGAGCTCTTTGATTGGGAAATTAACTAGATATTCGTCTTGCCAAATCAACTCCGTTAGATTCGTCCTTAGCTCCAGTGAGAAAATCGTTGATAAATATGTATATCCTGTAATAAGTTTTCGGATGTTTTTGGATAAAAAATTGAGTTGTCTTTAGCAATTTATTTAGCGTCGCAGGTTGCAAGATAGGTGGGAAAGCCTTTCCATAATCTACATGATGTCTGGAACTCGAAATGGCTGATATACATCATCAGGTGTCTTTCACCACACAATACGTTGATATTCGTCTACGTATTCACGTATCGTTAGGGTGTCTGCATATCTGGCGATACATCTTTTCGGTATCTGCTACAGAACACTATCCATCAACATATTCAAGGAATCATGCAACGAGAACCTTAATGTAGTTTTAGCGGACGCGCCAAACATTACGCGTAACCTTGTGGGGTTGATATCTCCTTCCAAAGAGCGTGATATAGCAAATACTAATAATTTTCGGAACGTGGCGGAATTTCCTAGTCTCAGGTTGTTCCTGCATGCAACCTTACTGTGCGGATGTAATATACGACAAGTTTCTGTTGTTTCAAGGGCTGCCGTTTTTTTTCCACAAACCTGACCTTTTTCGACAAATTTGTTCCCTCAAACGCCGCAAAAGATTATAGACTTTATTTACCGTCTGACCTTCTGGCAAGAATTCTGAGTGTAAAACACTACGATAATCAAAAAAACAATCCACATTACCTCGATTGAGTTTTTGAAGAAAACATAGGTCTTTCGGAACTGGTCGAGCGGCAACATGTTTCATCCCCAAACAATTGTGTAAAATTGGTAGGAATTAATTAGTGAGAGACAGAAAGTTAAGCCGCTATCTCTTGGTACGACTTCACAGTCATAACAATGCTTCGCACACCTTGTTTCATATTTTGACATCATTGCAATCGGTCGATTGGCGCATGTCTAAAGTCACTCATTGTATTCTGCTTTTTGTACACCCTTTTTTTGTATTTAGTGGTGCGAGTGCGACGAACGAATGATGGAGCGAGACCAATGTGCACCGGGTATGTATGCCTCCTAAAATACGAGCCGCTTACACCAAATGATGACGACGTTTTTGTTGCTTTCTCCAGTTGTTTTGTTGATGTAAATATCTTAACATTATTATGGCGCTTTCTCGGTTTAGACATAAATTGAAATCATGTGCGAAAAATGAGAGTAGTAAGATGTCTGTAGTTTAGGAGGCATTAGTACAATCCCACGACGGCATAGAATGTTTTCTTTGTTGTGTTGTGGTTCTCTTTTTCGTACGCGTCACTTTCGCACTCCCTCCAACGCGTATCAAGTTGCATATATAGGAGAGGAGAACGACAAAAAAAACATTCTAGAGGTTTTTTTTTTGGTTAGTGTGAGAAAATTTTGTTAAGTTTTTTTTAGTCTCGTGTTGATTTTATAGAAGTTAAGTCTCGTTTGGTTTAATATGTTTTGTTTTCTAAAATTAAATAACAAAAGAAAAAACAAAAAAAATGTGAAATTGGATGTAGGTAATTAGTTATAATAAGACTTGATATTGAAAAAAAAAATTGTTTTTGTCGACCTATTATGAGTAGTACGATTAGTTTGATAAAATAAATAGACAAAATTGTGATAAATTTGAGATAAATATTTTTTTGGTGACCAGTTTTGTAACGAGAAAATCATGTCTCAAGGTTTTTCAAAGTAAATACGCTATAAATTAATTTTTTTTTGCTCTGCGGCTCTATCGAAAATAATCATCGAGTAATTAAGAATACGAGATCACGTAGTGGTGTTCGCCCTTCGAAAAGTGATAGAGTGTAAATACGTCATTTGATCAAATAAATTGCAACAACCTTATGGCGAGTGGTATCAACGGGTGCCGTTATTTTTGCTTATTTACTAGTGCCGTACTCAGACGACACTTCAAATTATTTATTCAACGGTGGTTAGCAATATAAGTGTCCCACATTGTTATCAGTATCCACGGTTTACGGGTAAGGGGACAGTTGTGGCCACCTTATCCAGTCAGTTTTCGGTTAAGGCGAGACAACGCTCAACGTTTTGGCGGCCTATCAAGGCCATTCAACGGTGAAAGTCACCGCAAAGATTTAAGGCGAACCAAAGCCCAACAGTTTATTTATAGGTGGTCAGGTGAGGCAACCTCATTTCATTTACGGACCGGCGAGCCAACGCCCTGCATTTCGAATTTTATTTACGGTTTACGGCGGGAAGTCGCCCAACGGTCCAGGTATCTGGACTTGCATGTCCTATGACGGCTACACAAGGCCGCAACAGTAAATTTGTTTTCATATAGAATTAAGGAGAACTTAACGGAGAAAAAATATTACTGTAACATAACCATAAAATGTTTAACCAAAATATTGTACTAAACAGTCGGGACGCAAACCAAATATACTGAACTCAAACCAATTATGAATTTCTCATTGAATTCTAATAAGAAAATTCCAGAGATTTTTCCAGAGATTAAAAAAAATTATCGAATCAACTTAAGAATCTTTTACTTTTATAAGCAACTAAGAATGTCCTTTTATAGCAGTAAAATTTAATAAAAATTGGTAATAAAATCAACCAGAAGCAGTGCATTATTAAAAAAAGATGGGTTTAGGTAGGTGTTTAATCAACTACTTAACGAATTAGAGAGAACTGAATCACAATCTACAGATATCAAACCAAAACAATCTAATGACTCATGATAAGTGACTCTGACCTGAATCACAAACATCAAACATGGCTAATATTGGCCATCCAAATTTGAGTAAAAATGACATCTTAACATCTAAAACATAAAAATGCGTAGCAATAAACAAGAGGTCGTGCATTATTTGCAGTAGGTAGTTTTGGTTAGGTGATTCAATGACAAACATCGTGTACTAGCCAAACCTGAATCACGATCTCTGGAAATGGCCGATAATGGCCATCCATATTTGAGTGAAAATGACATCTTACCATCTAGAACATCAAAATTCGTAGCAATAAACCCGAGGTCGTGCATTATTAGCAGTAGGTGGTTTTGGTTAGGTGACTCAATGACAAACATTGTCTACTAGCCAGACCTGAATCACGATCTCTGGGAATGGCCGATAATGGCTATCCAAATTTGAGTAAAAATTACATTTGAACATCTAGAACATCAAAATTCGAAGCAATAAACCCGAGGTCGAGCATTATTAGCAGTAGGTAGTTTTGGTTAGATGACTCACTGAAAAACATCGTGTACTAGCAAGACTTGAATCACGATATCAGGGTATGGCCGAAAATGGCCATTCAAATTTGAGTAAATATGACATCTTAACATCTAGAACATCAAAATTCGTAGGAATAAACCCGAGGTCGACCATTATTAGCAGTAGGTAGTTTCGGTTAGGTGACTTAATGACAAACATTGTCTACTAGCCAGACCTGAATCACGATCTCTGGGAATGGCCGATAATGGCTATCCAAATTTGGGTAAAAATGGCATCTTAACATCTAGAACATCAAAATTCGTAGCAATAAACAAGAGGTCGTGCATTATTTGCAGTAGGTAGTTTTGATTAGGTGACTCATTGACCAACTTTGTGTACTATCCAGAACTGCATCACGATCTCTGGGAATGGCCGATAATGGCCATCCAAATTTGAGTGAAAATGGCATCTTAACATCTAGTACATCAAAATTCGTAGCAATAAACCAGAGGTCGAGTATTATTAGCAGTAGAAGGTTTTGGTTAGGTGACTCAATGACAAATATTGTCTACTAGCCAGACCTGAATCACGATTTCTGGGAATGGCCAATAATGGCCATCCAAATTTGAGTAAAAATGACATCTTAAATTCTAGAACATCAAAATTCGTAGAAATAACCTGAATTCGTTGATGGTTAAGATTAGCTTATTAACCTTAGTATTTATCTGTATTTACCTCTGACTTATTTCATGAATCTGGATATTTGGAAAGAGGGATAATCATTATTTAACTCTATAGAAATGTTAACTAGAGATTTTAATATTATTTTGTAATTGTTCTTATTTGATTTAGTTAAGATGTCATTTTTACTCAAATTTGAATGGCCATTTTCGGCCATACCCTGAGATCGTGATTCAGTTCTGGCTAGTACACGATGTTTGTCATTGAGTCACCTATCCAAAACTACCTACTGCTAATAATGCTCGACCTCGGGTTTATTGCTACGAATTTTGAAGTTCTAGATGTTAAGATGTCATTTTTACTCAAATTTGGATGGCCATTATCGGCCATTCCCAGAGATCGTGATTCAGGTCTGGCTAGTACACGATGTTTGTCATTGAGTCACCTAACCAAAACTACCTACTGCTAATAATGCTCGACCTCGGGTTTATTGCTTCGAATTTTGATGTTCTAGATGTTAAGATGCCATGTTTACTCAAATTTGAATGGCCATTATCGGCCATTCCCATAGATCGTGATTCAGGCTTGGCTAGTACACGATGTTTGTCATTGAGTCACCTAACCAAAACTACCTACTGCAAACAATGCTCGACCTCGGGGTTATTGCTACGAATTTTGATGTTTTAGTTGTTAAGATGTCATTTTTACTCAAATTTGAATGGCCATTTTCGGCCATACCCTGATATCGTGATTCAAGTCTGGCTAGTACACGATGTTTTTCAGTGAGTCATCTAACCAAAACTACCTACTGCTAATAATGCTCGACCTCGGGTTTATTGCTTCGAATTTTGATGTTCTAGATGTTCAAATGTAATTTTTACTCAAATTTGGATGGCCATTATCGGCCATACCCAGAGATCGTTATTCAGATCTGCCTAGTACACGATGTTTGTCATTGAGTCACCTAACCGAAACCATCTACTGCTAATAATGCTCGACCTCGGGTTTATTGCTACGAATTTTGATATTCTAGATGTTAAGATGTCATTTTTACTCAAATTTGGATGGCCATTATCGGCCATTTCCAGAGATCGTGATTCAGGTCTGGCTAGTACACAATGTTGGTCAATGAGTCATCTAACCGAAACCATCTACTGCTAATAATGCACGACCTCGGGTTTATTGCTACGAATTTTGATATTCTAAATGTTAAGATGTCATTTTTACCCAAATTTGAATGGCCATTATCGGCCATTTAAATAGATCGTGATTCAGGTTTGGCTAGTACACGATGTTTGTCATTGAGTCACCTAACCAAAACTACCTACTGCAAGCAATGCTCGACCTCGGGGTTATTGCTACGAATTTTGATGTTTTAGTTGTTAAGATGTCATTTTTACCCAAATTTGGATGGCCATTATTGGCCATTCCCAGAGATCGTGATTCAGGTTTGGCTAGTACACGAAGTTGGTCAATGAGTCATCTAACCGAAACCATCTACTGCTAATAATGCACGACCTCGGGTTTATTGCTACGAATTTTGATATTCTAAATGTTAAGATGTCATTTTTACTCAAATTTGGATGGCCATTATCGGCCATTTAAATAGATCGTGATTCAGGTTTGGCTAGTACATGATGTTTGTCATTGAGTCACCTAACCAAAACTACCTACTGCAAACAATGCTCCACCTCGGGGTTATTGCTACGAATTTTGATGTTTTAGTTGTTAAGATGTCATTTTGACCCAAATTTGGATGGCCATTATTGGCCATTCCCAGAGATCGTGATTCAGGTCTGGCTAGTACACGATGTTTGTCATAGAGTCACCTAACCAAAACTACCTACTGCTAATAATGCTCAACCTCGGGTTTATTGTTACGAATTTTGGTGTTCTAGATGTTAAGATGTCATTTTTACTCAAATTATTAGTACACGATGTTTGTCATTGAGTCACCTAACCGAAACCATCTACTGCTAATAATGCACGACCTCGGGTTTATTGCTACGAATTTTGATATTCTAGATGTTAAGATGTCATTTTTACTCAAATTTGGATGGCCATTATCGGCCATTTCCAGAGATCGTGATTCAGGTCTGGCTTGTACACGAAGTTGGTCAATGAGTCATCTAACCGAAACCGTTTTTTGCTACGAATTTTGATGTTCTAAATGTTATGATGTCATTTTTACTCAAATTTGGATGGCCATTATCGGCCATACCCAGAGATCGTGATTCAGGTCTGGCTAGTGCATGATGTTGGTCATTGAGTCACCTAACCAAAACAACCTACTACTAATATAGCTCGACCTCGGGTTTATTGTTACGAATTTTGATGTTCTAGATGTTAAGATTTCATTTTTACTCAAATTTGGATGGCCATTATCGGTCATTTTGGCCTATAGTACATGAAGTTTTTCATTGAGTCTTCTTAGTAAGCCATTTTGTGCTTACAATGCTTGACTTAGGCTTTTTTGATACAAAGTTTTATTTTCTATGATTTATTCTAATCGTTTTAAAGTTATAATATGTTTTTAAAAAAATCTCGATAATTTCTACACCACGTATTGTTGAGTTTGTTTATATTTTTTTTTTTTAGAAAATATTATATGAATATTTTTAATTTAAGTTGAGGTTTGAGTCATTTTCTAAAAAAGACTCATACTTATATGATTGTACTAAAATTTCCAATATGATTCATTTTTTCCTATTAGAATTTGAATTAGCAGTGTGATACACATACATACATAACATCTATGGAAAGTCTGGAATACTTCACACCCGTATTAAGGTACACGTTTTTTTTGTTTCATTTTATTTTTATTTTCTTTTAATTTGTTTTTTAAATATTGATTTTGCGATAAAAATTGTAATCAATCACCACACAACGGTGGTTGTATACGCGGCCGGAGTGTACATTGGTCTCGCCCCAAAATTTGTGAGCCGTTTATTTTTTCGTTGACGAGTGTTGTTTTTACATTTCCTCGACGTGGTCTAATTTTTCGGGTTTGGTGTGATGGGGGGGAGACTCCATTCTGTGCTGGGGTTAGTACGGGGGTATGGTAGTTAAAGCGTTCGTTTCTCTAGTTTCGTCAGATTTCAGCGGAACTCCTGTTTTATTTATTTTTAATTTGCGTTTATATTTTTAAAAAATTCTCTAATCACGGTGTAGAAGATCTAGCCGGCAAAAATCATCGTGTGAGGCCTCTTTGTGATTTAGATGAAATCTGCGCGTCGGCTGCTGAGCCGTCGCGTAACACTCTCTCAAACCTCATTGTTGATTTTACGTCACCATTTCATTCACTTTAATGATGTTAACTACAGTTGAAGCTGACCAGAACGAGAAAAATTTTCCACCACATCTCGACCGCTTTTGAATGCACTGTACCACTCAAAGTCGATTCACCGTAAGCCTTCTGTAACATTTTCAGCGATTCGGCACACGAAACTTCATTTGCACTTAATAAACACATTTTATTAAACACTTGTTTTTTATTTCGCAAAAATTAGAGTTTTTGAATATTTTAATTAAAAAATTTGTTCAAAAAGTTTAAAACATCACTCGATCGATTTCGACTTGTTAGGTCATCATCAGGAGTATCTACTGGTTTGTAAAAGCAAAAAATTTTGTTATATATAGAAGAAAAAAGCAAAAAATATGTAAAAGAAGAAGGGATAAAAAAATAAACAGTAATTAATCTACGGTAGCAGGTAGGCGATTAGTCATCGACTGAAATTCAAGGTATGTATATTGAAGTATACTTAATTACCCGACGTATGGGTCAAATTATTTCGAACGTGGGAATAGAAAAGTGCGGGGTCTGTATTGGTGAGAAACGGGTTTCTCTCAGTTCGTTAATGATATTTTAGTTAAGAAATATTGTTTTTCGAATCATCTGCAATACAAAATTTGAGACAAATTCTTTGCTCGACATTTTTATTTATAAAAATCCGAAAACACAACTGACAAAATTTCCGGTTTCTACGTTAATTTTTCAATGAAACACATTGAATAATATCCTTCTTCTCGGTTAGATTTGCCAAAGAATCGTAACGTTTTGGTTTATTGATACCTTGGGAAATAGTCATTCCAGGTGTGGTAGATCTCAGCGTGGTATTGGGGAAGCTACATTTTTCCGGAAAATTTTTTGATTTTCCGGAAAAATCTTTACTTTTTTTATTTTTTATTTTTATTAATAATAATTGCTTCGTCAACCTTGCAGACACAGATCAAAGGGTTTCTCTCGCTCTTATCGCTTCTTCTGATAGTGCCACAAATGTTAAAAGAATCAACTTTCGTATATATAAATTTTTTTTAATGTAATTTTAATTCGTTTAGCCGTAGAGGATGAGAGCTGCTCCAAACCCCCGCTTTTTCACAATTTGTACAATTCTTTAAGTGTCAAACTAAGTAAAAAAAAATTGAAAAAATTTCAAAATTCTCCTGGAAAAATTGAAAAATTTTCCCGGAAAAATTATTTGTACTGTTGAAAAACTGTTAAGATACAATCCAAATATCCAAATTTTTATAAAGATTACACATTTGTACGTATTTTGAATAGAATAATACGCATTTTTTTTTTAAGCAAAAATTTTCCCGGAAAATGGGACAATTTAGATTCCCCCTCCTAAAAACTGTTGATAAACAATCCTGCATTTAAAAATGTTTAAAATTTATGCTCCTTACCTGATTTTCCCCCATGTATATGTAAAGTAAACTTTAGCCCAAAATAATGCACATTTCTGAATATTAGTTAAAAGTCGAATTTAAATGTGCCTTTTGTTTATTTTGAAAATGAATTAAGGTAGGCGTTTTAAAAATGAAATAGTGTAAGCCTTTGTTAGATGCAAATCAAATTTTCATCATCGGTTACAATCGGTGATGTTAATAAACACAACTAAGACCCTCTGATGGAGTTCAGAACAGAATTCAACGCCCACCCACCGTCCATGTCAATGTACAGGTTGACATGGAGCTTGCAATGTGCAGGTGGTACACTGTAATTGTGTGAGTAGGTGAATAGGTGAATGGTTTAATGATGTGGCGTGAATGCGTGGTACCACAATGGGCCAAAAATGGCCTAAGTGTCAACCACTGAAACAAAAAAAAACAAAAGCCTTTGTTAATTCATTTTTGAGATTTCTCATTTGTCTAAATCGCTTTTTTTAATTCATAATTTTAAGTTAAAAATATGAATTAAAATAAGCAGCAGATGTTCATACAAAAATCAACTTTTTTAATTCATTTTTAAAGAACTTTTTTAATTCGGACTTTTTTAATTCGGTACCCCATAAAATTGTATACTATACTCCTTATACGTATACGAAAACGTCATGTGTCGTCCACCGAATTTTGGAAAAAATCGACCTCCAGTTGTTTTGTTAGTGTAAATATCTTAACATTATTACGGCGCTCTCTCGGTTTAACATAAACTGACGTCATGTGCGAAACATGAGAGTAGCCTGTAATTTATTATGCATTGCCAGAACGCCTATTTTGATCCAGAATTGAGAGACGAAACCACAAATTTGTGTATACGTATACGACGTATAATACACAATTTTGAATAAGTGTGCTGTCATTTGTTACGCATGTATGTGTGTTGTTTTTGTGACCATATGCTTCAAAATTTATCAAACCGGGTGGAATCGGTTCAAATTTTTGGTGCTTCCACTCCTGTTTTGTGACATTTTCCCATGGTATCTAGATGGGGAATAAATTTGTTCGGACGTAACGCCACACCATTCGCAATGTTTTTATTTTAGGTTAATAATTTTATATTTTGTAAATTAACAAATTTTATATTTTATAAAAAAAAAACAATTGTAAAACATTTCGTGTTCAATAAAACGACACGTAAAAAATAAATTCACTTTCCTCAAAATTTAGCATAATTTGACAAAAGCAAAATTATGCTAAATTTCGAGGAAAGTGAATTTATTTTTTACGTGTCGTTTTATTGAACATGAAATGTTTTACAATTGTTTTTTTTATAAATTATAAAATTTGTAAATAAAATTATTAACCTAAAATAAAAACATTGCGAATGGTGTGGCGTTACGTCCGAACAAATTTGTTTGTTACTAATACAAAAACACATATATTCTACACTATTGCGTTTCGGTAATTCTTCTCTCCTGTTATTATTTTAGGATCAAAATAGGCGTTCAGATTTCAGCTAATAATACGTAATATGTATATGTGATGCAGCCATGCTACACTATAATTTGGTTTTCTGGATTCAAACTATTGCGCAATAGATTTTAATTTTTAATTTTAAACCTTTATTTTAAATTAAATCATTAAATTTTTTTGTCTTGTTTTATTCTGTTCTCTCGAAAATAAAATTTAAATAAAAATCTACATCTCAAAAATGTCCGTAATTTTTTTTATTTTCATTTCAATTTTTTTCATTTCGGATTCACGGTCAAAATTTTTACGTCGCAGCTGCGTAATAAAATTTTTGTCTGTGAATCCGAAATGAAAAAAATTGAAATGAAAATAAAAAAAATTAAGGACATTTTTGAGATGTAGATTTTTGTTTAAATTTTATTTTCGAGAGAAAAGAATAAAACAAGACAAAAAAATTTAATGATTTAATTTAAAATAAGGGTTTAAAATTAAAAATTAAAATCTATTGCGCAATAGTTTGAATCCAGAAACCAAAATTGTGTGTAGCATAGCTAATGTAAAAAATATTCAATACATGATGTTTGTTTAATAAATGTTTTTCAGATCGAAATGGAAAGACATGGATAGCATATAAAGTAAGTATGTATACAAAATTAAATATTTAGTTGTATCTGAATGACAATACACATTTGGTACATACAACAAAATGTAATTTAAAAAATTATTATTTAACGGTTAACCCGTTAACATATTGTTACATGTTATTACTCAACTCGAATTGAGAGCGAGAGCTAAATTTATTTTTAGGGGAAACAAAACGTATTCGGCCGCAAACAATACGAATCGCATGGAATTTAGGTGCATCAATTTGAAGTAAAAATTGAGCTCTCTAATTATAAGCTATTTATGCGCTCATTGTGCGCTGATTTGTACTACTGGAAAAATGAAAACGAAAACAACTCAACGAATACGAAACAAAAAAAAGCGACGTTAAATTTATTAAATTAAAAAATAAATGTATTTTCTAATGACCGGTTCTAATGAGCGGTTCCACACAGTGCTTTAAAGAAGCAGCTTCATCTACGTCTCTTTCCCCATTTACCTATAAAACCCGATTTACCTACAAAAAAATTTCGGTGAAGCAGCACTAACACAAATAGAAAAAAAAAACAGGGCCATTTTTAACAAGTACATTTGATTTTAAATTTTATTTTCGAGAGAGCAGAATAAAACAATACAAACAAATTTTTGGGTTTTGAATTATAGATGGCTAATGTGTAAGAATCACAGCGATCATTTTCGAACAGATGAGACTATAGATCATGTTTAGTACATAAACTTCACCATTTATCCCACCAGACGTCAGCTAAATACGGGGTATATTTTCAATAATTACATTTTTTTTTATATGGAGTTTATGTGAAAATAGTCTTGATAAAATTTAAAATCTTTGTATGAAAAGTGTCAAATTTCGATATTCGAAATAAAATTATTTATTTAATTAAAACACAATTAGACATATATTTTTTATATGTGTGGAAATAATGTTTAAATATCAACAAGTTTTCTAAATTTGTGAGGTTATATCGAAATACAGTCGTTAAACAAAACTTTTCAGTCACAAACTCCTTGTAAAAACCACTAAACTAATTCAAAAGACAGTTTAAATTAGTTTTTAATTTATTTTATTGAACGTTTTCGATCACAGAGTGATCATCCTCGGAATAATTTTGCAACTAAATACACTAATTTGCCGCTTTAAATTATTTGCATGTTATATACTAACTATGTATAATACATAAGGTACATAAACATTTGTCATTAAACAAAAAAACCAAATATTATAAGAGTATTCGTATAAATAGAGTTGTACATAAAAATTTTTTAAATAACTGAATTTATGTGATGTTGTGTGAGTGTAAAAATTAATTTTGGTTGTATATAGACTAGTAAGGTAAAGTTGTAAATAGAAGTTGAAAAAATATCAGCTGTGTTTGTATACAAATATGTAAATTTTTACTAAATGTCAAAAGACAAGTTAAAATTTTCCGAAAAAGGAAATTGAAGTGCAGTGTGTAGTGTGTAGTGCCGTGATTTTCTGGTTATTGTTGATTTTCGTGATGTCCATATTGCTGGTTTAGTGAATTTACCAAACAGAACAAATTCGAGTCGATTGGAATCTTTTCTTGGTTCATAATATCGATTTCGTATTTGTTTATGTATAATGATTCATACGCATCCAGTTGCCAGCTGTTTTGAATTGTTTTTATTATTTTGGAGTTCGTGATATCCATTCGGTGATTATTATTATTCATCATATGTTTGGCCACACTATTTCTTGTATCTTTGTTTCTTATAGCGTTGGTGTGTTCCTGTAGACGTTTATGGAAAGCCCTGGTTGTCTGGCCGATGTATTTGTTGTTACATTCCGTGCAACAAATTTGATATATTCCAGATCTTAACGGTGATGGTGTTAAATCTTTGTATGTGCTGATACATGATCCAAGATTAGTGCTTTTCGTGACTAATTTAATGTTGAATTTTTTTAACATATTCCGCATTTTGTTGGTGATAGATGGAAAGAATGGCATACATATCCGTTTTGTGGAACCACTCGGTTCAGTCCCGCTCGTCAGCGTAGTATGTGTATTAATGTGTTGTTTACGTTTGTGTTTGTCCAAGATTTTATTAATAAAATTTGTATCAAAACCATTTACGTGGGCTGTTTCTTTTATGAATTTTTCTTCTAGTTTGAATTCAACGGCTGATAAAGGTAAAGTATATAGTCGGTGGGCCATTGAATGGAAGGCAGCTTTTTTGTGAGCTCCGCTATGGTGTGAGTCTATTGTGATACATCTTCTCGTGTTAGTTGCCTTACGGTGTATACCAAATTCTAATTTCCCGTCCTTCCTAATTACTTTGACATCCAAGAAAGGTATGATTCCGTTTTCTTCAATTTCATGTGTGAATTTTATGGTTTCGTATTGTGAATTTAACAGATTTAGTGTTTGGTTGAGCTCTGATTTTTTGACGACTGCAAACACATCATCGACATATCTGAGCCAGATTCTAGGGAAGAAATTGCAGGAACTGATATTTTCTTCGAATTTGCTCATGAAGACATTGCTGAGGTACGGTGCTAGTTTGCTTCCCATGCACGTCCCGAAGGTCTGTTTATAGTACCTTCCTCTAAACTGGAAGAAGCTTTGTTTCATGCATATTTCGGCTACTTTTCGGTATATCTCGATTTTGTTGGTGTCAATGTTAAACTGTTTCACATGGTCGACCATACATTCAATTGCAATATCAACTGGAACATTCGGGTACAGGGCAGTCACATCGAAAGAAACCATAATCTCTTCTTCAGTCAGGGATATATCTTTGACACTTCTAACAAACTCAATGTTGTTTTTGATGTACCTTCCGGTTGGTTCTTGTATTTTGCTGAGTTCTGCGGCTAGCCAAGTTGATAGTTTCTCCGTTGGTGTGTTGATGTTAGAAACAATCGGTCTCATTTTATTTCCAGTTTTATGAACTTTTGGTAAAGCATAAAGGCATGGGACTTTAGGGTTCGCCATGTTCATTCTGAGATGGAAATAAGGGACCTCCAGAATTTCTTCCATCAGCAAAGCTGTTTCTTTGACGGATTTAATCATCTGTGGAAGTGGGTTTTTTATGTTGCCATTCATGTATTTTAACTCCTTATACGGGCCTTCAGCTATCATTTTTAAAACTCTGTTATCATATTCTGTTCGGTCAAGAATTACTAAGGAGTTGCCTTTATCCGCCTTAACGTACGTTAAACTTTTTTCTTTTAGTAGTCTTATGCATCTCCACATTTGTTTACTTTGCTTTTTTGGTTTCGTATTATTTTGTAGGATGATCTTTTGAGTGTGGAATCGGATTGCTGACTTTTCTTGTGTTTTTACCCTGGAAATCCCTGTTTCCAGGTTCGCTACAATTTCTTCCAACGGAGCTTGTGATGGTATTGGTGCAAACTTCAAACCTCTATTTAACAAACTTAATTCCTTCTCTGTGAACACCACCGATGACTGGTTATGCACGAAATTCTCCACCATATTAATCTTTCTGTCCACTGGTTGCGCGTGTCTGGATCTTAATTTCTTTAACTTTTGGTTGTGAGTAGTACGGATTGAATTATATTTGTTGTTCGTCCGATCTATTACGTACTTTTCGAACTGTGTCCAGAAAATTTGGTATGTCACGTTCTCCTTATAGTACTTGCACAATATTTTAAGGTGTAGATAGTAAACCTTCAAATCTAGTTTCGCGAGCTCCGTATATTTGAATTTTAGCTCCTGTTTAATGCGAAATTGGCTGGCGTATCGCATTGTTGCTTGACCTTGTCTAGAATTGTCCTTTATCTTCACTCTGGCGCAACATAAAAAACCCACTTCCACAGATGATTAAATCCGTCAAAGAAACAGCTTTGCTGATGGAAGAAATTCTGGAGGTCCCTTATTTCCATCTCAGAATGAACATGGCGAACCCTAAAGTCCCATGCCTTTATGCTTTACCAAAAGTTCATAAAACTGGAAATAAAATGAGACCGATTGTTTCTAACATCAACACACCAACGGAGAAACTATCAACTTGGCTAGCCGCAGAACTCAGCAAAATACAAGAACCAACCGGAAGGTACATCAAAAACAACATTGAGTTTGTTAGAAGTGTCAAAGATATATCCCTGACTGAAGAAGAGATTATGGTTTCTTTCGATGTGACTGCCCTGTACCCGAATGTTCCAGTTGATATTGCAATTGACACCAACAAAATCGAGATATACCGAAAAGTAGCCGAAATATGCATGAAACAAAGCTTCTTCCAGTTTAGAGGAAGGTACTATAAACAGACCTTCGGGACGTGCATGGGAAGCAAACTAGCACCGTACCTCAGCAATGTCTTCATGAGCAAATTCGAAGAAAATATCAGTTCCTGCAATTTCTTCCCTAGAATCTGGCTCAGATATGTCGATGATGTGTTTGCAGTCGTCAAAAAATCAGAGCTCAACCAAACACTAAATCTGTTAAATTCACAATACGAAACCATAAAATTCACACATGAAATTGAAGAAAACGGAATCATACCTTTCTTGGATGTCAAAGTAATTAGGAAGGACGGGAAATTAGAATTTGGTATACACCGTAAGGCAACTAACACGAGAAGATGTATCACAATAGACTCACACCATAGCGGAGCTCACAAAAAAGCTGCCTTCCATTCAATGGCCCACCGACTATATACTTTACCTTTATCAGCCGTTGAATTCAAACTAGAAGAAAAATTCATAAAAGAAACAGCCCACGTAAATGGTTTTGATACAAATTTTATTAATAAAATCTTGGACAAACACAAACGTAAACAACACATTAATACACATACTACGCTGACGAGCGGGACTGAACCGAGTGGTTCCACAAAACGGATATGTATGCCATTCTTTCCATCTATCACCAACAAAATGCGGAATATGTTAAAAAAATTCAACATTAAATTAGTCACGAAAAGCACTAATCTTGGATCATGTATCAGCACATACAAAGATTTAACACCATCACCGTTAAGATCTGGAATATATCAAATTTGTTGCACGGAATGTAACAACAAATACATCGGCCAGACAACCAGGGCTTTCCATAAACGTCTACAGGAACACACCAACGCTATAAGAAACAAAGATACAAGAAATAGTGTGGCCAAACATATGATGAATAATAATAATCACCGAATGGATATCACGAACTCCAAAATAATAAAAACAATTCAAAACAGCTGGCAACTGGATGCGTATGAATCATTATACATAAACAAATACGAAATCGATATTATGAACCAAGAAAAGATTCCAATCGACTCGAATTTGTTCTGTTTGGTAAATTCACTAAACCAGCAATATGGACATCACGAAAATCAACAATAACCAGAAAATCACGGCACTACACACTACACACTGCACTTCAATTTCCTTTTTCGGAAATTTTTAACTTGTCTTTTGACATTTAGTAAAAATTTACATATTTGTATACAAACACAGCTGATATTTTTTCAACTTCTATTTACAACTTTACCTTACTAGTCTATATACAACCAAAATTAATTTTTACACTCACACAACATCACATAAATTCAGTTATTTAAAAAATTTTTATGTACAACTCTATTTATACGAATACTCTTATAATATTTGGTTTTTTTGTTTAATGACAAATGTTTATGTACCTTATGTATTATACATAGTTAGTATATAACATGCAAATAATTTAAAGCGGCAAATTAGTGTATTTAGTTGCAAAATTATTCCGAGGATGATCACTCTGTGATCGAAAACGTTCAATAAAATAAATTAAAAACTAATTTAAACTGTCTTTTGAATTAGTTTAGTGGTTTTTACAAGGAGTTTGTGACTGAAAAGTTTTGTTTAACGACTGTATAAATGGAAACCACGGCGAGTCTACAGTGCAATAATTTATATCGAAATGTTTATTGACATTTAGTTATGTTGAATTGGATAAAGCGGTAGCTAAAGAAAATTTATAATGGTGAAATATTGCTGTGTGCCCCAATGTACAAACAAGTTTGTGAAAAATTCTGGAATACGTTTTCATGTCTCCGAAAAATAAAAAAAATTGTAGGAAATGGTTGTTGCTTCTTAGAATAAAAAAAGGCCAGACCAAGTTATGGGTGCTTATGTTTGCAGTGCGCACTTTTCTGTAAACGATTATAAAATAAATGCATGTTAGTTAATTTATATTTACTATTTGCTTAATACAAATAATTTATAGAAAATGTATTAAAATGTAGGTGGTGCTACACATTTAAATAGTTATTCCTTTCCTATCGAAAATATACCGAAGCGGAAATTCGAGAGAGCAAAGCAGAACAAGTTTTTAGAAAGCTCACAAGTTAATTATGAAACGATTTGTTCTAAAAGAATAATTGAAGAAAGTGAAGAAATGTGGCAGCCTGAAACGCAATTAGAAGAAAGTTTAGAGAATGAAATTGGTTGTCGTTCAGAAAATACGGTAATATATTATTTATCATAAAGGAAGAGTCTAAGTGTTTTATTATTTTATTTTATTTTTAGGGTACGCAAACTGAAATATATGAAGCCTCAATAGGGAGTCAAACTACGGCAATGAGCACTCATATGGCTAGCTTGTTTGATACTCTCAGTGACAGTAATCTAAAATACTTGACTGGTTTTTATCATAAAAGGTTCAATTTATTGTTTAACGCGTTAAGAACTGACCTTATTTCTAATGGATTTGAAATTCACCTGAAGTTACCTGATCAGTTGATTCTATGCCTGTTTAAACTAAGACATAATCTAGACTACATGCTAATTGGATTCATGTATCACATTTCAGGATTAACCGTATCGAAAATATTTCAGTACGTAATTAAGGTGCTTTATAAATATTTAAAGGCAATTGATTTCTGGAGTAAAAGATTCTCTAAGGAGGGCTCTTATACTGCAATTATAGATTGCACTGAAATTAAAACTGAAAAGTCTCAAAATCCACCAAGCAATCAATATTTATTTTCACACTACAAAAATTCTTATACCCTTAAATATCTCGTGGCTATCGATGAAAGGGGATTAGTAATTTTCTGTTCACGCGTTTTTGGAGCTTCAACCAGTGATAGAGCTACAGTACTGGAGAGTGAATTTTTAAGTAAACTTAAACCTCATGATATTGTTCTAGCCGACAGAGGATTTGAAATATCGGATATTTTAGAAAAACAAAAAGTTGTGTTAAATATTCCCCCATTTCTGAGAGGAAAAAAACAATTATCAGAAGATGAGATTATGGAGACACGGATTTTGACCAACCGAAGAATCCATATTGAGAGAGTAATTGGACTAACCAAAAAATACGAAATTTTGAATGGCACGTTTCCAGCACATTTATGGCTTTTAGCGGATTACAGAATATATACAGTTAATATGAGTTGAAATTTCAAAAGTAGTATAGTGAATTAATATAATAAACAAATTTAATTAGCCTTGATAATTCATTTTTTATTAACGTTTCAAACTATTTCAGTGTACAAAAATATTACATAAATTAATTCATAATAAAAATTAATAAAACATAAAACTAAATTATGATTCACAAAAACAAAACATAATTTAATATATTAAAATAATTCTAACATTTCAGGATCAAATTGAAACTTTTCTTAATTAATATTATCACATATGTTTAGCAATTCAGTAAATTATACTCTTTTGCGAAAACCTCTTTGTAAAATGCGTCTAACTGCCAGTAGGCACCTACCACAGCACAATTTTGTGTATAAATAAAAAAATGACATAACTTTAAATTTGTTACATGCATTTGCATTTACACTTGATAATAATAATTATGTTTTTCACACAATTTATTTTCTTTGGTAATATGCGGTATTCCCTGCAAATCCTGTCGGTCCGGGCACTTGACTTCTAAAACAATTGAACTGTTTACAATACCATCAGGAGAAGCAGCTAAATAATTAACTAATTTATCAATATAAAGTCCACATGTTTCAACTTTATTGCCAGTATAATGCTTGAATAAATAGAAATTGCTGGTTTTTCGGTGAGCTTTCCATGCTTTATTGAACGGATAAATATCGGTTTAGCTATGATCATTCGATAAGCCAATTTTACTGACATTCTCATCGATCTAATAGTTGAAGCAATAGTTCCTGCATTTGATGCTGTAAGTCGAGATTAGCGGTGCTGGTGCCATAGGTTTGATGAGCTTTGTGCTCTTGTTTCTTTTTCAATTTCGATAATGGTTTTTTCATCAACAGAATTGATTTGATTTAATCGATGGACTGCAAAATTTAAATCATACAGATGATCACTTACAAAAGCATTAGGATTAATGTTTCTTTCTTCTGTCATATTGCTGGGAATTTTTGCATTTATAAATAAATTTAAAAGGTCATCCGTTTTTTGTTTAGATATTTTGACATTTTCCAGTGGTGGTAAATTTAAAATATCTCTAAATAGATGTTTGCCTGTTGGCCTAAACGAGCTCGGCTGATGCAATTTTTGTAGCTGGCTCGTACAAATTTGTTGTTCTAAACTATTTCCTATTAAATAAAATTGTATACGTTTAAACAAAATTACAAAATAATTCAATTTTGTATTACCTGTTAGGCCATACTGCTCCAACACAAACAAAAGGGCAGCGATATATTTGCATGCACTTGAAAATACCGTTGCTGCTGGGCAGGTACAAGTTGCTTGTTTTATAACATCCACAGAATTTTTTAACTGTACAACTTTGTTATATATAATATTTTTCTTTGTTTCTGCTCTACAGTTGGCTTTAATGAATATGCTTTGGTTATTCTTGTTTATTAAATAACAATTTCTTATAAAATTATTTAATGCCATATTGCGGCCTCGAATTTTGCTAGCTTTTGCCAGTCTTTCGGTAAACCAATCATCAATTTCATTGATACTTAAATGGTCGTGTTGTTTCCGTCTTGCGCGTGTATGTACATCTGTTGATGCATTTATCCAGTTTGCATGAACAGAGTGATGAATGATGAGAACGCGATGAGTTTGTGACATGTTATATTTGCGATATGGTACGATTAGAATATTGGTTTGAATATTCTAACCGTTACAAACTTATTCTTAGGACAATTTGTCTTTTTTCTAGAAATAGTTTGGATTCTGTTTCGTTTATAAATTATTTCTTCCTAATTTCTGTCACAACCTACAAGGAAATACATATTTGAACAATATCTATTTCGCCAATTTCGTTCTAGTATTAAAATTGGCGATAGAAATGCAGTAGAAACATCACCATGTTGCAATCTCAGTCTTATTATTTGATTGATTGATTGATTGATTGGACTGTAGAACCAAGTACTGGACAAGTGTCCCGGATAACGCCGGGCCTGTTCATACAGCCTGTTTACACATATCAATAGGAAGGATAGGAAAGATATTTTTGTTTGGGACGGAACAACCCGGTTGCAGACACCTAGCGATCGTATGGCATAACATAATTCTAATCTAGTTGCAATCGCAGGCTAATAAATGATATAAAATTTGAAACAGAGATAAGTTGTATTCTATAGAAACGACGATACTAGAACGTCCTAGCACAGAGTTAAAAGTATTGTTATAGCTACCTTGTTTAATTCTGAACTTTAATTCTGATTCATTTTTTGTACACTGTTATTTCTAACCAATATGGCAGATTGAATATAATTTGCCATAGTGTTGGCATTTGTTTGTATTTCAAAACGACCAACATTTCGGCAAAATGAATTTAAACGTATTTTTATCTCATTTTAACTAAATTTTCAAACATATTTAGAACTTAGAAAAACTTTAGATTGCTCAGACATATTTCACGTAAACCATCGTAGTTTAATATGAAAGTTATAAATCTATATTGATCGATAGTTCTAAGTACCTAGACTAGACCGTTTTATCGTTTAGCAAATAATTTATTGCTTATCAAACTATGTAACTGTTTAGGTACATTATTAGTACTAATAAATCGCACATCTTACACTCGATTGTGTGTTCGTGCAGTGTATTTAGCAAAAATAATAAAACATCAGAGAATCAATAAAATTTTTATTGTTCAAATAGTTCTATGTAATAATTTTGTTATTTCATTGTGTTTTTTTCGTTTAAATTATTTATTTATTTTTACTTTATGAAGGAATAAATCGTGAAAACTTATATGCTGCACTCGTACAATAAAAAAAAACTAAACTGGGTTAATGTACTAAAACGAACTGAATTTTGATTGCAGATATTGCAATATAATTACTATTGTTGTTATGTACAGTATTCCAGTTTCATGAATTGTATATTTATAAATATAACATTCTATTATTGTTGCGTTTTCTTTTTTCTAAAAACGAAAATAGAAAATCTATTTCCTTGTCTTGTTTGTGTGAACGGAAAAATGCAATTCTGGAAGTTATAATTAAATAAATAGGTAATAACATACCGTTTAGGAATTGTAAAACAAAAATTTGTTTTACGTATACTTCAATTGTAAGTTATTTATCAACCATTTCCGGTCCACACTTGCGCTACATTATAGAATTTCACACGCTCTAATAATTTAAAACTGAACATAAAAATTGTTTTATTTTTTATTCTAACTTTAGTTTTTTGAAGTATTTTAATATTGTGTTCAAGTTTAACAGGGCATCTGCTGATTAAAATTCAATTCATGTTTGGATATACAATTCCTACCAAATGGTTGATTCGAAACTAAATAATGTTAAAGCAAGAAATAGAGCCCACCGGATTTGTGGTAAAAATTGCCTTAATCAGAAATCATTATTCCTACTTAAATTATAGAAAACTAACAAGGTCAATATAGTTTTCAAAATATTTACAAAAATCGAAAAAGCTTCTAAAAAAGGTTTTTCCAAAAATGCAGGGATCACTCAATTTATGGAAAATGAAGTTTCAACCCTTTAAATCAACCCATATGTGCTGTACAGCGGCAAAATTTTTACTGAAAAACTTTTTTTTTTGACAAAACCGGTTTTGTTGCAAAATTAATTTAGAATCTATTTTTCTCGTAAATGAAATACAGTTTTAAAAAATGTGCGGGAATTTGATAGTGTGGCATTATCTGATTACTCCAGCCGAATCATGAAGTTCTAGTAAAATCTACGCCCTAAAATTTTGCCTACCCCATAAATTTGCGTATTCACTCAAATTTGAGCGAATAAACTAAATTAGAGGCAGATGCGATCCAGTTCAAATTTAAGGGTGTAAATTTCTTTGGAACTTCATGACTCGTGTTCGTCACGCAATTTGGAACCATATCTGCTGGAATCAAACGAACTATAGCAGACGTAGTACGATGGATTGCGCATCATGATGCACTAAATGAACCTTACCATTGAAACCGAGACTTAATAACACAACATTGATTCAAAATAAATTGTGCTCCTTGTACCATAGTTGGTTTGACTATAATATTTTGGCCGGTTTTATTAGATTTTGGTACTTTACCACTCGACCACAGAGTTATATGCTTGTGAAGAGTAGAATTCGTAACAATATCCCCTCTGTTGTAGATTAGACGATATCCCTTTTCTTCTCTTGGAATTGTAAAATCAAATCTCTCTATGCAAATCCCTCGCTAGGTATTGACTTCCTTCCGCTGATGCTCTTCCAGTGTCCAGTTAAACCACCCTTCTATTCCGTCTAATTATGGACGTAATCGTCTAATAAGAGTTTTGTTTATGTTAAGAATTTTACACAATTCTTGAAACACGAACGACCCAAAATGTCTACCTTGTTTCGAGCGTAGTTCTTGTGGTACTTCGAGAATCCGCAAATTGTTCACAAATGTGTCGGTTACTGTCTGGGGTTCCTCATTTACAATCGGAAGGGCTTACACTCACTTGATGAAGTAGTCAATTCACACCAGTATGTAACAATTACTATATTTTTGGAAACGGGCCGGTGATGTCCATTGCTATTCGTTCAAATGATGCTGCAACCCTGCCTAGCTGCAATCTTCCTTATGCCCGAGTTTGGTGTCCCTTACTCCCACACACAATTCACACTGTTTGCACCAATGTCCTTGTGGCAATTGAATATAATAAAACCAATAAAACCGGTGTCACAGAAAAATATAAGCTACCTTACACAGAAGTAAAGCTAAAAATAACTTTATTTCATTTTTTTGATTTTCTGATTTTACAAAAACAACAAACTCCCGCGGAAATTTATAGAATATTAGGCTCTCATTATTTTTTTCTTTAAAAAATATAAAAAAATATTTTCTGTTTTGAAGTTTATTTTGTACAAAACGAAACAATTTTTTTTGTTTCTACTCGTTTCGTTTGTACAATACAAAATCCATCGAAGAAAAGATTGTAAGATCCCTTTTTCAACAAAAAAAAAAAAATGACTTTATTAAAGTTCAAACCACACAAAATGTGTGAGTAAAAAACCATAGTATGTAATGGCGTTTTTGATAAAAAATTTCACTTTTTAAAAAAATACAACCAACACAATTGTGTGTATAGTTATAGTATTTTTTTCTAACGAAAATAAGTTTGAAAGGAATACACAAATCTGTAAGTTGGTTCAAAACACATACAAAAATAAATTTTTGACGTGGTACTTTTGCCGTACCCACACAATTGTGTTAGTAAAACACAAAAGGGATATATTACTTTTTGGTGTTGTTTACTCTATTATTTCGATTTGGTATTTTTTGTACTAGTACTAATACAGTCAACTCTCAAGAATTATTTAAGGATTAGTTTTATAATTGATTGAAGTGGAAAGCTTTATGATTGAAAAAAATCTTAGTTTCATAGTCTTGTTGATCATTGATAACGCCAGTAGTCATAGTAAGGAGCACTTAAATGTGAAAATTCTTTATTTTCCTCCTAACTGCACTTCATTAATACAGCCGCCGGACCAAGGAATCACCCGAGCATTCAAAATGTATTACATACGGAAATTACTTGAAGTCATTTTCAACAGAATGTTACGACTTTTTTGGTCATAACATTTCATCTTAGTATTTTACCTCTATGACAAATCTGACATGTAACGGACAGCACTGCTACCTGTATACGAAAATGTGGTACTGTTGCTGAACTAAAATATCTTTGTTCATGTCATGGCGGTTAAAAGAGAGAGCGAGACCAATGTGCATCGGGTGTGTTTTTTTTTGTTATATGTTTCTCGTTTGTATCAATGTAAATTGATACAAACGAAAGACAGAGAAGAAAAAAAGATTTTTCTAGTGTATGGTCGTGCATTATTTGGTGCGAGAGTTTTTTGGTTAAGTAAGTCTTGATTGGGATTTTAAAAGCAAAAGTCTCGTTGTGGTTTTTGACAAAAAAGTCGAGTTTTGAATTTTGTGATTAAAAAATGGTCTCGTTTTGAAAGATAAATTAAAAAAAAATATTAAAATTTTTAGTATTAAATTGGTAAAATTTGTTTTTAAATAATTTAATTCATGGCAAAATGTGAAATGCCTTAAGATAATTTCGTTTGTATTTGAGAGGTAATAAAAGAAAAGTAAATAAATTTTCTTTTGGCTTGTGTGGTGTAATAAATAATTTTAAACAAAAAAAGAAAAGAAAATGGCCTAAATAATTTGTTTTTATAAGTACATTTCTTCGAGTCCGCCATACCAAAATCTCGGAATTTTATTTGTTTTGCCTGATTCTTTGTTGAATATTTATTTAATGGATTAACAGGGCAAGAGTTATAGATAAAGTAAAATAATTTTATACGGGCACCGTATATCAACGGTACGCAAAAAATCACGTCCCTTAAGCTAGCAGAACACATACATCAGAACATTACAAGATAGTATGGATAATTATAGGCTAATTATGGGCTAATTAAATGCCGCATTAAAAAATTGTGGGCTCCATCCCTACCAACTGAAGCGCGGGTTCTGCTAGCTTTAGGAAAAGTTAGCAGAACGCATGTCAAAAAATAATTTAAAAAAGTTGGAAAAATAAAGTTAATTTTAGGCTAATTAAATGCCCTATTTAAATTTTTTTATTCTGCTCGATCTAGAAAATGCAAAAGACTTTATCATTTCAAAGGTAGCAGAACCCAAATCGAAAATCGAGCCAAAACCGAAATTATAACGCAAAATAACATCAATTGGCAATCAAATAATTTTAGGCTCACTATTAGCTAGCAATCAAATGCCTCATTAAAAAATTTTGGACTCCACCCGTTTTTGACCAGAATTCAGGTCTTTTAATCTAAAGCTAGCAGAACCCAAATCGAAAATCGGGCCAGAACCGAAACTAGAACTTAAACAAGATCTATTGACAATCAAATAATTTTAGGCTTGTTATGGGCTAATCAAATGCCTTATTAAAAAACTTTGGGCTCCACCCGTTTTTCACCTAGCTTCAGGCCATTTAATCTATAGCTAGCAGAACCCAAATCGAAAATCGCACGAACACGAAATTAGAACGGAGAACAAGATCTATTGACAATCAAATAATTTTAGGCTCGTTATGAGCTAATCAAACGTCCCATTAAAAATTTTTGGCCTTCTCCCGTTTTTGACCAAACTTCAGGTCATTTAATCTAAAGCTAGCAGAACCCAAATCGGAAATCAGAGAAAACCCGAAATTAGAACTCAAAACAAAATCTATTGACAATCAAATACTTTTAGGCTCGTTATGGGCAAATCAAATGTCCCATTAAATAATTTTGGGCTCCACCCGTTTTTCACCTAACTTTAGGTCATTTGATCTAAAGCTAGCAGAGCCCAAATCGAAAATCGGAGAAAACCCGAAATTAGAACTCAAAACAAAATCTATTGACAATCAAATAACTTTAGGCTCGTTATGGGCCAATGAAATGTTCCATTAAAAAATTTTGCTAAGCTAGCAGAACCCAAATCGAAAATCAAACCAAAACGTAATTAGAACGCATAACGAGATCTATTGATAATCAAATAATTTTAGGCTCATTATGGACTAATCAAATGTCCCATTAAAAAAATTTGGGCTTCATCCGTTTTTGACCAAACTTCAGGTCATTTAATCTAAAACTAGCAGAACCAAAACAGAAAATCGGACCAAAACCGAGCTAGCTAGATCTTGCTTTGCGTTCTAATTTCGTTTTGGCCCAATTTTCGATTAAGGTTCTGCTAGCTTTAGATCAAATGACGTGAAGTTTCGTCAAAAACGGATAGAGCCCAAAATTTTTTAATGGGAGCACATAGCCCATAGTGAGCCTAAAACTAATTGATTGTCAATTGATCTTGTTTTGCGTTATAATTTCGGTTTTGGTTCGATTTTCGATTTTGGTTCTGCTACCTTTGAAATGATAAAGCCTTTTGCATTTTCTAGATCGAGCACAATAAAAAAATTTAAATAAGGCATTTAATTAGCCTAAAATTTACCTTTATTTTTCCAATTGTTTATAAATCATGGTTTGATGTGGGTTCTGCTAACTTTTCTAAAGCTAGCAGAACCCGCGCTTTAGTTGGTAGGGATGTAGCCCAAAATTTTTTAATGCGGAATTTAATTAGCCCATAATTAACCTATAATTATCCATACTATCTTATAATGTTCCGCTGTATGGGTTGGGTCCCATTTGAAACGCGTTATTTTAAAACGCGAATTATCAAAACGCGATATTTCAAAATGCGATATTTCAAAACACGATACAGTACAAAAAGCGATATGGTACAAAACGCGATATGGTACAAAACGAGATATGGTACAAAACGCGATATTTCAAAACGCGATATGGTACAAAACGGGATATGGTACAAAACGGGAGTTTAGGATCGGGCTATATCAGGCGGGTGAACGATAGTATATAGGATCGGTATCAGGTGGGTCACTGCGCTCCCGCCGCTTCGCAACGCATATTCTGTACCATATCTCGTTTTAAAATATCGCGTTTTGTACCGTATCGCGTTTTGTACCATATTGCGTTTTGAAATATCGTGTTTCGAAATATCGCCTTTTGTTCCATATCACGTTTTGTACCATATCGCGTTTTGAAATATAGCATTTTGAAATATCGCATTTCGAGCGGATCCGGTATGGGTTCTGGTAGCTTAGCGAACGTAAAAAAATCAACGTGTGCCGGCACATTCTTACGTGCTCCGTATATCAACGATAAACAACAACGTGGTCAATTCCCTTTGGGGGTACTTTATTTTTCATCGTGGTCGCTTATGTTTTGGTCTAGGCGAAAGGCACCGCATCGTGCAGCTGACCATCCGACCATTTGCCCATTTTTGGTTATCGGTGAAAGGCACCGCAACGAGCCAGTGACCATCCGGTCATTTCCCCATTTTTGGTTATCAGTGGAAGGCACCGCAACGAGCAGGTGGCCATCCGTTTATTTGCCCATTTTTGGTATCAGTGAAAGGCACCGCAACGGTCCGGACAACGGTCCGCACATGTGGCATGACGACCACCCAAGTCGCAACTGCATTTTTTTTAGTTAAGGTACGATTTTTTTTATTATTTTTTTTTCTATTTTTACATAAATTTTTAATCTCTTTAAATTTTAAAAACTTTTGATTGTATTCAAGCGCCGCATATCGGGTGCATGTCGCGCGCTCGGTGCACATTGGTCTTTTGAAGCGTATATTTTTATTTTTTTGTTTTTTTTTTTTTAATTTTCGCTGTCGGGTGTTGTTTTCCGTTTATTCCAGTGGTCTCTAATAAAAAAAATGAATTGCTAAATTTTTCCAGGTTGGGTGTGTTGGGAGGGGAGACTCTCATTCTGTATCGGCGTGTTGTTTCCGATTTCAGAACCGGCGTTTGAGTTCGGACTGATGCGCGCACCAAGGCACCCCTCTTTCCGTTATAAAAATTTTTTTTTTGGTGTTGTGCGTTCCTCAAGTTCCGGCCGACGAATTTCGGTGGAACTCGGGGCTTTATTATTTGCGTTTATTTTTTTTCAAGTTTCTGTACACGGTGTAAGCCAGAATACCTGCAAGCCTCAAACCCCACGACAAATAGCACTTCTCCCTGAGTTGTAGCCGGCAAAAGATCACCGTGTGAGACCTCTTCGTTGTATAAGTGGAATCTGCGGGATGGCAGAAGCCACCCTGTAACGAAGATCAAGAAGACAAAACTGAAGCTTGGAAAGAATTTTGTATCTTAGATTGCACACGAATTGTGTCATTAGCTTGTACAGAAGTTAAACAGTTAACATTTAATACATCTTTGGAGGCCATTTATAACCTCAAATGGTTCAAAATAAAAATGATATTTTAGATCCACTAACAGAAATTGTAAAGATTGCTTCTACTTTTAGCAACAAAGGATTTGCAGATAAACAAGTAGAAGAACAGTAGAGGAACAGAGTTTAAATGAGGAAGAATTGGCAGAATTAATTGATGAGTCTACCTTCAATGCATTTGTGGAGGAAAACACTAATGACCAATTCGTTTAAAACTTCAGTTATTATTTAAAAAAAGACTAGATTTGGCTAGAGAATTAGAATGCTTATTAATCCAAAATGACCCTTCAGCCATACGCAGTGAAAAATTTAAAAGAGAATTTCAAACTTGACTCCATATAAACAGGTTTTGGAAGAACTACAAAATAAAACTACATTTGAAAACCAGGAAGAAAATTTGTAAAGTGAGGAGAATTTTTGGCCAATTAGAAAAAAAAATTATACGGCTAATATTTGTTAGCGATGTTGAACAATACATAACGCAATAGAGTATCATTTTAATTTTTTGTTGAAAATATTTTTTTCAAATTTAGTTATTAGTTTTATGAATTATGCAATATATTTAGATTAAAATATCTTAATAAATTATATAATCTTTGTCCTTTTATAAAATTCATTCATGAACCATATTAATCTCAACCTGATAATATATTTTGAGAATGCTTTTTTTATATAGGTTTATTTGTGTACAATTTAATAATTTCTAAGTTTCCTTACAACGCGGTACGAATCCATTCAGTTCATATTATTTCTCAGTTTCTTATAACGCGTTTTCCATATAACGCGATGTAAGTTAATATAATTTGTCATATTTCTATACTTAATAAACACATTTTATTAAACACTTGTTTTTTTATTTCGCAGAATTAGATTTTGGAATATTTTAATTAAAAAATTAATTCAAAAAGTTTAAAAAATCACTCGACCGATTTCGACTTATTAGGTCATCATCAGGAGTATCTACTGATTTATAAAAGTAAAAATTAGTTAAATATATCAGAAAAAAGCAAAAATTAAACAAAAGAAAAAGGGACAAAAATAAGCAATAAAAATTGATCTATTGATCGCGCAGGTGTGCGATTAGTCATCGGCTGAGTAACAAAATTCGAGGTATATTGAAGTACATTTAATTACCCGAGGTATTAGTCAAATTATAGAAAAGGGCGGGGTCTGTAATTGGTGAGAAACGAATTTCTCTCTGTTCGTTAAGGATATTTTGGTTAAGAAATATTGATTTTCGAATTTCGTAAGACTCTAAGGTGTCCAAACGTCTGCCTTTAGGTTGTATATGTAATATGTCTAAATTGTTCAACCTAGCTGTATGATTTTCTAAAATTAAGTGGTTATGGAAAGTTGATTGATTGCAACCAGATAAATGTTCTTTAGCTCTAACTCCAAAATTGCGCCCAGTCTGACCAATATAGGAGAAACTACAATCATTGCAATTAATCCTATAAACGCCAGACTTGGAAAGGCGATCGACTCTAGGTTTATTGTTAAAAATCATTTTCTTTATTGTGTTATTATTATAAAAAGCAAAACTAATATTGGTATAATTGGACACGATGTTGCTAATCCGTTGGCTCGTTTTTCCTATATACTCTAAGCGACGCCAATTTTCCCGCGTTGGACTGTCCGGTGGATAAATACCCGTTAGAGTTTTACGCTTTAGCTTTTTATTCAATAACTTTAATATAGTCCTAGTTGCATATCCGTTATTCGTTGCTATTTGAAGAATTATGTTAAGCTCAGTGTTATAATTTGAATTTGACAGAGGGATGTTTATTAGTCTATCTATGAGTGAGTGGAAAGCTGACATTTTAATATTATGGGGATGGTTTGAAGAACTAGGGATAACAGCGTCTGTATACGTGGTTTTCCGATAAATTTTGAAATCTAAAGAAGAATTAATCCTGGTTATTGTAATATCAAGAAAGTTAATACATTTATTTTCTTCTTTTTCTAACGTAAAATCAATAGTGGGATATTGAGAATTTAACCAAGTATAGTAATTTAACCAAGTATCAGTTCCATTCAGAGAGGAGGTGACAGAGAGGAGCCCATGGGTAGACCATCAGCGAATTTGAAATATGTATTATCAAAACAGAAATAATTTTGTTTAATACAAGTCTCAAACACTAACTTCAGTTCACGACGTAAGCTCTCATCTACAACATCCCTATCTAAGTAATTACAAACTATTTGGGACAATGTGTTAATTGGAATAGAAATGAAAAGACTGGCAACGTCAAACGAAACCCTTACATAGCAGATTTGGCCACTCTCGCCGTAATTTATCGTTGTTTGTTGGTAAGAATTTCTTATAATAATAATCATATATGGTTTAATAGTAGATGTAAAAAAATAAATTTGCTTCCTAACTATACTAATATTAAATGCAATAGTAAATCTTTGGAGGGAAGAAGAGCTATCAACCTAGCCCGTTGTAGCTGGAGGGATAACGAGCTGCGTATAGGGTATGCTACCAGGAACAACTTATATCTCCATCTTAAAGTTGTTCACACTGAGTTAGCGATTCGTTTGCACTCTGTTGAGTTCGATTGGCTGGACATAAAAGTTCGTGCAGAGGTAGCCGAAATTTCACATATTCAATATGTGAAACAAAAATCTAAACTGGTTGTTTTGCGGGATAAGGCTTATCCATTTAACCGTAGAGGTAGTAGTGGTTCGTCTGGTTTCAAATTTCATCCACGTTTTAAGAACTTGTCCTCAATCGCTTTCTGTGATACAGAGATTCAAATGTTGAGCAACGGTGTGAATTTTGCTCCTACGCCAAACAAAATTAGCCTTCGATCATTCGAGAATCTCGCTGTAGATGCTGAACTGCCTTATTTGACCAGACAACCCAATTAAAATCAGTGTGCGCGCTACAAATAAAGAAAGGTATTGATAACTCTTCTAATCCGTCAAACTCTTCTTCTGTAGCTTTTAATAATACTCCAAAGTAATTGGAGCGATAAAGAAAAAACTACGTGACCATGACCTGATAGCGTGTAAAGCAAATAAAGGCAATACAATTACCGTGCTCACAAAAGCCGATTACGGTAATAAAATTTCTGATTTTATTACAGAAAGCAAAGCGATAGTGTTTGGCAGGGATCCAACTAAGTATTTTAAGACTTTGGTTAGTAAGTGTATCAACCAATGCCCGAAGTTGTTTGATGGAACTGGTTGGAAATACTCTGTCATGAATCAATCCGCTCCGATCCTTTATGGTTTACCAAAAATCCATAAGGAGTGCATTCCGATTAGACCAATAGTCGCGTATTGCAATGCTCCTGCCTACAAGCTATGTAAGGGTTTCATAAATTTTTTCAATTGTCATACCAATTTCGTTTCGGCTTACTCGGTTAAAAACTCGGTAAAATTGATTAACAAAATTCAAGACGTCGACATTCCATTAAATTCAAAACTAGTTTCGTTTGACGTTGCCAGTCTTTTCATTTATATTCCAATTAACACTTTGTCCCAAATAGTTTGTAATTACCTAGATAGGGATGTTGTAGATGAGGGCTTACGTCGTGAACTGAAGTTAGTGTTTGAGACTTGTATTAAACAAAATTATTTCTGTTTTGATAATACATATTTCAAATTCGCTGATGGTCTACCCATGGGCTCCCCTCTCTCACCTTTGTTGGCTGAAATTTTCATGAATTTCTTCGAACAAATGATCATATCAAATAACAATCCTTATTTTCGTCATATAATCTTTTGGTATAGATATGTTGATGACATACTATGTCTATGGAATGGAACTGATAGACTGTTAGACTCATTCCTTATACTTGGTTAAATTCTCAATATCCCACTATTGATTTTACGTTAGAAAAAGAAGAAAATAAATGTATTAACTTTCTTGATATTACAATAACCAGGATTAATTCTTCTTTAGATTTCAAAATTTATCGAAAAACCACGTATACAGACGCTGTTATCCCTAGTTCTTCAAACCATCCCCATAATATTAAAATGTCAGCTTTCCACTCACTCATAGATAGACTAATAAACATCCCTCTGTCAAATTCAAATTATAACACTGAGCTTAACATAATTCTTCAAATAGCAACAAATAACGGATATGCAACTAGGACTATATTAAAGTTATTAAATAAAAAGCTAAAGCGTAAAACTCTAACGGGTATTTATCCACCGGACAGTCCAACGCGGGAAAATTGGCGTCGCTTAGATAGGGTTAAAGTTAGCCGACTCGCTCCAGCCGAATAATGTCGATAATGCAGATTCGAATGAACTTGAATACAGCAAAAATAAGTCATGAACTCGAATTTAGGAGAATTTAGGACCGGGTTATATCATTCGGGTGAAGGAGAAATTATTTCAGTTTGTAGGAATTTAAAAATCGATAGGAGCGAGAGTATAAAGAGAGTTCAAAAATAGTCAAGACACTATCTGCATTATCTTTCGGCTGGAAAATGTCGGCTAACTTTAACAAGGTGGTATTTCTGTGGATTTATAAACACTTTATATATTTTATTAAAACGAATTTTTACGGACACCCCACATGGAAATAGATCTGAAATTTTTTCAAGAGGTGATCATCAATAAGACCTTTCATTTGAATCTATTTCCAGCTATGACACTTTAAACGGTCAATTTTTAGAAATTTTCAAATTTTGTATGTGCGATATATTCGATCGAGTTTTCCCGGACTTCCAACATAGAAATCGACCTGAAGTTTTTTCCAGGTATGATCATCAATAAAACCTTTCATTTAGCTCTATTTTCAGCTATGACACTTTAAACGGTCAATTTTTAGAAATTGTCAAATTTTGTGTGTGCGATATATTCGATCGAGTTTTCCTGGACTTCCAACATAGAAATCGGCCTGAAATTTTTTCCAGGTGTGATCATCAATAAGACCTTTCATTTGAATCTATTTCCAGCTATGACACTTTAAACGGTCATTTTTTAGAAATTTTCAAATTTTGTATGTGCGATATATTCAATCGAGTTTTCCCGGACTAACTGAAATTTTTTCCAGGTATGATAATCAATAAGACCTTTCATTTGAATCTATTTCCGGCCATGATACTTTAAACGGTGAATTTTTAGAAATTTTCAAATTTTGTGTGTGCGATATATTCAACCAAGTTTTCCCGGACTTCCAACATAGAAATCGTCCTGAAATTTTTTCCAGGTATGATCATCAATAAGACCTTTCATTTGAATCTATTTTCAGCCATGACACTTTAAACGGTTAATTTTTAGAAATTTTCAAATTTTGTATGTGCGATATATTCGATCGAGTTTTCCCGGACTTTCAACATAGAAATCGACCTGAAATTTTTTCCAGGTATGATCATCAATAAGACCTTTCATTTGAATCTATTTTCAGCCATGACACTTTAAACGGTCATTTTTTTGAAATTTTCAAATTTTGTGTGTGCAATATATTCGATCGAGTTTTCCCGGACTTCCAACATAGAAATCGACCTGAAATATTTTCCACGAACGATCATCAATAAGACCTTTCATTTGAATCTATTTCCAGCCATGACACTTTAAACAGCTAATTTTTAGAAATTTTCAAATTTTATATGTGCGATATATTCGATCGAGTTTTCCCGGACTTCCAACATAGAAATCGACTTGAAATTTTTTCCAAGTATGATCATCAATAAAACCTTTCATTTAGCTCTATTGACAGTAATTCCACTTTAAACGGTCAATTTTTATAAATTTTCAAATTTTGTGTGTGCGATATATTCCATCGAGTTTTCCCGGACTTCCAACATAGAAATCGGCCTGAAATTTTTTCCAGGTGTGATCATCAATAAGACCTTTCATTTAGAGTCTATTTCCAGCCATGACACTTTTAACAGCCAATTTATAGAAATTTTAAAATTTTGTGTGTGCGATATATTCGATCGAGTTTTCCCGGACTTCCAACATAGAAATCGATCTCAAATTTTTTCCAGGTATGATCATCAATAAGACCTTTCATTTGAATCTATTTTCAGCAATGACACTTTAAACGGTCAATTTTTGAAATTTTTAAATTTTGTGTGTGCGATATATTCGATCAAGTTTTCCCGAACTCTCCACATGAAAATTGACCTGTCGTTTTTAAATGATATTTATTAGATAAAGTGCCGTTTAAAATATTCTCCAAACTTGTAACTATAGAGGCATTTCACGCCTTACCTCCCCCAAACATCTAATATGGCACTTAGAAAATTTTGGGTTTGTATATTAGTTTTAATTTTTTCGAATGAAAATTTATTTTACATTTTTTAGTTGGTTTTTATGAATAACAAAATAAAACATTTGTAATTTAAATTAATTCATTCCGGCTTTAAATTCTTATCTGCATTATCGACATTTTTCGGCTGGGATGTTACCGACAAAAATCGGCTGTCATTTTCGTTTTATTAGTTTGAATCTACATTATCGACATTTTTCGGCTGGAGTCGGCTAACTTTAATAGGGTGTTTCCAGGAGTTATTAAAGCATACCCCTGTTGAATGTATTGGCCCATTTAAATATGAACCTATAGTGCCAATCACAACTTTAGGATTATCTTGTAATTTTTATGGTGAGTAGCGGACATGATTATAAGTCTCTCGATGGGTTCGTAAACAAACAAAATTGTGGCATTTTAGGATCGGAAAATCCACAAGAACATGTGGAGGAGCCAATGCATCCATTGCGTGTTACTGTTTGGTGCGGTTTGTGGCGTGGTGGCATAATTAGGCCGTACTTCTTCGAAGATAAGGCCGGCACTACCATTACGGTTAACGGAATCAACTGCCGCCATATGTTAACATCTTTTTTGTGACCATATCTTGAAGATATTGGTTTGGATGACCTTTGGTTCCAGCAAGATGGCGCGCCATGCCACACATCAGGCGTTACAATAGCGAAACTGCGCCAAAAATTCGATGGCCGCATTATCAGTCGAAATGGTGACGTGAATTGGCCGGCAAGGAGCTATGATTTGACGCCTTTGGATTTTTATCTGTGTGGTGCCGTTGTGCGGATGTGTATTGATTCCAATGTAAATTATTAAAAGAAAAAAACTTAACAAAACTACTGTGGTATTTGTTCGATATAATTATAATTTTTATTTTATTCACAAAATGATTTTATTAAACAATTTGATGAAGCTGCTCTGCGGTCAAAAGGTAAGTGAACGAGAAAAATAAATTTAATAACAGCTTGAGCTTATCAGCATACAAAAAAGCGGTAACATAAATTCAAATAAATATGCTGAATACTTGTGCTGCCAATTATTAATTAAACTATTCAAACATAGAGCGCACCTTACAATATCAAGTGCCGATAAAACAGTTTACTACATTATCTACATTCATGATGACATTTCTAAATGTCAATAGAATTTAACATTTTTAGGTAAGTAAAATTCATTTAACAAAACTCATTTAACAATTCATAATAATAATTTCCAATTTTAACACTTACAGGCACAAGGCACATATTGAGCAGTGCATATAACTACAAAAAATATATGGCTAGTGCTAATGCCAAAAAATAATTAAAAGGATTTCAACTTCAACCAAATATAAGATAAGTAACATTAACTCAATTTGTTTACATGTACTACATATTATTCATAGTTTTCTTTTCAGCTTCTGATCCTGAACATCCCGCGCCGGTTGGCTCAGCAGAGCCAGCAGGTAAAACACATATTTTTGTAACTGGCCTCTTAATTTCACCCAGTTTTGTTTTGATGATGACAAGTCTGATTAGTCCATCCTGACCTGGAATCACCGATACAATACGTCCCATGAGCCATTTTGTTGGTGGAACATCATTATCCATCACTACAACCAGATTTCCGATGCTTGGATTCATTGTGGGATACTTCCACTTATGACGTTGCTGTAACGATAATATATATTCTTTGTGCCATCGCTGCCAAAAATGCTGGACCATCCTTTGAATGTGCTGTCAACGTGATAACCGGTTCTCTTTTAAAGGTAGCATATTGGGTTCCGGTATTAGATTAATAGGCTGCCCAATTAAGAAATGACCTGGTGTGAGGGGATCCAATTCATCAGCTGACATCTCACACAGTGGTCGTGAATTAAGGATAGCTTCCATTTCAACTAATAATGTCAACATTTCTTCATAGGTAAGCCGTGATTCTCCAAGTACTCGCTTCATGTAAAATTTTGTTGATTTAATGGCTGTTTCCCATAAACCACCAAAGTTAGGAGCAGCTGGAGGAATAAAATGCTATTCGATGTTATTTGTAGTGATGTACCTCATAATTGCCTCATCTTTAGATACCATTTCAATATTACGTTTTAGTTCCTTTTGGGCACCTACAAAATTCGTCCCGGTGTCACTATATATGTGACTGCAAATGCCGCGCCGAGCATGGAACCGTCTTAGAGCCGCCAAAAACGCTTCCGTCGTCATATCACCGACTAATTCCAAATGTACAGCCTTGGTCGCCATACACACAAAAAGTGCCAGATAGGCTTTGATTAATTTGGCACCTCGCAATTTGGCCGTTTTAATAAAAAGAGGCCCTGCATAATCCACACCCGTGGACAAGAATGGACGATGCAATGTGACTCTGCATTGCGGTAGTTGACCCATCAGTTGATGTTGTTGTTTCGCCTTCAACTGGACACATTTAACGCATTGCCCAACGACTGCTCGAATTTGATCCTTGCATCTAAGTATGTGATATTTCTGCTTCAGAGTCGACATTAAAAGGGTTTGTGCTGCATGGAACTGCCTAAGATGTTCGTCCCTTATAATTAATGTTGTCACATGATGCCCTGCTGGTATAATAATAGGGTGCTTCTGGTCAAATGTAACATTCGCGTTAGACAATCTGCCTCCAACACGTAATAAACAAAATTTGTCTAGAAAAGGAAAGAGAGACGTTTGTTTTGAATTTTTACAAATTGGTTTGTTATTTGTGAGCGCATTTATTTCTGATGAAAAACTGTTCAATTGGATTCGTCGGATTACGAAATTGAACGCATCAATCTTGGCCTCGTTCTCAAATCTGGAAAACTCGAACTTCTCAGCTTCTCTGGTCTTTGATTTTCTTCTAAACAGCATCAGAATTCTAGTAATGGTGAATATTAGTTTCGTGAATCTCGAACAGCGTTCAATGAGTCTGGACACCCAATCGTTCCTGCCATCTTCAATTGTACTGCTTAACACTACTGAATATGTCTTTTGTTCCCTCAGTGCTGCTTCTGATAGATCACTCTTTAGCTTAGTTTGACTTGGCCAGTCCTCTTCGACTTCCTTCAACCAATACGGATCATTCCACCATAACTCGTGATTCAGTAACTCCTCCGGAAATAAACCTCTCGAGCGCAGTCAGCCGGGTTGCCGTTTGAGGATACATGACTCCAATGACTTCGGTTTGTATGCTGCAAGATAAATGACACTCTATTTGCCACATACGTCTGTCATCTCCTCGGACATGATGATAACCAACTGAGCACAATTGTGGAATCTGTCCACAAACGAAAAGTTGTAACGACGTTTCCCTTAAATATTTCCAGGACGTACATTAATAATTTTGTCAGCAATGTAGCGGCACACAGTTAAAGACGTGGGATGCTGATTGATTTAATTGGTGCCACCTTTGTTTTCGCAGTAACTATGTTTGCCTTGTACCCATCTTTGCTCTTCACCCTGCTATAAATTACTGCAGCGTAAGCCAGTTCGGAAGCATCCGCAAATCCGTGTAATTCTAGTTCTCCCTCTGTGTACAACCACCTATTGATTCTGATCTCTTCTAGTCGCTTCAAACTAATCCTGATAGCCTCGTACTCTTGATGAACAGGTTCCGGTAGGAGTTCATCCCAATCGATTCCTACTAGCCACAATTTCTGGAAGATGATCTTAATTTTAATTACTGTTGGGGATAACCAACCTATCGGGTCAAAAATCTTTACAGCCTCGGATAACATATATCGTTTCGTAAGTTTCTGATGTTCTAATTTTACTTCAAACTGGAAACAATCTTTCTTGGTCGAGTACCTCACTCCAAGTATTGAAATAGCTTGTGACCCATCTTCAATATTCAGAATCGTGGTGGCTCGGTTTATTTCAGGAATGGTACACATGAGTTCTTCACAATTAGATGCCCACTTTCGAAGATTGAATCCTCCCTTATTCATCAATTTTATTAGGTCCTGAACTATGATTTTAGCATCTTTTAGGCTGTGCGTCTCCGACATTAGGTCATCCACATAGAAATCTCTTTCTACTATTTTTACCGCTTCTGGAAATTCTTTCTTGTAATCCAAAGCAAGTTGATTTAGCGTTTGCGTGGCTAAAAAAGGAGCTGATGACGTACCATACGTTACAGTCAGTAGCTTGTACACGTGCAATTCTTCAGAGGGCTTCTTACTCCATACAATTTTTTGGTAGTCGCTATCTTTTTGGTTGACCCAGATCTGCCTATACATCTTTTCGACGTCGGCCGTGAAGATAATCTTGTATGTTCGAAATCTTAGTAATAGCTCGAATAAACTTGACTGTACCTGCGGTCCTACTGCTAGCTGGTCATTCAGTGAGCTTCCCTCCAATGTTTTGGCTGACCCGTCAAATACAACCCGCAACTTGGTGGTCGTACTGCTTTCCTTGATCACCCCATGATGCGGTAAAAAATACTGTTGGCCACCTTTGTCTCTTGATATTTTCATATGACCTAACTGACGATATTCATCCATGAATTCAATATATTGCCGTTTAAATTCAGAGTCGCGAGTGAATTTTATCTCTGTCTGATACATCCGTTTTACGGCCATCATTTTTAAATTACCCAGACTGGGTAAACCTGCCTTGAATGGTAAGCTTACTATATATTTCCCGTCTGTTGCCCTTTAAACCGTATTTTGATAGTGCTCAATACAAAATTTCTCTTCATCTGTGTATGGAGTCGAATTCTTGATTTCTTCGAGCTCCCAAAATTTTCGAAGAGTCGAGTCAATATCAACGTGTAGGTTTACTGGAAATGCTTTGACACCATCACTCTGCATTGGCGTTCCTGCTATGACCCACCCCAACCTCGTATTGTGTGCTATTAGCCTGGAATTTGGAAAGTACCTCTTACCATCATGAAGTAGCTCGAAAAATACATCACTGCCTAATAGGATGTCAATTCTTCTATTCTTGTAGAAATTTGGATCCGCAAGTTTCATCTTGTCCAAACTTTGTAGATCGCCCAATCCTGTCATTGATGGTTGATATGATGATATCTTTGGTACTATAAGAACCTTTGCTGTGGTCCTATAGTTATCATCCTGGAATCTTGATTTAATGCGTATGCTTGTGATGCCCTTTGAGATTCCTGACGTAACATCGTTTAATCCTTGAATCCATATTCGACCATTTTCCTTTTTCAAACCAAGACGTTGAAAACAGTCCTCGGTTACGAAAGATGTTTGTGAACCGGAATTAAAAAAGCGCACTACACCGTTCCCAGTCTCCATTATGACGTTCTATATCCAATTGTACTGTGGGAAGAATTGTGTTATTTACTAAAGTGGCATGACTACACGTAGTTTGCCCAGAGGTACTTGCAGAGGTTTGAGAGGAAACAATTGGGGAGGTTTCTAAATGTAAAATGTCATGATGCTTTTTCTGGCAGAAATTGCATCTTCTCCTAGATTTGCAATGAAACACCAAATGGTTATTTTTTAGACAGTTGTAACATAGTGAATTTTTCTTCACATAGTCTCTTCTGTGCTTAATCTCAAGGGCTAAAAATTTAACACGCTCAGTTAAATTGTGGTCTTTACCACAAAATGCACAATTTACTGCGACTGCAGTGTGCATTGTCTTTAGGTGCTGTGACTGTTTCGTAGATGATCTAACACACTCAGCTAAATTGTCGTCTTTACCACAAAATGCACAATCTGTTGTTTCCAATTTCCACATTTGCCTCGTCTCGGGATCCATCTTCTGTGTAGCTATGTAGATCAACCATGGATCTCGACTCTCTGCTTCCGTACCAAGTGCTTTAAGACCACGTATTACTTCATCGCACGTATCGTGTAAACGTGCAATAGATTGTGATGTTGCGTTATTCACATTTGGTTCATCGAAAAATGTTTGAACAAATGACTCAACAATATATCGTTTTTTATCGTACCTTTTGCACAACTTCTGATATGCCTCAATGTAATTGGCATCATTTATTGGGAAATGACGAATAAGTGCTAATGCTTCATCTCTTAAATGTCCCTTAAGTAGCTGGAATTTTTGAGCAGGCGACAGGTTTGGATTCTCATGCACCGTCGAACCAAACAAGTCAAAAAACGATTGCCATTCCTTAAAATTTTCTGCATGGCCATTATTTTTGAGTTTTAAAGTTTTACCATTACAACATCTATATGTTTATAAGGTTTTACGTTTATTTTATTTGCGAAGTGGGCACCGATTATTGAGATCAAATGTGCGATACAACATTAGGAACAATGATCAGCTCTTATTTGTTGTTCCACATTTTTTTAGTGAACATTTTAGAAAATATTTTTTGGTAACTGCTCCTTCCTTATTTAACCAACTTCCACTTAGCATACGGCAACAAATAAATTCAAAATCATTTCTCAAATTACTTAAAGTTTGGCTTTTTGAGCACCCTAATATCGATTTCTTATTTATAGTTTTAGTCTGATGCAGTTTTATTTTAATTTTAGTTTCAATTGTTTATATTTTTTATATTTTTTTGTTAAATTTTTATTGTAATATTCATAACTTTTTTTTTTCAAATTTTTCTTGTTAAAGGGTAGATCAATACTGCCGTTAAATCGGTGATGATTACCCTACTCATTTATTTTCATTTTGTATATTATTATTATTATATGTAAAAAAATCGTTTTGAAAATAAATGATAAGCCTGCGTGCTTTAATTTGATAAAAAAAAAAAAAAAAAAAAAAAATTCCCATTAAAGGGAGGAATAGTAATACGTGGTAGACGGATATCGCTAGACGCCGACTGTGTCGTATTTAGCGTTTGGTCTAAGTTTGGCACGTGTTGACCCACATTCCTTTTACGTATAGCACTTTGTAATTTAGGAACGATGCTATAGTACTGAGCATCGACGGTTTCGATGTCAGTCTGCACTACATCCGAAATTTCAATCATTTGATGTTCGATATCAACGAAATCTTTATATAATTGATGCATTTTCTCTAATCTGACCGTTAATTCCTCTACACTCATATCGTCCTTAATTGTACGAATAAAATTTTCGAGTCTTGTAATTTGTCCTTTAACATACGTTCTTTTTCCTTTCAGGGCCTCCATCTTAAATAACAGATGCAAAAAACTTTCACTACCGAACGAACACTATAAATTACTACACTTACTTACTTGCACCAAACAATTATAGTTCACGCGGATTTAGGAAAGTTCGCTCAATATACGATTTAACTAATAGGGTTTCACTAAATGATTTGCACGACTATATTAATATTATAGTTAATGTAATTTGGATAAATGAAATCAGTATAATTGAGAACTCAAAAAACCAAATTTTATATACATAGTTTGTAAACTTTATTGATTATAATATAAAATAAATTGATACTCAATGCGTTTTTCTTTTCTGGATGCTTCCATTCCATGTGGTTTTGTCGGTATTTCCTCAATTCTGGATCGTAAACAGCTATCCGGCTCGAAGGACCAGCAAATGTGCGGATGTGTATTGATTCCAATGTAAATATTAAAAGAAAAAAAAAACTCAACAAAACTACTGTGGTATTTGTTCGTTATAATTATAATTTTTATTTTAGAAAAATAAATTTCATAACAGCTTGAGCTTATCAGCATATAAAAATGCGGTAACATAAATTCAAATAAATATGTTGAATACTTGTGCTGCCAATTATTAATTAAACTATTCAAACATAGAGCGCACCTTACAATATCAAGTGCCGATAAAACAGTTTACTACATTATCTACATTCATGATGACATTTCTAAATGTCAATAAAATTTAACATTGTTAGGAAAGTAAAATTCATTTAACAAAATTCATTTAACAATTCATAATAATAATTTCCAATTTTAACACTTACAGGCACAAGGCACATATTGAGCAGTGCATATAACTACAAAAAATATATGGCTAGTGCTAATGCCAAAAAATAATTAAAAGGATTTCAACTTCAACCAAATATAAGATAAGTAACATTAACTCAATTTGTTTACATGTACTACATATTATTCATAGTTTTCTTTTCAGCTTCTGATCCTGAACAGCCGTGAAGGACAAGTATTGTACGGATAATCGGCAAACAATTGAGCATTTGAAAGCCAATATTGAAGCAACCATTGCCGAATTAAATCCGCACACAATCAAAAATGTGCTCAGAAATTGGAAAAAGGCCAGCCTTTTCCATAAATAACCAGGAGGATTATACTTTCAAATAAAAAAAATAAGTTTGAAAATATATTAGGCCGTTTTTGTTTTATTAAATTTTTAAATCTGAACTTCTTATTGCGGGGCACTCTAAAGCTACACTATCAAGAAAACGTTTGGTTTAAATTCCATCATTTGAGTACAATTTATTACCAAAGGAGGAAATATAATTAAAATGAATTGTTTAATAATATGTATTAACAAAATAAACTATTTTAAAATACGTATGGGGATAGATAGAGAAACATTTAACGTATTTGAAATAATGAATAACCCACTAATCCGACCAAGGAATAGTTTCTGAATTCAGTGGACTATATCTCGAATACTTAACATACGAGAGTTCTGAAATTGCAACTTATTTACTCTCAGCCCCGGAAAATATTTGTATATCGTAATAGTTTTAGCTGACAGTAAATATTTTCTGGGCTGAGAGTAAAAATGTGGCGTTTTTCTTTTTGATATGTGGAGGTTTTTTGGGCTGAGAATAGAAAATAGCATGATAGCAATAATTAGTATTGCCATCGCATTTTTCGGAATTTGGAATTTGAACTATCTTCACATACATCTGACTGACACGAAATACATTACGGGAATTGACTTGAAGGATCCAGTCGCCTAAGACTTCAGTTACTATACAGGGGAACTTTCCTTCCAGTTCAACGTATGTCGCATGCACAAAGTGATTCCCCATGAACAACACGAAACATATTTAATTATTTATTTAGTTAGATGATTTGGTCATCATCAGCGAGACAGTAGAGCATTTTGAACTGTTAGAGAACGTCTCGGACTTATTACGGCATTACGGTGAGTCCACGTTGAACATTGAAAAAAGAAAGTTCTTAATGAGCGAAATGCGATACCTGGGATATCTTGTAGGGGCAAATGGCTTAAAACCGGACCCATCAAAAATAAATGCCATAATAAACCTATCTCCTTTGCATAATCGCTGAAAGTCGGATGTCAGCCACAACATATTTAACTGCCTTCCACAACATATTTACTTAACTGTTTAATTAAATTAGAGAGTTAAATTTCACAAATAAATGTATAAGTTGTAATCGAACCACCCCCAGAAGTAAAATTAAGAACTGTTCAAAATGACTTAGGATTCAAATCTGTCAGAATGAATAACAGTAACATTAAATATTATACGTTTTAAAAATTTAAATGTCAAAACATCATTAAAATGTGTTAAATTTTGCTTGAAAAAACTTCAATGCATATACCCGATTTCGGCGACGTACAATCATTAACTTCACATTACCCACTCGTTTATTATGATTTGGCATTCGGAATGTAATGTACAAAACAACAAAATATAATCGTTATGAAAAGTCTGACAACCAATTAAAATTTATTTTTATTCGTACATCGTTAAATACACATTTAGAATACCAGGTAAATCCTTGTCATAATGTTATCTTGTTATAATGCCTTGTATTGGCCTATAAATACAAAATCATAAACATGTTCGAAATTTTATGATTTAATTCAATTACCTCAATCAATCAATGGAATTATGATAAATTTATTTTTCTACTACAATTTTTTTTTCAGAGTGTAAATCAAATATCATTCATTAATAAATTCCCAATTTTTCATTATGGTTTTTGCTCTCTTTTGTTTTTAAATTAATTTTCCTAATAAAAATCAATCATGAAACAACAACAAAAAGAAAAATTTATAATGAAATCGACATTTTGGCATTGAAATTTGAATTTTATTATTTGAATTTGGAAAAAATCCAATTAAATGGAAATGAAATAATGAGAAAATTCACCTCTCACCCCGCCCTCCAATATTATTAGCATTTCGATTTCACAATATGTAACATTATGGATATTACATTTTTATACGACTATATAACCTTAAACAAACGTTTACAGGTTAAAGATTTTGTTGCTAATTTCTTGGTTGTGCCGTTCTAAAATATTAATAAAATTCACCCAACTCTTTGGTTATCTTACTATGTGCTCTGATATGACAGTTTTCCTTTATTATTGCTCGCTCCGTTTGAAAAATAATTAAAATTTGTTTTTATTGTTTAGCTTGTGTACTTGACTTTTTAAGTAAAATGTGACTTTTGCAGTAATTATTTTTATCGAAGACAACAAAATACAATAATTATTTCTATATGAATAGAAAATATAACATTTTAATTGGAATTTGAAATCTTACATTTCTTTCTTGTATTATTACACAAAGTTTCAAAATCAGATAACGTAAACAGACAGATACCAATACCATTAGCAATCCACCAAAGCAGGAAATTAATTGATACATTTTATCGTCATATTAAAGGTGGAAAGAACCCATTCGAACTCACCATCAACAACTTAAAATTTTACTAAGATAATATCTGACCCAGAATGGGACATTTCTACTGAAACTGCAGCTATTATTCAGTGGTGTCGCTATATCATGAAAATGAAAAATAAATCCATCCAGAAACTAAACATTTATCACCTGAAATATGCTAATTGATATTTATTTTGACATGACGTTATAAACAAGAATTTTTCTTGCTGCGTTTTAAATTTTTAGTGTAAGATTAAGTTTCTAATGGTTTCAGGGGTTTACAAAATAAAGCCCTTTTCAAATTGAAATGGATAGCGCTCCTGATAAATAAGTAGAGCAAAATATTTTTATGTCGATTTTAACTAAAAAGTTGAATGAAAAATATTAGTTAGAAAATTAGGTGCTCCGGATACATCTATCGGGATGTATGTGAAGCTGGCCCGAAAACCATCCCAAAAAACGCCTTTACAATTTAGGTATGTTTCTCCACCAAATCCATTAAAAGACTCTTCAGCCCGAAAAATTAAAAAATATGGAGAAAATCAAATTCGATCCCGTGAAAATAAAAACACACCCCTCTTCCCCGCTGTAACGTAATGATCATGTGTGTGCTTAATGCGGATGGTCAATGTATTAATTAGGAGCATATACCGTTATATCTGCCAACCTCTGTGAACCGAAACGGACGTTGAAAAATTTTCAATGTATTTTATTTGAGGGAATTGTTTTTTAAAATTTCTTAATTTAAAGTGTGGTAAATCTATTCTTGTAATAGGTTTTCAACTTAAATTTTGTTTTGTGTACGTGAGATTGTTTTAATTTTTTTGGGATCGAATTTGATTTTCTCCATATATATTTTTAATTTTTCGGGCTAAAGAGTCTTTCAGCTTTACATACGTTCTATCGGGCAATAATAAAAAAACACGGCTAACCACATTCTGTATAAGATAGCGGAAATTTGACAGCGAAAAATAGGAGATTAGGCTACTCGCCGCAAGTGGCAGCACTGTCACTAAAGAGAATTTATTTTGTTATGTAATTACCAGTGGACATTTTTTTATTCACTATGTATCTTTTTTTCACTAAATATAACATCTCAGCGGAATAAAATATTAAAAGTGATCCTTAAAATGGCAAGTTGATTGATCTCCGAAGAAAAGAAACTTGGCATATGAAATCTTGAAATTTAACAATATTCCATCTTTCCGCCATTTCTTAACGAATTACGATGAAATTTGGATAGTAGTACTGATCAGGGATTTTAAAGTAAGTTTTGGAAAAAATTTTAGGATCTGTTCGTGCTGGGCTAAACCGGCAATTTCGTAACCAGTCCTTATGAAAAATGGTATCTGCACATTTTACACGATATAAATAAAATTTAAACTGGAGGAAACTCGGCTATTTCTTAATTAAATTTTATTTGCATCGCATACAATTTATGGATTAGAATTTTCACTATAAATTTTTTGTTTTTTTGCGGCCTTATCAGTCACTTTCAGTTTTTGGCCTGTATCTCAAAAACAAGAAATATTCGTTGGCCAAACTAGCGATGCACATCGTTTGATAGGTGAATGTTTAAGGAGCATGTATGATTTTTTTTAGGATAGTGAAGTTTGTGCTAAAAAAATTATTAAAAAATTACACTGTTAAATTTATTTTTTTTTCCAATTGGAATTTATTTTCGAAAGAAAATTATAAAATAGGATTTATTCTAAATGTTGTGCCGTTGAATCTAGAAACATCTACAGATTCTAGATGACATTTCAGTGAAGGTAAATCATACACCTATTCCTAAGATTTAAGTAAACTGTGTTTTTGAGATTCGTTCAATTAAAAATTATATTTAGAAATTGAGCATTTTTGACGGGTTTCAAATAATATTCCAGACAATTCTAGAAATGTCCACGAGGTTTCACTTACATTTTCGAATAGATTACACAATTGTCTACTGTTATAGTGATTGGTCTCCGATTCTAACGGATTTGGCTACACCTGTAATAGAATTCATCTTTTCATTTGTACTGTCACTACCAGAGATCATATAAATAACAAGCAATAACTGCAACAGCTGTCGTTGCACGAAAATTCAATGAATAATTTTGTTCAACAGAAGTCAAAAGTCCTAAATTTAGACAAGATTTATATAACCGACCCCAGGGACCGACTATCTAGCATTTTTGAATTAAATAACACACCAAGGCCATCATAAAAAAACTGTGTCTTTATAAGGAACATTTGACTTCAGTAGAACAAAATTTTTCATTGAAGTTTCGTGCAACAACTGTTGCAGCTCTTACTTGTCATTCATATGACTGACCACAGGAGCAAACCATCTGGCATTTTTGTATTAAAGTACATACCAAGGCCATCATAAAAAACAATGTATATATATGGGACTTATGAATTAATTAATTTTAATTATTAATTTGTTTTAACCACGCGACAATTATTGCCAAAGTATTCCATCTAAACGTATTTTTGTATATTTGCAGACATGTATAGTTTTTGTTATTTGGTAGAAATTTGACTTCAGTAGACAGTACAAATGAAAAGAGGAATTCTATTACAGGCGTAGCCAAACCCGTTAGAACCGGATGCCAATCACGATATCGGTTCGAAAATGTGGGTGAGGACTTGTGGGCATTTTAACGATCGGCGATATAAAAAAAGAAAATTTGTTAAAAATTTTAAAATTGTATTTACCAGAACAACGTTCATCAGAAGGAAGTAACGTATAGTTTAAATCTATTAAAACAGGTTCGTCGCTTATTTGGGAATATCAATTTAAAATCCAATTGGACATATTGCTAAAATCTTTTTGAAGCAAATAATAATATTTTTGTGAAAATCTCGTAATTTCAAAATTCCAAAAATCATTGTTAGACTCATTATAATTGACTCATTTTCGCTCCACAGACAGAAAATATTATAATATATCGAAAAATGTAGACGAGATGCCGTGGACATTTCAGGTGGTGACAGTTCAAATGAAAACACACTCAAAAAAATATTTGATATTTTCAAACACTTTATAAAGGAAACACTCAATATGTTTACAAAATATATTTGCGAGAAATACGATTCCTCGCTTCTGGTGAATATTATTAGTGTTTATCGAAAAGAATTCAATTATTTTCATTAAGAACTTATTATTTGTCACAAATAACAAATAGTATTTATACCAAACTCATTATTGGTTGTTATAAATAAAATTACACTGAAAAAAAAAGCGCGGAGATATTTACACATTTTGCTGTGTAAACCCAAATTTGCAATTATTACCAATAATCTTTTAATAAACTACGAGCCTTGTAAAATTTGCAGTGCAATATATGCAGTGCATTTTCAAATATTAAAATTATTGCTGAGCAGCGTCTGATGACAAATTAGATTAATCATATTGCAATGCTGCTAGCTAGGTAAATTTGACCTGCGCAATTTGAATATATCGTTGAGAATAAATTACAAAGCGGGTTTTAAATGTTCAAATACTTTTCAAAATTTACTTTGCACTTTGTAAAATAATTTTTGCGGAGAGATTATAACCAATCAAATCATTTATTCTATCCGACTTTGCATTTTGTTCTCCAAATTTTATTTAAAATTTCAAACAAAGATTAGTCTTAAAGTGAATGTAAAGCAGTACACAAATTGCCACAAAAATGCCAGTTTGTCTAGTTTCCGGATTTGTTGGGAAAATGGTAATTATTTCAAAATAAAATAAAATATTAATTATCATTATTTTTAACCTTCATTTGCAGTTTTTTTGCAACCTTTCTTCGCGTCGTAACAAATGGCCGCTAATCTTGAGGATTAAACCATAAAAGTGCTGAAATGTTGTATGGTAAACACAAATTAAAAATTACAAAACTTAATGCTTTCTTGTTTTAATTTCAGAATTTTATAAAGCAATGTAAGAGGACCGGACCAACTCAGTTCCCTGAACATTAAGAGGTTTAAGGAGAATTTAATTATTAGCAACATTACAGCAATTCAATATCTTTCGAGGCTGTTAAAGGAGTAATATGGTTGATGAAAATTCACACGTAAGTTTATTGCCAAACCAGAGATGATTCTAGAGAATCTAGAAGTTTCGAGTGTTTGCTTCTGTGCAGAGTAAATATTAATGCGCTGCAATTTTCTCGATCCGCAAATTTTAAAAAGCACTACAAACCATTATCCACCTTGCTGTCATTATTTACCATGCGCTCTGTAAAGAATTTCTAAATTATTTTACAAAATGCAGAGTAAATATATCAAAGCAATAGCAAGTATTGCTTATCCACCCTGAAATAAAAATAATAAAATTTACACAGCAACTTGTAATAATTGATTTGCTAAAATCGCGATAAATACAAAGCGCTTGTGTGGCTGAGTTTTTGATCATTTTTCGTTAAATATTACTCCGCTTTTTTGTGAATATCACCGATTATTTTTTTCAGTGTAGTTTCTCATAAATACATAAGTTTGTTTCATTACAATATAAAATGTGTTTAGGATGCGTATTAATTGATTAGGAGAACTACTCTATATTAATCACCGCAAATATATAAAAAATTCGGCTAAACTATAATATTTACCTCAATTATTGGAAACAAATGAGAATTCATTTTCATTCTTTCCAAACAATCCAAATAAAATAAAAAATAAAACATATGCGAAATAAATTCCATTTTATTCAAATATAATTTTTAAAAATTATTAACTGCTAACCTATTAGTTATATTAAGTAAATTAAACGTTTTTCGGTTCTGCAATGATTCAAATGAAATACAGGAAAAATTATCAGTTTTTTTAATAAAAAAAACTTGGAAATGCGGATCGAAAGTTGTTGTTTCAAGCGCTTGGCAGCACACAAATAATTCATTTTCGATTTTTATTATGTATTTAATTAACTGAAAAAATGGGATTTCGTCTTCATAATTTTCAAATGTCAGTAGCAATCCGGGCTTGTACTTTATATCTGTTAATTCAACCCAATCTACAATCGTATAACAATTTGATGGCACTTTGTATTTCTGAACAAACTTATCATTGTTTTCCTGTGGAGCAGTCATATTACACTTTATGTTTAGATTTCGGCCGCTCGTACTCAAAGAGTTGTAATTAAATAGAATATAACAAATCTTAAGTTGATGTTTCAAAGCAAGCGTATATAATAAATTTTTTCGACATTTAGCTACACGACCTATTTCTTTGAATTGTTGATGCTTGGCCTCGAATCGCATTGAGCTAATGTTTTTTAATGGCCCCATCATACCCATGATATAAGGGTAATGTGTGCAAATGTGAAACTTAGGTCGTAAGTGTTCTTGAAATAAAGTCAAATATTGTTGATGGTGATCAGTTATTAAATAACGCAATAATGCTATAGTACTTGGATCAGAAGTTTGTGTATTAAGGATTGAATATATTTCTCTTAAGCTCAAATACAAATTCCAATGTTTGTTTTCCCTTTGAACTAAATCACCGACCAAACAGTTAAAATAAATTATAAAGTTGTCCATCTCTGATGCTGAATATTTTAGTTTAGTTCCATGTAATAAAGTGTGTTCTTTAATTTCAGGCGGTTTATTTGAGCAGTTTCCAAAATCAAAAGGTCTTATTCAACTATTAAACATACTCAGATTAAAAAAATTATCTTCATAAATGAATTGTTTTAAAATCCTTATCATATTATAGTGTGCCACTCCCTCGTTGATGTCATGCATTATGTCAACACTTAAATTATCAACAATGTGAAAATTTGACAAATCGTTTAATATACACTCCTCTCTTACACCGGTTAAAGAAATATTGCAAAGATTAACATCCTTGATATAGTTAATTCTATTTCTCAGATTACTTGAATTATGCAAACATAATGTATGAGTTGTTATTTTATCAGTTTTACAAATTTTACAAAAATAATTAGAGTTATAACTCTCAGAAAATCCCAAAATTTGATTCAAACCTAAATTATCCCCAAGAATTAGAGAAGGAATTAGTTTAACTTTACGATACTTTGGATGATTTATCTCTATACCCGAATTTTGCAAATAGTTTAATTAGTTTATTAAGGGAGTAAATATGTGTTTGTTGCCATTTGGCTCTAATTGTTTACGTTCGGAAGAAAAGAAAAGCATTGCTAAGTAAATTTGATTTAATTTTGCCTGCAAATAAGGTGGCATACATGGGATCATTAAATATACTGCTCCTATTTTTTGTTTGTTGTTACTGGATCCTAACGGATTGTTTGGCTCAAAATCATCAAAGTATATAAAAAGAGGTAAAACTAAGATGTCATCAGTTAAATGAACGTTTTCTAATTTTTTCGCACAACTCAAGCTTTGAATGTAGTTGAGAATGACTGGGCCATTATTAGTATTCTTGAGATTTTCAATATAGTCTATAATATCAAAAATCATTTTAGTTTTATTAAATAACTTTGAAAATAATTCTTTCAAATTTATTAATTGAATAGTTATATTTTTATTCCTTAAAATGGATCCTTCATTGGAATTAATAATATGAACATTAGTTTTAATTAAACGCGTTTCAGGGTAAAATAAATAATCAGCACTAGCAAATTCTTTAAATAAAATATATTCACTTTCAAGATTACAACTATCAGATAATGTTTGTAAATATTGGTTTAATTCATCTCCGCTATTATTCATTTTTGAAATAATTTTATCGATATAAAACTTAAAAATTTGAAAATTTTGTTTTAATATTTGCAAAACTTTTTCCCTCGATACCGAATTTTCATTATAAATATTCACAATTAATTTTAACATATCATATTTTATGTTATGAAAATCAGCTTGAGAATTATTTATATAATTAGGTGCACAAATGTTTAAACTTTCCTGTATTTCATTTGCGTTTAATTCATTTATATTTATTTCATTTACAGCACCCGTAGTGCTTTGAAAATAATGAGTAGCTAAATGTGTTCTCATAGATTCAATATACGAGAATTTTCGAATACAATTCATAAACGGACATTTATAGTAAATTAAATTATGGGTTTTTAAGTGCTTAAGATAAATATTTATACCACTAAAATCTACGTTACATACTAGACAAATGATCATTTTATCTTAATAACATCTGTAAGGTTTATAGTGCTTAGTTCTACTTAAGTGATTTTATCAATAAGTCAATATTTGGTAACGCTGTCTTGGTTATATTTAAATTGAAGACTTGCCGCTCTATGAATATCCAAATATAATTTGACTCTTCTGGGTAGTTTATATTCAGCCCACAAAATATATCAAAACAGGATTTTAAACAATTATTTGGGTTTTCAATAGAAAAAACTTTGTCTGCAACTGTAATGGCTGCTGTTGGATTACACAATTGTCCGATTAATAGAAGTCTAGGTTGAGTGAAGTTTTGTTTTGCTTTTTCGACATCAACTTCCGACTAGAATATAAAAAATGGTTAAAATTGACTTGTAAAGTTAATATACTTAAATTTGTTAATATTACCTGCACGTGTTGAATGAAGCTTTCTTGGACTTCTATTTTACTTGGACGTTTTTTTCCTTTTATAAATGTCGTTTGTACAATATGAGGTAAAATTAACAAACTAATCAGTTCCTTAAATCGTGTATCTGTTAAATAAAACCAGAAAAATATTTAAAATTTGCAAAAAGTTATCTGCAACAATAAGTTAATTATACCTTCATTTTTTAAAATATTGAGATAGTATTTGACTGCACCGCTTTTGGATGTACTAAATTGTTCTTGACTAAGTGGTCTAATCTGGAGGATACCGTAATTTGGTATCAATAGCTAAGAGCTGCAATCCCCTTGGTTCTAATATACATAAAATTTGCTGAGATAGTCACTTGTGCTAATTTTTGAGTTCAATATAAGATTACGATGGTGATGTTTTTTTCTCCATTCTTCCTCAATTTTGGTCCATGGTTCAACGTTTTTAGATAAAAAGTCAATTCCTAGTTTAATATCATCATCCAGTATGATATTTTCTGCATGTGAGTTAGATCCACTATACTGGTAAATTATGATAGTTTCCGCCTAGTTATAATCCCAGCTTTCGATAAAATATTTTTTTTATTAAAATAGGCGTTGAAAAGTTGCCTTTAGCTGCTCTTCCAAATTCCGCAGGAGTATAATAGACACCTTTACACTCCGTGTTTTTATCAAATATGGTTATGATAATATCGCCCAATTGGTTAAAATTTTCTTTGTTCAAGCTAAAATCCAAAATAGTGTTAAACGTTTAATATTTAATAATTAATTTAATAATATATAGCAAATCAATATTTCAGAAAATTTGTACGTAATTCTCTTTGAAAATTTTTGTATATATATAAAAAAATTAATTTTTTGGAACCCAAGCCGATTTCACACTCAATACCATATTGGGCCCATTGTGCTTCATTCGCACTCTGCACACCTATTCACCTATTCATACAATTATCACCTGCACGTTGCAAGTTCCATGTCAACCTGTACATTGACATTAATGGTGGGTCGGCACTAAATTCTGCACTCCAACAGAGGGTCATAGTTAGTTGTGTTTATTAACATCACCGACCGAAATCGATGATGAAAATTTGCTTTTTTGGAACCTGACTCTGCTGAGATTCAATAAAAACCGGCAATTTAATCTAAAATCGACGGTAATTAACACGAAAAACGAAAAGTTGTCAATATAATTGCTATGATATGTGGTATTGCTACTACAGCTAGAAATGATTAAATGTACCATTCATTTTATTGTGATTTAAACTCTGCACATATCGACTTCGACGGTTTTTTTTAAAATTACCAATGTATAAGATACCTTTTGCATTGGAATTATACATTTAGTATATATTCTAGTACATAACCTAATACTTACGTTTTTTCTGGTGCTTCATCCAATATGGAATGGATAATTATTTTGGAGATTTTCACCCTATCGTGGTTGTTTAACGACTGCGGATTCTTTTGATATTTAAATAAAATATCTTTTGCCGATTTGTTTAGCAGCGAATAAATACCCTTAAATTAAGAAATTGTGAATATTTAATGGTTATTTAAAAATGTGTTTTATTGTTAAAATGTTACTTCTACGGTGAATTCTGAATGGATGATTTTGTTGTTTTGATTAAAATTAAGAAATTCGATGCTGCCTTCGCAGGAAATGGTTCTAAATATTTCTGTACCTGGAGGAACGCTATTATAATTTATAACAGTAGTTTGTGCCATTGGATTTTCTTCTAAATGAAATACCTCAATTGTCTTGTAAATGTGTATTATTATTGTCACTAACTAAAAAAACAGGCTCATCTTCCATGACCAAATTATTTTTTTTTTAATTCTGAGACAACTTGAATTAAATTCTGTTGGTACCGATTTACATACTATACAAAAAAATCTTTTTTAACTTCAGCTCCACTCTGCATGGTAAATTTAAAATTAGTTTTAATTTTGAAATGAGAAGCAACTAAAGAATTAAAATGCACATATTATTATTCTATAATTATAATTAATCTTATTGAATTTTATGTGAAATACCTGCGGAATAAAATACATCGTATGAAATTCGCCCGTTCCTACTATACAGGCACTATTTCGATAGTATCGTTGTACGATACTTGAATGGCCTCAAAGTATTGAGCCATTTTTAATTGCACAATTTTTTTTCAGAATTTCACTTGAATATGGTTTATATCTTAATTAACACTCCTTTTACCTTATCCAAAATTTATAAAATCACGAAGTAAAACACTAAAACTTAATTTTTTTATTTTTACACACAAGCACAACATTAAACTCTGATATCAAATGAATATAGAACAAAATTCGTATAATGTGTTTTTTCGCAAACACTATTTATTTATCGTAAGTCGTTTTTATTCACCGTAAACATCAATTATTTAACCCAAACATTTAAGTGTTTGTCGTGAATAATTGTGTTGTTCAGGAGCAATATTTTAAATCAAATGTTTCAGTTGTTTGCAATAAAGATATTTTTTGTTTGAGATAAATGCCTAGCTGTTATTTACTAACAATGGTAGGCTAATAATATTCCAAAGTAATATTTTTTGTTTATAGCTATTGAACAGTGTTTATGGTAAATATTAAGTGCGAATTACAAACAATATATGTGTGTTTAAAATAAATGATTATTACTAGTAAACGTATTCGAAACAATCCTTTTTTTCAGTGCATGAATTCTATTATAGGCATAGCCAAACCCGTTAGAATCGGATGCCAGTCACTATAACGGTAATATATTGTGTAGTCTATGTGAAAATGTAAGTGAAACCCCGTGGACATTTCTAGAATTGGCTGGAATAAAATTTGAAACCCGTCAAAAATGCTCAATTTCTAAATATAATTTTTAATAGAACGAATCTCAAAAATATAGTTTACTTAAATCTTAGGAATAGGTGTTTGGACTGCTTAATCAATCTTGGGGAGTCCTTCCCAAGAACCACTCTCAATACCCCACACACACAAATTAGATAATTGCCTTGATTAGGTTTATAAACCAAATTACTAGGTAGTTCTTTAGAACAGTTTATTACATTAGCAATAAAAATTATTAAATTCACAAATTGATCTTTCCAATATTTTATTCACAAAAAAAAATATATTAACGGGTTTTTCTTACACCGAAATACAATATGAATTTCGCTCAAATACTCTATTCTCTAAAAAGAAAATTTTCTTTTTATATAGAAAATTTTGTTTAATACAGGCTACTGCATATTTTACAAATTATTAATTAACTTTAGGTTGGTACCTTTCAACCTTTAATTTTGCCAATAGATGGATCTATTTTGCTCAATAATATTTGGACAACCCTGACAATTAAAAGAAATTTCTCTTGACATTACTAAGTAAACATTTAGATTTTGACACATGATAAATAAATAAAAATCTTTTAATTTTCTTTTTCAAATTTATATTTTCAATTATTTATTATTAAATCTTTTTCTCACTACAGGTGTATGCTATAAATTCTTTGAAATGTCAGCCAGAATCTGTAGATATTTCTAGATTCTACGGCACAACATTTAGAAACAATCCAATTTTATAATTTTCTTTTGAAAATAAATTCCAATAGGAAAAATAATAAATTTAACAGTGTAATATTTAATAATTTTTTTAGCACAGGCTTCACTATCAGTTTTTTTAGAATTTTTCTAGGTATGGTAGTTGAGATATAGTCCATAGAATCAGGACTTGAATTCTATGGACTGTATCTTAGCTCCTTTTGAATTCTAAAAAGCATAAAAACTTTCATCAAATAAGTCCCGACACTTTTATATATCATATACTAAAGTTATATACCATGTTTTAACTGTAGTTTTGTTTTTTATTGTATTTTATTAAGAATCTAAGAATGTTGTTCATGTTTTGAATGATGCGTCTAGTTTTATTATACAATTTCGTAAACAAAATTTTATAAAAATTATTTTTATTTATTTTTATTTATAAAATTGTTTATATTATGTATTTGGCTTGAATCATGTCTGAAATAGGAAATAATTAGTTTGGCTCATTATTATGATTCTTTATTGGAACTATTAACAAATTTAAAAACATAAACAGTTAGAAAAATGCAGCGCTGACTTTTGAGCGATACAGTATGGGGCGATATCGAAACAGGTAAATTCTGTGCACACTTACGTACTGGTGGCATTGTAGCGCTCACCATTATTTGTTTTCCTTTTATTATTTGCAATCTTTTCTGGAATCGAAAAATTCTCAACTCTTTTGCAGTTTTCTTATCACGTTTTCCTTAAAGAGTGGCTACGTCGAAGACGTACGGCTATAGATCCGATTAATGTAGAACTATCTGCGCATTGCATAGTGCCATGACAGTACTATAAACTGACATGAAAGAGAACCCTGAAATCTGCATTCTGTCAAGGAATCATATTTCCGTTCAATTTGAAATCTGCATTCTGTCAAGGAATCATATTTGAGTTCACTATAGGAGTTCACAATAGTTTGCTCTTATCATTACCAACTCAAGACATACAAAACATAAAAAAACATGCAAAGTTAAATATGTCCCAGCAAAAATCCCAAATTTCTTGCATGCTATAAACGTTTCAAAATCAATAGGATTTTGCAACAAATCCCAGTTAAAAAATGTGTTCAACAAATTTCAAAAAATTTGCATGTCGGTAAGTTTTCTGAAATGCTTATGATATGGTCCCTTACCAGGATCAACAGAACTCTGTGCAACAAATTTGGGTTTGCATGCAACAAATTTGGGATTTTTTTGGGACGTATTCCACACGTATGCAAATTTTTATATAATTTAACCAAAGATTTTGGAACTTGGCCATTTCCTTAAATTTGAACATACGGCTGGTGGTGGCCACTTGGTCAGCAATTACTTAAGTACGTACCATCCCAAAACATTAATCGCTATATCCGGCCCAGGAAGGTTTTGGAAGTTATAGACGATTTTCGTATAAATTTATATGGGGCCATATCGAAGCTGGAAGATTATGTCAATCCTAACATACGGCTGGCATTGGGGAGCTCAGTATAAGTTACCCTTACTATTTTAAACTTCTAGTATGGCGTATTTATATTTCGAACTTAAAATATACAGAATTACTATTACCAAAATACAATACATTATTTCCAAAGATTTGTTTTACATGAACAACAAATAACGAAAAAACTGGGATGCGATATTTTGTTGTTGGGTTTATAATTTAGATCGTCTTATAGAGGTATAAAATGAAAAAACTGGGATGGAACAGAACAGTTTCGTGTAAATAATAATAAAATAAAAAATCCTGGGATGAAAAACTGGGGTAACTGCATTTCGATTACGAGCAATAATTCTACGATCTTAAACGAATTTTTATTCGGTTAGTTTTGTTCACTAAGGTAAATACAAAGAGCAAAATTTTAAAATATAAGTATGTACGTTGATTTTATTTATGCACTCGTCATTTTGAAAATAAAAACATCTTTTATTGAATTACTATTAAATACATATAATAAAATAATAGATTTTTTACATATCTGTTGAACTATTTTTTTGCTTTAAAAAATATATAATCTTATAGGATTTGTTAAAACATGGACAGGCGAATTTAAGGATATTCAAACCTTATGTTCACTATATTTCACTTCTGTTCGATCTCAACTGGAATACGCTGTAACGGTCTGGAATCCATATACTATGCTGTGCACATAAAATGAATTGAAAGCATTCAAAAGAAGTTCCTGATTTTTTTGTTAAAGAAAAGTGATTGGGATTACGACCACAACTTACCATTCCATGAAAATGTGGCTCGCTTACCTCCATACGCAACAAGATGCACGGAATACAAAATATGCACGCTTGAAAATAGACGACTTCTCTTGGGCGCGGCTTTTATTGGTAACGTTTTGCTTGGCCACGTTGATTCAGCTTATATCTTGGAAAACATATCAATTCACGTGCCATGCAGAACATTTCGAAACCATGAATTTTTGGCACTTGAACACCATTCTACTAACTATGGAGAAAACAACCCCATTGATAGGATGACTAAATCGTTCAACTTAATTGACGACCTATTTGATTTTAATTTATCAAAGAACAACTTTAAAAATATACTGAAGAACTATTTTTTAAATTTTTATTTGTCAAACTAAAATTTGGTTTATATTTTCTATTTTCTTTTTTTAAGTTTTTTGTTTGAAGCTACTGTTTTAACTATTGTAAAAAATCTGAAATCATACATGCTAATTACAAAATAGATTTCTTTAAATAAATAAAGGAATATACAGGGTGGCTGAGACCAAGTGTTACCAAATGAAAACGCTGTAATTCTGTTAATTTTCATTATTTTTTATTGAAATTTCGTGGAATGTGTTGAAAACATATTACATTTTATGAAAAACATGTTACTGCTCGATATGACCTCCTTTGGCTCTGATTATTTGATTCAGTCTTCCATAGAAAGCATTGCATGCTGACCGAACGTGGGCTTGCGGAATTTTATTTCATTCTCGAACAAGAGCTGACTTCAATGCATCAACACTTTCGTATTTTTTAGTGGACACCTTACTCTCTAAAATGAACCATATGGAGAAATCCATGAGATTGAAGTCTGGTGAATATGTTGTAAAAATTTTGTAAAAATTGCTATGTCGCTCGAGCTTTGTGTGACGGTGCCGAGTCCTGTTGGAATGTAAAACGGTTCGTACCAAAATGTTTACGTGCCCAAGGTAGCAAAGCATCGTTTAGGATCTTTTGGCGGTACACCTCTTGGTTTACCTTGACCTCATGGTCGATGAAATCTAGAGGAGTGCGTACATCTGCAGTCACTGCAGCTCAAACCATAACATAAGCTGGTGATTGCTTGCGCATGGCAAGTCTTGTGTCCAAATTATCGTTGGACTTGTGCTCTAACCAAACACGATCATTTTGTTTATTCACATACTGTTGAATGGTGAAAATTTTCTCATCAGAAAAGACAATTTTTGGAATCTCATCACGTTCGGCCAAGGCCTTCAATGCTCGTGTTGTGACTGAATCAAATAATCAGTGCCAAAGGAGGTCATATCGAGCAGTAACATGTTTTTCATAAAATGTAATATTGTTATTCCACGAAATTTCAATAAAAAATAATCAAAATTAAAAAAATTACAGCGTTTTCATTTGGTAACACTTGGTCTCAGCCGCCCTGTAAAATGTAATTTTTAGCTAAAATGTATTGTATATAATTCAGGACAGCGAAAAATACGAGCTTAAACAAATTTGACATTTTGATCACGTTTATGGAAGAGCATTCTGACTTCGCGAAACACTACAACCTAACTGCAGACGCACATTTATCAATTAAGCGGCTCTGAGAAAAAATTGGAGCACGATTAAACAGTCATGGGTTACCAATTCGATCCTCTGATATTTGGAAAAAAGTTTGCTGACAAATGCCAAACAAAAATTATTGTTGCAATTAAATGTCAAAATATCGCCAAGATTTAAATTATTATTACAGGTATAATGATTAAAAATAATTTCCCTAGTTTTTATTTGAAAGGGTAAGTTTTTATTGTTGATCGAATTCCCAAATATCAAATCATGTTCGATTCGAATTGATGAATCGAATCGAAAAGCAATTCGAACAATTTCCCAAATAGGCCCCCAGGTTTAGAGCTGAACGACAATACACAATAAGAAACTCCATCCACTATATTTTCTTCTTTTGAAAATGACTATTGACTCGCCACTCAATAGGATATCCCAACTCTCTGAGCAGTTAAGGATACGCACGATTCGATTTTAGAAATTTATTTAAACTAAAACTATCCATATCGAAGGAATTGGTTTAATTTGCCAGAACAAAATTCCGAAGTACCACTTGATTGTCTTATCTGTCTTCTGAATATCGTCTTATCGTCTAATCATAGTGGGTACACAAATTTTATATACCCGGCATTTAGGGATAATCTAATCTAATCTAATTTAGGGATTATCTTCTGTAAAACTATTTAAAAATGAGAATTTTTCTAATAGATATTATGAAAAATGTAACATAAATTTTTTTGAGTTTTTTTTTTCTAGTTTTCACTCAAAATTCTTATAAGAATTGTTGTTAACAGTGAATTTACTAATACTTGTTTATTTTTGTTATTTGGGACATATTTCACTGCCATTTAAAATTTTGTTTAACAAAATAATAATCCTTTAATTTTAGATAATTAAGGTTTGGCTCCATTTATGGCTATTTATACTTTTATATTGAAAACAATTTACTAGGCCATTGACAACGTAATAACGTAACCAAATATTTTAATAACATTAAATCCATTAAAAATGAAAATTTTGTCCGTTTAGCTGTAATCCTACTGTGGTGGAAATTTTTGTATTTTACGTGTATAATGTGAATGTATTGTGTATCATGTTTAAAATATGTAAATTATAAAAGTTTTATATTACCCAATAGAGCAAATCCCATCGCTGGGACAATAGCAATTTACTACAATTGAATAATAAAACGCACATTTCCCTATTATAATTTAATCAAAATTGATTCAAACTATATTTGTAGTGTTTTTCATTTTTTGCACAACCAGCGAAGTTAGATGGGTAAATTTAACTTTTTTGTATACGAGATCAGCAATGAAATTTTGTAGATGCTCTAACTTGAGGAGTTGTAGTGCGGTATTAACCCTTGGCTTAAATCAAATAACATACAATTAAAGTTGTAATGCATTTTTTTTTATTTATTTTATTACATACCGTTCTATCCACACAAATCAGCCAAGCTACACACGAATTCAGCTTCTGGTTTCAAACTAAGTCGTAATAGATTTTTATTGTCAATTTAAACCCCCTTATTTTATATTAAAACACCAAGTTTTTTGTATTGTTTTATTCTGTTCTCTCGAAAATAAAATTTAAACAAAAACCTACATCTCAAAAATGGCCTTACATTTTTGCATGCATGCTGCTCAATTAGTATTAAAAAGTATACAAAAAATAAACTAAAACATATACTAAAAATGGCAGTGAAGTATGTCCCAAATAACAAAAATAAACATGTATTAGGAAATAAACTGTAAAAAAAATTCTTATAAGAATTTTGAGTGAAAACTAGGAAATGAACTTAAAAAAATTATTTTACATTTCTTACATTCTTTTCCCGGAAAATCATTCCCATTTTTCCTCATTTGTAACTAGTTTTACCGAAGATAATATTTCAATATATCTAAATGCCGGGTATATAAAATTTGTGTACAAAGCCACTATGTGGAAATTACACGATAAGAGGATATCGATACAGAGAAGACAATCAAAGGACGGTAAAGGACATTTCCAAAAAACCGGGTACTTCTGAAATTTGTTCTGGTAAATTAAGTCAATTCATTAGGTATGAGTAGTTTTAGTTTAAATATATTACTAAAATCGTGGAGTTGCCGAAAATACCTATATGTATAACACAATGAAACAAACCAAGTTTCAAAATATCTTTTTTAGTTCTGCTAAATTAAGTCGGTTTTATTAGTTTGCGTAATTTTTGTTAAAATAAATTCTGGATATCGTACAGTTTGTCAAAAAATTCCACTATGCCCAAATATTAGCTTCAGATTGACAGAATAAAATAAATTAAGAACTATTCCCATATCTAGGGGATAGGTATCATTTTTTGCTCTCGCAAATCTAATCGACGCAAATCTAAAATGATACTTATCTCCTAGATATGGAAATGGCTCTTAATTTATTTGAATGTTTTAACAACCTAAAACCAACATTTGGACATAGTGAAATTTTCGGAAATTTTCATAGTGAAATTTGTCTTTGATTGGGCAAACTTCGTTACGGCTTCTACAAGCAGCGGGGAAGGTTTAGTGCCATCTGAAGTAATAGAGTGGCTGAGGTAATTCATATGTTGGACTGAAAACACATTATGATGTCTTAATTTTGACATCGTAATTTGCAAGTCTTTCGAAAATTTGACTGTTACGGACGGCCTCAGCCGACCCACAGATTTCAACTAGTCATCATGCAGCGGCCTCACGCCCGGTGGTTTTGCCGGCTAATACTCAGGGTATTGAGTCGTGGGGATTTGGAGGATTGCATGACTCTGGCCTACACCGTGTTTAAAGATAATTAAAAATAAAACGCAAATTAAAAATAAATAAAAAAACGGATGTTTCGCCGAAATTTGTCGAAGAAACATAGTACTTGAGAAACATAGTAAACTAATTATACTCGGGTGTGCCCATCCGACAACGACCGAACCTCCTCGAGTGACAAGTACCCAGTCTGCTGAGGAGACCCCTACCCGAATGACCCATCGACCCCGAAAAGCCGATGCCAATCCGCAACGAAGCAGCATTAGAGGGTAGGGACGTCTCCCCAACGAACCAAGTTCCTCTTCCTTCACTCGGAGAGACTCCAACGAATCCCCCAAAATTCACACTTCGACAGCTGGAAATCGCCGAAGTGCTACGATGAGACCCCTGGATTTTACGTTCGCCCCGAATGGACGACACACTCACTGGACTCGCCACTCCAACCCTGTGGATGTCCTGCCAAGGGGACGAAAGGGAGTGCCAAGTACAGTTTGTGCATGTGAAACCGACACAGAATGGAGTCTCCCCTCCCAACATACCGATCCGACACAAACTTTAGTATTTCATTTTATAAAAAAAATTACAACGAAATGAAGAAGAGAAAAGACAATAACTAAATTTATGGGAATCGCAGTGCAGTTTTTTATTATCTACAAGCAACGACAAAGCGGAAAGATCCAAAACAAAATTCGTAAAAAAAAATAAAAAATATAAAAATGACCGCAGCAAAAATTTTTTGAGACGAGACCAGTGCACGTCCACCGCTATATGGTGCTTGATTGCAACAGAAAACCTTACTTTATAAATTAGAGAAATTTAGCAAAAGAGGTATCAAGAAAATAAAAATAAAAATAATTTAATTAAAACTTAAAAATAATCAAAAACAAAAAAACGTACCTTTGACCTCCGGAAGGCCGACCTTGATTTGGGCGTTTTCCCGCCTTATACCTTGGGTTGGGCGTCAGATCGCCTTGAACCGTTGAAAATTTGGATGAGCGCGGGCTCGCTAAAACCCGTCTGTATTTTTGCTGTTGGCTACCTTTTTGCCTTGTAAATTAATTTGAATTGGATGCCTCAACTGGCCACCCTGTATTATACCATTGCGACACACCCTTGATTTGAAATTAGCGTACCGTTGATAAATTTGGTTTTCCCAAAATTCGTTGAAAATAGGATTTTTTTTGAGTTCTTTTTTCCGACCTGCTTACTTTTCTTCCAACCTCACTCCACCCTTTTACACCTGATGTTACTGTAAGCATTTGTTTTTTTTTCAAATTTGATTTTTTTTAATTTTTTTTTTTGAAAATTCTTTATGTGTATTTTCTGGTATTTCGTTGACACTTAAGCAAATGTAACAACGAGGAAATCAGGATATTAAACTTTTTCCACTAAAGCTTTCCCCTTTTCTTACACACTCTGCCTTTTCAAAATGCAGTTTCGCATCTCCAGATATTTGCTAGGTTTATTAAACACTTTTCAAAACTCAAAAACATAAATTTTATTATTTTCCTTTGTTATTAATAAAAAAAAATTTATTGTATTAATGTTTTACATATTTTCTTTCGAAATCAAAACAAAATATATAACATTTTCGGGCAATCATAATGAACTCCCAAATTGAATCATTTTTTTACAAACCAAAACGAGACTGTTTTACAAAAAAAATTCTCGCTCCAACAACTTAAAATGCACAAAAATATTTTCTTTTTCTGTCCCTCTTACGCGGCACAAAAAGAGAACGAAGGTGACGCGCCAAAAACACAAAACAAGAAAGACCCCCCATAGTATTGCTAATCATACATAGATGGCAATGCCACAACGATCAATAATAAATTACAAATTAATAAAATGAGACTGGGGAAGGAATTTAAATGTTATGACCAATGAGTCGTGGAATAAATGTTCTTAATCAGTTTTACAAGGTTTTTACACGTTTCATTCATAAAACGCTGAAACGTTTGAGCTGCGAGCCGAAGTCCAAAAGGAATTCGATTATATTTAAGTAACCCAAATGGCGGCATAATGGTCGTTTTAGGAAGGTCTCACGTCGTCAGCATACTACGCAATCCAGTCGTAGTGGTTTTGAATACGGAAGTTAGCGGTGACTGTCATTGCCGAGACAGTTCATTTGGTGGTCTGATCTAGAATTCGTTTTCCACGCAAGTCAACAAGAAGACCGAATATAGTTAAAAAGTCAGCTCCGATAATTGGTGGATTAACTGACGCTAACACAAAAGGATGGGTAAAAGTGCATCGTAGTTCAATATTGATCGAAAGCTAGTCCTAAAAGTATTAATAGTTTTGCTATTCGCTGCCGAAAGACACAACACTGGATCGAGAGATCGATTTCCTTGGAAAAATTTGTTTGGAACAACTGTGAAAGGTCGGCCCTGGTATCTACAAGAAAAAGAAAATTATTATTTTGATCTTCATGGAAAAGACGGCGATTCGTATGCATTCGATTAGCGCCGTAAAGACAGTCGAACCTATTCGTTTAATGGACTTCATTTTGTGGATATTTTATTTTGAGATGTGATTGTGAATATTTATATCTACTGGGAGATCTATTGCCGCTTCTCGATCGAAATTTTTGCACTGTCGAAGATCGCGGGCTTTTAGAACGATGTCGTCTACCAGAAAGGAAGTTTGAAAATGACTGCGGTAAACGGGAAATTTGTTTCTTCGACTCTGTAATCTGTATATTTTTTTCTTGAATGATCAGAGGTTGGCGTTAAGGTGGAATCTACTTGTGAAATATTATTCGGTTCCGAAGTTTCATGCATTCGATCCGTCTTTTTAAATCGTTGGTTGGTTTTTCCTCAAATCCAATAAATCCAACTGTAATGATTTTTGGCATTCTCCTTATCCAAAGTTTTCTCACGGTCGCTTCGTTAATGTTGTCACCCATTAATCTTTACATGGTACTGTAAACTTCGGATGGTTTATCTTCGCCGATATCTTTTTTTCTACTAGATCTTCCAAGCGTTTTTCTTGAGACAGCGAATACGTTTTAATGATTGCCCGATTTTCTAAAGTTGCCAATGGTCGTAGTGGGATATATTTACATCACAATTAATTACATTGGTCTCGAGACAACTTTGTTACGACTTTACGGTCATACCAATGCTTCTCACACTTTACTTCAAATTTTAATTTCATTGTAATCATTTGAATAAGGGATTTTACGGATAGCAGTAGAATTTGTATTATGACATTAACCTAAATATTTTGGTCTAGTGTGAGTTTGTCTTTATACCTTAGTTCGCGTTTTTCTCAATCCTAGTGTGTCGCGCAAAGGTCGAAAGAATTTGTGAGAACGAGACTATCAACTGCTTGTGCGCGAACAGGCAAGAGAAATATTTTTCTACATTTTGTTTGTTGGTGCGAGAATTTTTTTTTTTTTAAATAATAATAAAATTAAGACTAAGTTTTTCTTTTTTTGAAAGACAATACATGTAAATTTTTCGTTTGGGTATATAAATAAAAAAAATAAAAATTTAATAGAAGAACAAGCCATTCCGTTTGTGTGAGGTAATAAAGTATTAAGAAAAGTAATCCAGACTAGTTTTATTGAAGTGAAAAATTTGGTACAAACGAATTTGAGTGGCTTATCCAGGCAATCGGTAAAACCGATAAAATAAAAGGGGGGATAAATAAGATTAATATTGTTCGGGAGCCCCGATAAGAATTTATGGAGTGAGCCTATTGACAAATCTACATTTTTTTTTGATTGGAGTGAATTTTCCAGTGACGCACTAAACATAAGCTATCTCGAAATTTCGTGGTTTACAACATACGACGAAACCTTTCTATTTTGTGAATTAAAGGAGGGCTCATCACATGTTATTTTCCTAGTAGTATGACAATGATATAACGGCAAGGGCGTGCCGCAACGGGTGTTCGCTGATTTTTATTATACAAATGGTGTAGAACCGCGACGTACGAGTGGCCAACATGGCCATTCACGAGTTTTTTTTATCGGTAAGATACCGCAACATACGAGTGGCCATCGAGGCCAGTGGTTTTTATGGCTAAATTTGATTAATGGCGGAAGGAGGTTGTTACGGCCGTTGGTCGTACCAGGGGTTCTACATATTTTTTTTCGAAATTCAAATAATAAGAGCACTGACCTCCACTGTGTTAGCTTCGTTGATTGTAAGCAACTTCAGTAAGTACGAAAAAAAAAAATCCGAAATCGAAAATTTGTTTATTGTTGTTGTCGCGCTGAATAACGTCCATTTTTTTTTGGAGGGGAACGAAAGAAAGAGTATAAATAGAGACCGCGTCAAGCAGAAGGAGGAAAAAAATAAAAAAAAAAAAAATACAAGAATAATATTGTTGGAAACGATCGTGAAGTGAAATTCTTTCTGTTCCTTGGGAAAATAAAAAAAAAAAAAACATAAAAATAAAAAAAAAAGTAGTAATTATTCTAAATTTTAAAATTATAAAGGAAAGCAAAATTAAAAGAAAAATTTACACTTATAATAATCTAAGTTAAGAAATATAAAAAAAAAAAAAAGTTTAGTTTAATAAATGAAAATAAATTTAAAATGGTTGTCTTGACAATCGATAGTCCTTAAGAATTACGTGCATAGTATTGTAATTTTTTTTGTATGGACAATAAAATTTAATAAAATTACAAAATTAAATTTATAATGATGATAAAATAAATGTATGTTCAATTTTAAAGTTGAAAAAAAAAACACTTTTGTATTGTGTTTCATTCTAAAAAAAAAAAAAAAAAAAAGTTCTGTTGCACTTAGAATAAGAATCGAAATTTTCCTGGTATTAATAAGGTCGTTTTTTTTTTACCCCTGGTCAGCGGTAAAATGACTAAACTGTGAGTGAACATTGATAAATAGTGTAAATAAAATAAAATAAATTATTTTGTTATAAATAAAATAAATTATAGTGAACTAAATAACTATATATGTTACTTGAATAAATAAATGAAATAATAACTAAATAAATAAATATATACTAAGCTAATAAAGTAAATAAATAATACATGCGGAAGTTATGTTAATTTTAGTGCATAAAATGAGGATGTAACATCTCCTCCACATAAGTTAAAACCGAACCTAAAGTTTGAACTTAATATATATTACACTAGTGATCGTGCTAAAAAAAAAAAGATACACATAACACCAACCCAAATTGCGAAGATCGTGATACAGCTGATGGTATATGTAAGTCATTTACGTTATATTATACATTATCCCGTTCCAGAATTCAAAACAATCGAATACTGTATTCATTCGTCATTTAATTGAATACGGTGAGGTTTGAATCAAATTGTGTGCTCGAATTATACTATGACCGCAGGTAAAGGTGAGAGAACAAACATCGATCTAAACCAAGCCTACGTCATCTACTACGCATACACACACGGTTGATATTTGGTTACGAATCTACGTAAACAATCATATCGAAGGAAAACCAAAATCCTACACAAATAAAGCAAACAGTTAATTATATCCGTCTGAATACAAATTTCATTAATGAAAATTTTCAATGAAATTTAATAGTATGACCCTGCGACGTATCAACTGTATGTAGACTACGGATGATCTTATGTGCTACCCAAAGGCCTGCATTAAGTTTAATTTATAGATAATCTATTTTTACTCTTAGTCTAAATTTTTAGAATTTGTATATTAATAGTGTTATTTTAGTTTCGTGTTAGTTTAGCATGCTGAATTTAAATTAATATTTACAATTAGAATATTTTTTTTTTTTTTGTTACGTAATTTCTTATAAGTTAGTTAAATGTTAAATTTTGATCCTAACTTAAACTTATAATTAATTTAAGATTCATATGGATTATTTAAATATTTATGTAATCACGAACGTTTTACCAATTAAAATGGACGATTAAATAGTTTTATCTTGTTGCATGGAAATGAGACTCGGTTGATTTGTTTTAGGATGAAGAGTAGTCTGTGTGTGTGTTTTTTTTTGTTCCTTTTCTTTTTACATTTCTTTTTTTATTACGGTCTAGCAAGATCTATTCCAAAGCGCTATCAATACCCACCCCAATCCGACGAGCCAAAGCTGGAGCAATAGACCGCGTGATAGTAGCCGGATAGAATATACTTTTCTTTAATGAGGATGTTCAAACCTTGATCCAGAATTTTTCTTGATTTTATTTTTTCGAACCATGTGGTTTGGATACCGTATGATAACAGTTTACCTGACGATACACGGTAATAATCATGGTATTATACGACAACCAAACCACGTTCTCGTTACAAGGTCTAAGACATATTTTTGGTATCGGTGCAAGGCACCGCAACGGTCCGGGTGTGGCAGCTCCAGTGGCATGACGGCTGCACCACAAAAGGTACTTAATTTTTCAATATTTTTAAAATCCAATTTTTTTAAATTTTATTAAATTTTTAAATTTTTTTTAATTTAATTTTTAATTTGCTTCAATTTTTAAATTCAACCCCATTTTCAAATTTTTTATTGTTATCGAGCGCCATAGCGGTGGTTAGGCGCGCGCTTGGTTTCGCGTTGGTCTCGCCCTTAAAAAATACATTCGTCGATTATATTTTGGTTGAAGTTTTTGTTGTTGTTATCCATTTTTCTATGTCGATTTTTTATATTTATTTTCTAATAAAACAGTACGGCGACCTTGTTTTGGTTCAATCTCAGTTTTAGTATGACTCATTTTTTGTTTTCCTGTTTTTTTTCCTTTCATTCTTGCGATTTGGTTTATTCAATAAGAATTTGCTCGGCACGTACTTCTGCATTAGGATTATTATTCTTTATCTTCGTTTTTTTTATTGTTGTCTTTTTTCTTCATAATAAATAAAAATTATTGATAAAATGAATTATTGAATTTTTATTCGGATCGGTATGGAGGAAGGGGAGACTTTATTCTGTACCGGTTCCATATGTACCGGCTGGGCTTGCCACTTCCCTTCATTCCCTTGGCAGGACATCCACAGGTTTGGATTGGTGATTCCAGTGAATGGGCCGTCTATTCGGGGATTACCGTAAAGCCCAGTGGTCTCCTCGTGGCACTTCAGCGGTTTCAAGCTGTCGAAGTTTGAATTGTGGGAGATTCCATGGAGATCTCTCCGGGTGAAGGAGACGTCCCTACCCTCTAATGCTGCTTTGTTGCAGCTGGGCATCGGCTTTTCGGGTCGATGGATCATTCGGGAGGGTCTCTTCAGCAGACTGGGTACTTGTCACTCGAAGAGATCCGGTCTCAGTCGGATGGGCACACCTGGTTATAATTAGTTTACTATGTTCCGCAAGTTTTGTCCGGCAAATTTCGGCGGAACATCCGGTTTTTTTTATTTTATTTTTAATTTGCGTATTTTTTTTAAATTTCTGTAAACACGGTGTTAGTCAGAGTCATGCTCGGTGTAGGCCAGCCTCTAAATCCCCACGACCCAATACTCTGAGTATTAGCTGGTAAAATCACCGTGCGTGCAGCCATTGCATGAATAGTTGAAATCCGCGGGTTGGCTGAGGCCGACCATTACAACTTTTAAACTATAGAAAGGGTGTCACAATAACCGGTTCAGATTTGACATATCGGTTATTTTTACTCTAGCAACACTAATGTCATTCTTTCTTTGACAGAAACTCAGTATATTGATACAGCAATTGAAGCCCCGTCACCATCCACTTCGATATCGATTCGCTGTGTGGGCCTGCAACAAACTCGAAATTTTGCTCAAAAAATCATCTTTCGGACGAGGTGCATTTCCATCTCGGTGGGTTCGTAAACAAATAAAATTGTCGCATTTGGAGATCGGAAAATCTACAAGGATATGTGGGAAGCCAATGCATCCGTGGCTTTATTATTGGGTCGCATTTCTTCATCAACTACCGCCAAATGTTAATATCCTTTTTGTGGCCATATCTTGAAGATATTGGTTTGGACGGGTGGCATTGGGTGTTACAATAGCGAAATTGTGTCAAAAATTCGATGGCCGCATCGTAAGCTATCCCACTTCTTCGAGGAGTTAGGTTTAGGTTGTACTTCTTTGGTAACTCATCACATAAACGCTGGAGACCCGAAACCCGTTAAGCAACGTCACTTCGCAGTATCTCTAGTCAAACAAAAGGCTTTATATAACGAGCTGGACAGAATTCTGGCTCTCGGGGTAATAGTGGACTGTTGGACTCCTTTATTACCCCGAGTTCCCCGTTGACGTTGGTCTGCAAGTCAAATGGCAAAGTTCGAATGTGTTAGACACACGCAGGGTGAACGAAGTGATGTTCAGGGATGCGTATTCTTTACCGATCATCGATGAGTTCCTGAGTCGACTGGATCAAACCAAATTCATTTCGAGCATCGATTTGAAAGATTCATTTTGGCCGATGCAATTGTCTCCTGAGTCCTTGGTCGTCCTTTGTACTACTTTGTCTTGATGCCATTCGGACTTTCCAATGCGCAACAGACTATGTGCATACAAATGCACCGGGTTATACAACATCAATTCATTATCCGTCGTGGTCAACATTCCCGTAAAATTTACATTAATTCTTATACCTAGGTATAACCTTAAACTAAGAATTTTTAAATATGTATCAGATCACAAGCCTCATTTTGCAGTAATTGCATTGTTAATAAATTAGCAAGTTCGCTGATAATAGTGCTAGGTACAGTTTAGCCGTACAATTCAAAAATGGTATCGTTACCATCCCTAGTCGCTTGGAGACATGTACCGTCCGGTTACCCGGTCTACTCTAGCGCACTGTTACGTGTGGGAGTACTTCGGCACTCAGTAATTTTGGCAGTGATAATTCATGTATGTTTGAGTTACCAAGCCACTTTTGTTTTAATGACTTGACCGTCACCTCGTTACATTCGAAAAGTAGGTGGTTTACATCTTCTACTTCCGAACCGCATAGACATCGACAATGGTTTATTATTTTAAATCTCTGGAGGTAGGCCTTAAACTTACCATGCCCAGAGATTACTTGACTAAACGAGCTCGTTAGTTGTAGTTTCATTTTTAGACGATCTTTTACGTCTGAAATGGATGCAAATGTATGCCTTCCATTCGCTGATTCATTCCATCTTCTTTGCCACAGGTCAATTGCCATTTGCTCGATTTCATTTTTGTTGCTATATTGAATTTGTTCACTATCTGTGACATGTATATGGTCACCTGATTCATTCATGGCGCTTCTTCTAAGGTGATACATGAGCGCTCGCTTTTTGATTAGAATATCCACCGGGAGCACGCCGGCCAGAACCACAACAGCGTCCTTAGATACCGTTCGGTAGGCCTTTGTTACTCCTAGCAGTATATTCCTCTGAGCACTTTCTAGTGATCTGATGTGGTGACAGTTTAACCTGTCATACCAACCAGCTGCGGCATACGTGAAAACTGCCTCCGCCACACCTTTGTATATTATTACAAGTGTTTTGTGATTCAGTCCCCATCCCTCTCTTGACACTCTCGCCAATGAGTGGAATAGTTTCTTAGCGTTTTCACAGACTCTAAGAACGTGAGATGTTACGCCCATTCGTTCATCTAGGTCAACTCCTAGATATCTAACGCACTTGACCATTTTCATGTTTCGACCGTTTAGTGATATTGTTGGTGGTCGACTAGAGTCAAATTTGCCTTTCAGCTGCAGCATCACTGTTTTTTCTGCAGATAGTGACATTTTATTCGTTTTGCACCATTGTATCATGTTATTTATGGCGATTTGACCCTGGCGTTGAAGTTCAAGCCTCGAGTTGCCGTGCACCAGGATGACTTTGTCATCTGCGAATGCTATTTTGTCCTGGTTATTCATCATACTCGTATTAAACACGATATTCCAGATTAGGGGTCCTAGGATTGAGCCTTGAGGACATCCTTTTGTAACTTGTTTTGTTACTGAACCATATTTGTCTCTAATTTCTACGGTTCGGTTGCTGAAGTAACTCTTAAAAACATTTATGATGTTTCCAGGTAGATTGTAAACTGATAAACTTGCAATGACACTAGGCCACGTTAAGTTATCAAATGATCCAGCTATATCCAAGAAAACACCCATAACATATTTTGAACTTTGGGTTTTGACAGTGTTTGTTAGGCGGACTATCGCGTCCTTAGTAGACATGCTACGTCGGAAGCCGAATTGTTTTTCCGAGAATAATCCGGTCTATTCGATTCTTGGAGAGATACGAACCGCTAGTAGCCTTTCTAAGAGTTTCCCCATGACAGGTAGCAGCATGATTGGTCTATAAGACTTCGGAGAAAGTGGATCTCTATCCCCAGGTTTCCTGATTATAATCATTTCACCCTTTTTCCACACCTTCGGGAAGTAGCCAAATTTTAGGCAGCTGTTTAATAATTTTACTATGGAAGTCCCTATTATGTGCCAAGCCAGTTGGATTATTTCAGCGTTAAAGTTGTCAAGTCCGGGAGACTTGTTACGCCTAAAGCAAGTAAGGGCACTGTTGACCTCCTCCCACGTAAATGGGGGGTCTTCAGCATCAGATATCCAACTATTGTTGGTGGCGATCTCGCGCATTTCTGCTTGAGGCCCAGTAACGTCAGGTGTTGCGTCCGGCGGAAGTGAGTTTAGTAACTCCAAGCGTGTGTCATGTAACGTATCAGTGACGACTCCATTTGTCTTCCTGATGGTGTTTAAGATTTCAGGTGGTCTTGCTTTGCCGGCAGCAAATTTGTATACAAGTCCCCATGGGTCGTTGTTGCCATGTTCCGTGACGTACCTTTGGAAACTACTTTGCTTAGCTATACTTCATGGAAGTATTTATTCCTTGCCGCTCTAAAGAGAGACAATTTCAACTCTTTTGCTATTTGATTCTTTTCCTTCTGGTATGCTCTTCTGAGCTTGTGCATCGAGGATCTAAGTTTCCTTAGATTAGAGTTCCACCAACTATTTCGTCTCTTTGCCACTCTCTTCTTTGGAATTGAGTTGTTGCAGACACTGGTTAACTGCGTTGTGATCAGCTCCACACGATCATAAATTTCGTCAATCGAGTTAATTTCAGGAAGTGCTTCTACACTGTCCCGAGAGCCAACCAGGTGTCTAGCAAATAGACCCCAATCAGCTATCTTTATGACAAATCTCGGAGTTTTGCTACTTGCAAGAGGACCATTCTGTGGCGCGTTTGATAGTTCAAACATGATGACTCTATGGCCACTAGACGTCCAATTTTCTCTTACACACCACCCAACTATCGAGCCCAGCAAGGCTCCGTTGACTATTGTTAGGTCAATGTTGGAGTTCCCATTTGACGAGAACGTCGTTGGGTGTCCCTGCAAGTTCATTATGAAGAGGTCATTTCTAGACACGAAGTCCTCTACTTTTCTTCCGTTTTCATCGGTTAAACGGTCATGCCACATTTTACTTCTGGCATTGAAGTCTCCGACGATCATTACCTTTTTTTGTTGACCCGACAAAGAGCCTAGGGTCGTTTCGATTTTGCACAGATGGTACTCGATCGGTTCACTATATTGGGCGTATATTGAAAGTAGGTAGAATGAACCAGCTTCCGATGATATTTCAACACATGTGCAGTGGCTATCACAAGCCTGAGTTAGCTTCATCATGTCCATTCCGACACTATGAATGCTAATTGCAGTGGGATTCTCAGAGCATCCTGTTGCTACTCTGGCTGTAGAAGGCATGCCACTGATTTGACTATTGACAGAGTGTGGCTCTTGCATACACAGAATATCTATGTCGTGGGTGGAAATGCTTTCACATGTTTCGGATCCGACTATCTTAGCACCCTGCATGTTGAGGTGGGCGATTAGTAGGTTGCTGTTACAAATCCTTTGATTGTGACTAATCATCATGCTTAGTATTAAATCTTAGGCGTTGCACAGCACTTTTGTATGCGTTACATGAAACGCGACATACTTGGTGGTCATTTGGTTTTTGCATTTCTTTGCAGCTTGCGTAGCTGGCAGGTTTGTCTTTATTAGGACATCCCTTGAAGCCACGACCATGATGTGCACAGTGAGAGCAGGTCTCTGTGCGGGCCTACAATTCTTTGCAATGTGATCGTATCGCTGGCACCTAAAGCACCTAGTTGGAGTCACGTAATCTCTCACATGGCATCGAACCCAGTCCACGTGCAGTCTACCACACTTTAGCAACATGTTTCTGGTTACTGGTTCTACATCTACCACCCAGTGAGCGGTCTCTTGGTTTCTCGCACCAGTTCTAAATAGAAGCTTAAAATCTTTTTGATCCAGGCAGTTTTGTTTAATAAGACAGTTAGTTACCATGTCTCCATCAAGATCAGAGCTGACGTCAAAGATAATTACCTTCGGTAATCTCTTTATAGGCGCTGGTTTGGTGGCTACTAGACCCACGCCTTCCAGATCTTTGTTTTCCGTGAAAACTTTCAAATCGGAGGAAGCATCGACAGTAACCGCGACACCTTTCGGGCCCGCGTTCGTTACATAGTGAATCTTTACGTTCGATTCGCTAGATAATGAGATAATTATCCGCTTTGTTGTCTGTTTTGGCCAGCGTTTTCTGTTTCTCCGTTTCTTTCGCTTTTTACCGACCACTTGCCAGTTGCCTCCGTTTCCGATCGGATCGGTTTCCACGTTTCTGGTTTTGTCCGAATTAGTACTGAGAACTGAATCCCGTGCAGCCACCTTTGGTGCCTTTTCCACAGTAACCATTTTTAGTTCCCGGCTGCAAGTACACCTATGGTTGCGTGCTTCCTCCAGTTTGTCAACAACCAGATTCGTTTCCGCAACCACCTCGAGGATATGGATTTTCATGTTTTTTATTTGCATGGATAGATCACGAAGCTTAGGTTCAGTAAGTTTCGTGTTTTTGACTTGCTTAAGCATCGTTTCAAGAGAAACGATTTCAACCATCAGGTTCTCATGGGGTCGTTCGCTTTTTGCTACTTGAGTACTATTGTTTGACGAAGTGTTTTCAACTTCAGTCGTCGTCTCATCATTGCCGACAAGCTCGGCATTAGAGGTTGAATCATTCAGATTCTCGTCGAGTTTAGCCTTCTTAAAGGCTCGTTGGAAGTCATCTTCTTGCGAAGATTGACCCAGATCACGCCTTGACCCCTTACCCATATCTCTGGGTAATCCGCTAAATAAATTTAGCTACGCTTGTTTTGGATATTTAAATTAGCTTTAAATATTTACTTCACTCCACTTGATACCACCCAAATCTACCTAAATCCCTGCACTAATTTTAGCCGTGCAGTGGATTTTTATTGCACCTTTACGGTGGAACCACTCCTTCGTTGCCTCCCCTCGGACCACGTAGAGGTATTAGTAGACTTAGTATTTTGGTTATTAGTCTTTAAAAAGACTTTTTATGAAAAATATATATATATATATATATATATATATATATATATATATATATATATATATATATATATATATATATATGTATATATGTATTTATGTCACTCGTTAAATGTTTACTCGTTTTATTTTAATTTTAATTGCTTTAATAAGTTATAGACAGCACTATTAACTTATGCCCGAGGGGGGACACACCACATCAATTGCACGAACAAAATTTTGTGTATCTTGATGAACTCCTCGTGACATCCGAGAGATTTTCGGAGCATATTCAGCTATTAACACTGGTCGCCTCTTCATTAAAATCTGCAGGTTTAACGGTTAACATTGCTTAAAGTAAATGTCTGTTAAAAGAAATCTATTATCTGGGGTAGGTAGTGGGAGACCGATGTCTAAAGGTGGATCCGGATAAGGTTAGGACTATTCTCTCATTCCCCGTTCCCAATACGGTTACGAAAGTTCGTAGGTTTTTGGGTATGTCAAGTTGGTATCTTCAATTTATTTCTTCGTATGCAACCCTGGCAGCTCCGATAACCGATCTGTTAAAAAAATAAAAAGCACTTAAATGGACGGACAAATGCCAAAGTTTTTTCGAACTGTTGAAGTTGGCATTATCTCGAGCACCTGTATTGAATCATTCAGATTTCAAACGTCCATTCGTTTACCATCATCACCGACCATGCTAACCTAAAATGGTTCAAGCGCCAAACCGACTTAAGTGAGAGACTAGCACGTTGGACCTTGAAATTGCAGAGGTTTAATTTCTAAATCAAGAACCGAAAGGGCTCGCAGATTGTCGTTACAGTGTTCAAGTTTATTTGCTTCTCGTCAATGTATCCGGCTTGGGATTCGTTTTTTCTTTTCTCATTTTCTCTTTTTAAGTTAACTAAGCATTACTAAACGCTTTGATTATGTCAAATAATGGATTGCTTCCATTACTTCCAGTTTTAGAAGATCTCACTATTTGGTGTTTCGGTATTAAATTATTTCGAAGCTATACGACCAAAAAGTATAGTGAAAATATTTGATTCACCAATAGGGGTGTAAATGGTCATTCGAATTAATAACTTTTGCTGGATTTTATCAGAAAATCGTAGAAAATTGCGCGTATGACTGTGTGAAAGGTTTCACCAGCATAATAATCGGCCAAGATAGTCTTAACAAAATCTTATTATACATTTAAAACAGTTTCATCATTTCGCATATTCAAGCCGTGTATATTTTGTAACCATTCCAAAATATTTTCATATTACGTACGGTACACAATCAGACAATAAGGAAAATAAAATTTTTTGGTACAAACGAAACGAAAATTTCCCATTTATAGACATTATATGCTAAATTGAAGTTTCGATTTTTACCGCAACTCAGAAAGAAAATCTTTTAACTAAATAAAAACAAAATTTTCATACTTCGTCGTATATAGAGTAATCCCACAACCACCCGCCACCATCAACAATTTCACAAACATTTTTCAATCTAATAAAGTTCTAATAACAATAAAAAAAAATGCGAAGAAAGTAAAATGAAAATAAAATTTTCAGATTTTCACCATGTACATTACGATAAAACGTAAAACCACCTTCTGTTCGAAGAATTAACCCTTTTCCGCAGCGTCATTTCAAATATTTCATGACATGATACAAATTTTCAACGTTCTCTACTTTAGATAGGGTTAACCCTATTGAAAGATGTTTGGGATAGAATGGAACGAAAATTAGAAGTCATTCTCATTTAAAAGCAAATATAACACAAAATAATTTATATAATTATTATTATTATAAATTGTTATGTTGCTCTAAAACAATAATGATAATACTCGTATGTATAAGGTTGTTTTGTAAACTGTTTAACTAAGGAATTAAATTAGCGTATCGCAATCAGCTGAATAAACTCCTGTGTTAACAAAATGTAAATATGAGAAGAATTTACCTATTCTTCGCAAGAAAAATATTTTTATTAGATGGATTTTAATTTAAATACCTAAGCTCAGCCGATCAACATAAAAGTGGATTACGTATAAAATCACCCAATTGAAGTTTATACTAAATTAATCCTAAACCAACAAAAACAAAAATTAATGAGAGTGTATTGGTTTAAAGCAGTCATTTAGGCGAAGCCGAATATTTCTATTAAATAATTATTTTTTATTTAAAAATAAAATTTATTTATTTATTTAAACAATCAAATTTATTTGAGCAAAAAACATGACAATATAATACATATTTTAATAAAGCCTTATGTACTATATACACGACAAGTAACAACCCTATTAAAATTATTCATTCTAATGGAGGTCGCACATCTAAAACGACATTCAATTGAAGAACGGAATTTCTTACTAAATTTGATTCTAAGAAAATTCACATCTCAAGATTTTCACCGATCGGCAAACTTGCCACTATAATATTTTGGTAGACCTATATGTGCACTATACTTGTGCCAACCCGTTTAAAATTCTAATAGTGTTTGCATATCTAAAACGACATTCAATTGATAAACGGAATTTCTTAGTAAACCCGCACAAATCTTATGGAAATTGGGTCAATTGCCTCAATGGCCACAAAGCCAAAAATGGATAGTTTGGCTGGTACAGAGCTTTAAAGCCCCGAGTATCCTCCACGGATTTATGTATATGCTGTGTATAGACTTTTCAAATAGCCTATTTCATTTGTTTTATTATCTAGGTTTATATTTTTGAGATTGCTGAATTCAGATCTGTTGTTAGATTTTCAAAATTGACAGTTGGAAGCTGTCAAATAGCTGTCAATGTGCTATAATAAAGCCAAAAACTTGTTTTTTTATGTTTTATCTTTCTTTTTTTTTTACTTCGATAAGTTCAAAGATGATATCAAATCAATAACAATGACTATCGGCAGCTGTCATTTAGCTGTCAATAATTCTTTAAAGTCCGGTAATAAAGTCAAAAAATTATTTTTTGTTTATAACTTAGATAAGTGAATATAAATGTGATATAAAATTATGTAGTCATCAGCTTACAGCTGTCAACAAGCTGTCAACTAACTGTCAAAATGCAATAATAGAGCAAGTAACTTATTTTTTGTGCTTAACTTTGTGGATAAGAAATCAAATATGATATAAGTTTATGACATTTAAAGCTTTTTTAAAAAGTAACTTTTAACATGGAACATGTCTTTATCCACAAATTTAAGCACAAAAAATAAGTTACTTGCTCTATTATTGCATTTTGACAGTTAGTTGACAGCTGTAAGCTGCGACTACATAATTTTATATCATATTTATATTCACTTATATAAAAAAACTTGAAGTTATAAACAAAAAATAATTTTTTGACTTTATTACCGGACTTTAAAGAATTGTTGACAGCTAAATGACAGCTGCCGATAGTCATTGTTAGTGATTTGATATCATCTTTGAACTTATCAAAGTAAAAAAAAAAAGAAAGATAAAACATAAAAAAAACAAGTTGTTGGCTTTATTGTAGCACATTGACAGTTATTTGACAGCTGCCAACTGTCAATTTTGAAAATCTAACAACAGATCTGAATTCAGCAATCTCAAAAATATAAACCTAGATAATAAAACAAATGAAATAAGCTATTTGAAAAGTCTATACACAGCATATACATAAATCCGTGGAGGATACTCGGGGCTTTAAAGCTCTGTACCGGCCAAACTATCCATTTTTGAGCTTTGTGACCATTGAGATAATTGACCAGTATGATTAACTCTATCACATATCAAAAATTCAGCGAAGTTGACCGGGACCCAATTTCCATAAGGTTTGTGCGGGGTCCTTTACTAAGAAATTCCGTTCATCAATTGAATGTCGTTTTAGATATGCAAACACTATTAGAATTTTAAACGGGTTGGCACAAGTATAGTGCACATATAGGTCTACCAAAATATTATAGTGGCAAGTTTGCCGATCGGTGAAAATCTTGAGATATGAATTTTCTTAGAATCAAATTTAGTAAGAAATTCCGTTTATCAATTGAATGTCGTTTTAGATATGCAAACACTATTTGAATTTTAAACGGGTTGGCCCACGTATAGTGCACATATAGGTGTACCAAAATATTATAGTAAGTTTGTAAATTTCCGAAAATTATGAGAAATTAAATTTCTAAGAATCAAGAAATTGCGGGTTCCACAAGAATGTCGTTATAGGTACTTAACATCCTTAAGAATTGTATGTTGTTTCGCACAAGTACATGTATAGGAATTTAAATCATCTATCTTTTTTTAATTTTGAGCACTTTGAAATAATAAAATGCATAATACTACTTTTAATTTTTTTTTTTTTTACTAAAATCTGTGAACGATGTTTAGTTATTTCTGCGTAACATAATTTCTTCACAACTTTGCTGTTATTAGAACAATGAATTTTAATCAAATTGAACCGAAATAAACATTATGAATTTCAATTACATATTTGTTAAAGTAATAGTTTTGTAAAACCGCCTAAATGTTTGCAAATCACTAATAAATCTTCACATTTTGTTTTATTTTGAATTATAGTATAAACTTCATACTTCTCAGTAGAAGTTTGAAGTTTTTCCTAAATTAGTACTAATCGCCATTTTTCAATTTAGGATTAATTTAGGATAAACTTCATTGGCATATAAAATCAGATGCTATACGTTTCTGGGCACTATGCGAACAAACTCTGATGTCTACTTCCTTCCATGGGGATTATTTAAAAGTTGTATCAAACTATGAGGGATAGGATATAATATGAGGATTATTTAAAATTTAAACAGCCTGTTTCGGTAAAACCGAGTTTCAATAAAAAATTCCGAAAATCGGTACTTTGTTAAACTACACACAGCGGCAAAATCAGGTGAACACAAGTAACACTCGATTTATTAAGAAAAACAAAAAAACATACAATATTTTTTTATTATTTTTTGTTTTTCTGATTTATAATCTTCAATGACGTGTACCGGACAAGTGGTGCAGTTGATAGAGCTTTTGATATTACGTTGTACCTTCATGGTGACAACATCTAATGAAGTTCGATACCTATCAGAGGTGAAATTAAATAAAAATTTAAGATAATGAATATTTAATATTAATTAAAGTGAAACGCAATTTAATAAGTGATTACAAATTACAGTGAAACAGTGATTTATAAACAGTAAATAGTGTAAATCAAACTATTAGTTTCGTTTAGTCGTGGTGATAAGTGGTCAATAAAGGGTTATCCAATTCGAGGTTGATAAAGTAAACTTAAAAAAAACACACAAAATCGGAATGTATTGTAATTTTTATTTCATTTTACAGATTGATCCTTGCCATTTTTAGTTAAACAAGATATCATTCAAATGTCCTCCACGGGACTTCTTACAGGCCTTGATTCTTTTGAGGTAATTTTTAATGACTTTTCGGCACATTTCGGGCGGTATCTCGGCCATTACCTTACGAATATTAGTTTTCAATTCGTCAATAGTTTGAGGATTGTTTGCGTAAACACGATCTTTCGCGTAGCCCCACAAAAAGAAATCCAAAGGCGTTAAATCACAGGATCTTGGAGGCTAATTGACATCAGCCAATCGTGAAATCAAACGTCCAGGAAATTTCTCTTGCAAAAGATCTCGATTTGCTCGTGTTACGTGACTGGTTGCTCCATCCTGCTGGAACCACATATCGTCAAGATCATAATCTTCGATTTTCGTAAAAAAATAATCGGTTAACATGCGGCCATAGCGCTCAGAATTGACGGTAACGGTTCGTCCATGGTTGTTCTCAAAAAAATACGGCCCAATCACACCACCAGACCACAATGCGCACCAAGCAGTGACTTTTTCCGGGTGTAATGGCTTCTCTACAATCAATTGTGGATTTTCTGAGCCCCAAATTCTACAGTTTTGCTTATTAACGTATCCACCAAGCGAAAAATGAGCTTCATCACTGAAGAAAATTTTGTTCGAAAAATCAGCATCGACGGCCTGTTTTTCTGTTAATAATTTTAACGCGTTGGTCGATTGTTAAATGCTCCATATTCTTAAATGGCAGCTAAATGTCAACTAAATAAATGACAGCGTACTTGACATTTATCTTTCACAGATGTCGGTATACAGATTTCTACTTTATCAACCTCGAATTGGATAACGGGTTTACTGCATTGGCGGTAAGAATCGTACAGTGGCTGGTGAATCGACAAATAATAATGAGATAGATAATATAATTAAAGATAATGTACCCGACAATGAATAAAAGTGAAATACACTTGGGTGTTAAAAAATCGCACATTGTTCAATTTTTCACAAAAGTTCAAAAATATCAACAAAAAATCCAATATTTGTTTACTTTTTTTTAAATGGAGATTCAAAGTCTATTTCAATACCTATCCAGTGGTACCTTTTTTTGTACTTGTACCATGCCCACAAAGTGATTTTTTTACCAAATGCATATAGCAGGCTTTCGAATTAAATTCTAAAAATAATTCAACAAGATCAATACAATAGCATGCCATGAAATATATCGCTCGGAATTGTAATCATTCGCATATCGACGCTTAGCCTGAACGATCCTCTATTGATCACGTCTTCAACCAGAGCAAAGGAATGGACACCACACCAGCACAATTGTCACATGTGAGTACATATACGTACACTATATAAAATATTGTTATTGTGTGATGTAAATTAGTTTCTTTGTGTTAGTGATGACGGTAAGTACCTACATTAAAATAACTGAATCGGGAGAAACCGGTTCAAATTTTTGACGTTTAGCTTCTGATTTGTGATATTTTCCCTTATGCCAAGTATGCGGGGAGTTCTTTTATTTAGGAACACTTTTTCAATTCATCGTCCATTGTTTTCTTTTGAAAACCAAAATGGTACATATAAATTAAATCTTAATTTAAGTGAAAATAATTTAATTTTGAAATAATTAATTATAATACCAAAAATAATTAATATTTTTTAAAATCTTAAATAAAATATATTTTATATTGTTGGTCATCAATAAACAATACATATTTGTGGATTGTGGTATAATATAGAAAAAATCGTAAAATAAATATTATTTTAGCGTAGACTCGTACTTACAAATAAAATATTTTTTTTAGTTTAATTATTTCTATACAGAATCGTGTTACCGCAACACACAAATCATGCCTAATTGATTTTACAAAAAAAAAATTTTAACGAAGTATTTGGATTTGGTGCGGTTAGCGGAGGGAGGACAACGAAGGGTTGAATTGTGGAACACAATCTCAGCAAGATTGAATCAATTATCGTCGAAACAACGAACGATTGCTCAATCCAGTAATACAAATCAGCGCACAATGAGCGCATAAACAGCATAGCGCTCAATTTTTACTTCAAATTGATGCACCTAATTCCATGCTTTTCGTATTTTTGCCGACCGAAAAATCGGGTTTGTTTCCCCTACGTTAACTTAACGGTTCATTCTAACTAGAAACAATATTTTTTATTTTTATGTTTTGTTGTATATACCAAGTGTACACATAATGTTTTGTTGTATATGTTACGGTTAAAGTCCGAAATGCGGCGAATGTCCACATTTACCGGGAAATGTACACATTTACCTATCCATTTGGCAAATGGGAACAGCTTTAGTATCGCATCGCAAATTTTTTGACAGTTAAACGATTGTGGCGCCACTTTGATCAAATGCGGATATATTTAGAAGTAAAACAAAAGTGTCCATGCTAAGATTTTTTCGGAATAGCAAAACTAGTGACATCTATTGGAACACAAATGAACTAAAATTTAAAATTTTATTCGTTAATCGGTTGTAAAATAATTTTTATTCAAAAAATATTTAATTTGATTTAAAAATAACTCAAATTTAATATTTATTTACGAATAAATCAAATTAAGAGTGGGAAGGGAAGGAAATAGTGGTACAATTGGATATCCGCAAGATTGTGTACTTGCAACATTTTGTAATTGCTACATTGTGTAGCTGCAAGATTAAAAAAAACATTATTTTACAATGCAACATTTTGAAATGATAATATTATTGTAGAGGCTAACGGCTGCACTCTCGCCCGCTTAGCCCACCGGTCTTTTTATTTTAATTTCGGGGGTGTAGGAGCCGGGATAAGCAAACATGTCGCACTGCGTGCCGCACGTAGGAGCGGATTATATAGAATCTAATCTGTTAATGACACCTACTAAAAAAATTATGGTGTTATTGATAGATTATAAAGTGCACCATAATTTTTAGATTGTATACTCACATAAATTCAATTTAATATTGTAATATGAAAATTTTACATTTTTAGAATGAAATAAAAAATTATTTCATATTCGTATTTAAATTTAAAAAATAACCTTTTATAATTCAACTATTCTTAACTGTGGAAGCCATAAATGTAATATGTAAAAGAAATTAAATAGTACACTAGTATGTATAAATTTTCTAATATTAAAATTAATCGACCATTTACCAAAATGTGCTGGTAAATGTGGAAATAGTCTAAATTTGCAGGTAGAAGTAGATTGAACATACATTTACCGGAACAGCTTTAGTATCGCATCGCAATTTTTTGACAGTAAAACGATGGTGGCGCCAGTTTGATCAAAAGCGGATATTTTTGAAACTAAAACGTGTCTCCGCTAAGTATATATTTTACAATGCGACACTAGTGCCATCTATTGCAATATAAATGAACTAAAGTTTAAAATTTTATACGTTCATTGGTGGTAAAATAATTTTTAATCAAAAAATACAAAATTTGACTTACAAATAAATCAAATTCAATATTTTTTTACGGATATATGCCAATAAGAGTGGGAAGGGAAGGAAATAATGGTACAATTGGATACATGGATGCTAAAAATCATGAAAATCATTTGATCAATAAATAAACTCTGAAAAAGAAATCATATAAGGTTGGTTCAATTCACATCACCTGTAAAAAAAAACATTTCAATTAAAAAAAATATAATTCAATATAAATATAATATAATATAATTCAGTTCAAAAAAAATATAAAATAAAACAATATAAAATTTCAAAAATATCACTATAATATCACTATTTCTATAAAATATCACACAATTATTATTTAAACGTCACTATAATTCACTTGGCGAACAATTTCAAAAAAAACGTTCACCTCATCGCCATTTTGGTGTTTCACTAGCTTTCTAAACATGTAATCTGCTAGGAATAATGTCATATCACACTGCCTGTTATACGCCGGCAAAGTGGCCTTTACATGCCGCCACGTACTCTCTATGGTACTTGTGTGAGCATTGGTCACAGGATCAACAAAATTATATGAATGGTTCACTGTGAGGTGAGTGAACCCTTCATATCCCAAACTGTCGTAGGCCTTCCAACAGTCTGAGATTATTGTTGATCCCGGCAAAATAAATTGTTTTATTAAATTTATAAGTGTTTCCTTGTCCCTTTTGTCCACTTTCACAAGGAAACACTTCCCCGACTCCCGCTCAACCCCACCGAACACCCACTGTCCCTCAACATGGTGGCCCCTGTTGTATTTTCGTTTGCCGAACTTACTTTCATCGATTTCGACAATCACTTCTGGTCCTCCAATGGGTTCCTGTTGGCTCATCATATATTCAGAGATAGTTTCTCTTACGTACTGATTCCAATCAGCAATGGTGGCGGAAGAGAAACTATACTCTCGAATTAATGACGTAGCGGATTCCTTTACCAAAATCCCATACGTCATCAATAAAATGTTAGCGATGGTTAGTTTACTGTTCGTAAACCAAGACCCATGTCTAAAACTTTTCCTAATTGTACACCTTACACCCCTTTTCATCCGGCTGCAATCCCAAAAATATAGGGTGGGTTTCACTCTGAGCCTAATCTCAGTCCCACAGTTCATGCATATAAAATTGCCTTTTAATAGGCCACAATCTTTTAAGAAATTAAAAACTAAATTATCATCTGATGCTAAGTACATTAAAAAAAATTTATTGATAATACCGTCCACCATTTTTAGATTTGGGATATACGGTTTTGCCTTCAATATGAGTTGGTACTTGCTCACTACTTCCGATATGGGATCCATTCTAAAATAAGATTAAAATCGCAATTATAATTAAATTTTATACTCACCTTAACCAAATTTCACGACTACTATGTTGACGCTTGCTATTTGAAAATCCGTTACGGGGAAAAAATAATGAGGTGCCACCCGCATAATAAATATGTACCAATATGAATATCAGGGGTGAGGTCCAAAACTAGTTGCAAATGTTGAGTGTTTTTTTAAACTCTATTTTGCATCGTTTTGTTAGACCAGACGCTACGAACATATTATAACACCCCAAATGCTAGCTTAATTCGTTGTGTGCGAGTGGGGCTACGAATATATAGAATTGAATTAGGCGTAGGAGCCGGGATCTTCAAACATGTCGCACTGCGTGCCGCACGTAGGAGCGGATTATATAGAATCTATTAATGACACCTACGCTTCTCCCCTTAGCCCTGCGGGGCTCTTTTTATTTTAATTTGGGGGGCGTAGGAGCCGGGATCTTCAAACATGTCGCACTGCGTGCCGCACGTAGGAGCGGATTATATAGAATCTAATAATGACACCTACACTAAAAAAAATATTAAAATATTAAATATTAAATTTTGTTTTTTTATTTATTTATTTAAAGAAATCTATTTTGTAATTTACATGTATGATTTCAGATTTTTTACAATAGTTAAAACATTTCAAACAAAAAACTTAAAAAAAAGAAAATATAAACCAAATTTTAGTTTGACAATTAAAAATTTAAAAAATGGTTCTTCAAGATATTTTTAAAACTGTTCTTTGATAAATTAAAATCAAATAGGTCGTCAATTAAGTTGAACGATTTAGACATCCTTTTAATGGGGTTGTTTTCTCCATAGTTAGTAGAATGGTGTTGTAGTGCTAAAAATCCATGGTTTCGAAATGTTCTGAATGGCACGTGAATTGATATGTTTTCCAAGATGATATCTAGATGATATCTATGTATAACTTGTCACAAAAAAAATAAATAAAAATGTCATAATTTTCCCGGAAAATGTGATAATTTTTCCGGAATTATACACAATCTACAAAAAAAAATTTTAAAAAGTTTTCATCTTATCCGATTTTCGCGATGTATACGTCATTTACACTTTAGCTAAAATAGTTCATATGTATAAAATTCAAATTTATTTTATTTATAAAAACATCTCTAAGATGGCAGTCAATCAAATTAACAATTTTTTAGTTAAAATTATATCCACCTAAAAAAAATTGTAGAAAAATTTTATCCAAAAGCGGAAAAAATTATAAATAATATATAAAAAATTGAAATTTATCTAAGATGGCGTCTGTAATGTTTACATTTTTAGTTAAAATTACGACCATTTTCACAAAAATGTCGCGACAGTCAATTTGCGATGCGATACTAAAGGCTAGCCTATTATTCTAGGTAAGCGGATCTGGAACAGCTTTAGTATCGCAGTCAAATTTTTTTGAGTCTGAGCGACGGTAGCGCCACTTGGACCAAAAGCGGAATTTTTGATAACTAAAAATGTGTATTTGCTTAGCATTTTGGACCTAACGCCATCTATTGGAATAAAAACGAACTAAAATTTAAAAAAATACGTTAAGACGTGCTAAAAAAATTTTAATAAAAAATATTGAATCTCATTTAAAAATAAATGAAATTTAATATTTTTTTATGAATATATTAAATTGAGAGTGGGAGTCGCACTGCGTGCCGCACGTAGGAGCGGATTATATAGAATCTATTAATGACGCCTACGCTCCTCTCGGTAGCCCTGCGTGGCTCTTTAGATTTTAATTTCGGGGGGCGTAGGAGCCGGGATCTTCAAACATGTCGCACTGCGTGCCGCACATAGGAGCGGATTATATAGAATCTATTAATGACACAATGTCATATAATGAAAATGTCATAATTTTCCCGGAAAATGTGATAATTTTTCCGGAATTATAATTTTTCCGGAATTATACACTTTGAATTTTGTCCACATTTGATTTCTTTGCGTGTTTCTTTGTTTATGTATGTTATATGTGTAAAATAATGTTTTTTGATTTATTCGTATAGCAACAAAAGTTTATTATTTACTACGAAAACTGCTTCTTTGTTTAAAAAAAAAACATTTTTCGTCTCGAAACAAAAATTAACCTAAAATTAACCCAAAACGACAATTAAACTAGGTAGGTGTCCGTGAAATATTTATCTATGTAGTAGTGCATATCAGAATCAGTTGAATCAAAAAAAAATGTTCCTGAAAAAAGAATCAAAAATTTTCCCGCCACAAAATTAATTTGTTGGTAGTTCAAATGTTCACCTCGAGACTAAAAATATAAGTAATCATGAGTAGTGTTGCTTTCACTAATCCGATTAGCTTAGCTAAGAAATGTGAAAGCAACAACTTTTGGTTTTAATTTTTAATGTGTTTTAATTTTTCTGTGTTGGTTCATTTTATTAATATTTATTTTAGTTTTTTTTATTTTATCAAATAGAACAAATTAAATTCGGTATTTTGCTATCAAAGAAGAAATGCCAAATTTTACTACAAGTTAATTTTTCGAAAAAATAGAAAAAATAACGCCTTGCGGTAAACACCATAACCATACATTATGGTTTTATTTCCCCTAATCCTATTTTTTTTTTCTTAACATTAAAGAAAATCGGCTGAGAAAATGATACAATGCAATTGATGGTGTAATATTTTGAAAGCAACACAGCTATGATGTAGAATTTTAAAATTCTTAAAACATTCCTCATTTACGTTCGAAAACAAGTTCCTTAGTCTATGATTTCAAACTCGTGTCTTTGCTGATAATTTGTGTCAGCTGATATGTTTTTGTAATTTCGTACTGTTATAATCAAAAGCACTACATACATATCTACATATTAAGTTGAACTCATATAATAACAATCTCAAATATTAATTTCTTGTAGGAATACAAGCTAAAGTTTTATTGGTGGAGCTCAAGGGCTGGTTGGAAACTTAAAAACTTAGCAAACAAATTTATAAAAAAATGCTAACCAAAACATTTAAAGTCTAGTGTAATTATTACATGTTGACATGTTTTGGAACTCTTGATTTCTAACAAAATTTAATTTGCACATGGATGTTGCTAAACGTATTTAGTTATCATGTCTAGCATTAAATTTACTGCCCTTGCCGAACAAAATTCCTTCTAAATTAATTTTATTTAATCGAAATTCATCGAAAGTAAATCTTGAGTAGGGAATCCAAGTCGGTTCTACCTGAATTCGTGTAGTTGGGCAATTACTTACCCCCCCAGAGACACCCGAAACCTTCGGGAAATGCTGCAAACAACCGAAACCGACAATCCTCCTATGCATTTTAACGAAAATGAAAAAAAAATAGAAACGTATGTTTGTAGAAACCGGTGGGGTAATGGTAAAAAAACGGAACCGAAAGTCGGGTACCCGAAATTCGGGTAATTGAACTCCCTAGTCGGGTAATTGGATTCCCTAGTACATACGTTTATGTTTTTTCCATTTTCGTTCAGATGCATAGGAGGGTTGTCGGTTTCGGTTGTTTGCGGCGATGCCCGATGGTTTCGGGTGTCTCTGGGGGTAAGTAATTGCCCAACTACACGAAGTCGGGTAGAACCGACTTGGATTCCCTAATCTTGAGTCTTTGCAGTCTTTACTTTTATTCTAACAATATAATTTTTTATGTGACAGACTATATTGGCACGTCTTTTGAAGTTTTGAGATGTGTCGCGTTACTACGTGAAATATCCTCTTTATTTCGCTTATGTTGTATTTACGACATTAAAAGAAATTGTATCTATCTCATCTAACTGATTTTATTTACTTTTAATCCAAAATAAATCGTATTAAAAATCTGCACATTACACCATCAATTTTAGAATGTACACTCGCATAAATTCTACTTAATAAAATAAAACTGTTGGGAAATGTTTACATTTACCAAAATGTAATATAAATGTGTACATATACTGGGAAATGTACGGATTATCAAATATTTTTAATTTTATCTTCACATTTACCTAGCATTTTGGTAAATTTGCACATTTTTCGGTAAATGTGGACATTCGCCGATTTCGGACTTTAACCGTAACATATATACCAAGTGAATAAAGTGCCAGAATACTCATATTTTTCTAGCCATCTCTTAGAATTATGTGTTAATGGTCATCAAAGTGTATTTTTTAACTATTCGAGTTATATTTTAAAATCCTTATTAATTCAAAACCATAAAGATTTATTTTATTCAAAAATATTCATATTCATTCAATATTTTATTTACTCACATAGATTTAAATTGGAAAAATTAATTAATAAAATTCACTCTAAATTATTTATTCAAGGTACTTATTGATATTTTAATTCTTCGTAATTTTTTTTTAACTCTATTTTTTTGTTTTTAAGTTTAAAAAGTGGGATATTAAATAAAAAAATTATAATTGCAATCCTACTACATTTTTTCTGTGTACAACTACATTTTTTGTTAAATTGTGTAACTACATTTTTATTTTTTGTTAATTTGTGTAGCTACACTTTTGATAAATGTTAAATACTTCACTCCGGTGCATAAGAAGACTAAAGACAACAAAATAACGATAATAAAATTCAATGACATGAAATAAGGCAAATGCACCTGTTCATCCCGAGGGTTTAAATTATTTTGTAACAATGGCGGAGTTAAAATGAATACTAAGATGTCTTAATAACAAAAAATCGTATGGACTGGACGACATACCAAGTATAGCACTGAAACACCTAGCGAAAGAGATTATAGCTGAATTATGCACACTTTTCAACAACAAGCTAAACAACAAAACATTTCCAAAGTTTTGGAAAACGGCAAAAATTTATAATATAAGGAAAAAAATAAAGATCCATCAAAACCGGAAAATTATAGACCAATAAGCTTATTGAGCTGAGCTACTTTAACAAAATCTACGAAATAATTATATTCAACAAAATGGAAGAATATACCACAACACATAATCTGTTACCGGACAACCAATTTGGATTCAGACACGAGCATACCACGATACATGCAATTACCACACTCAGGAAAAAAATATGATTGAGCTGATCATAAAAGGAACCATCATTGTTATGATTACATGCAATTATTAAGAATATCATATTATGATACAATCAATCATTTCAAATAAATGTATTTAACACACAATCATGATATTTATCATCAACAATGATTAGATTAACCATCGCTATGATTAAATATGTAGTTATTATGATGAGAATAATCAACCCATAACACCCAGAGAAAAAGTATAGATAATCCCGGGATTTATTTCCTCCGTCGTGAGCATAACGAAATTTTGGTTTTTCACTGAAAAGTTTATTCAGCTATGCTACACACAATTTTGGTTTCTGGATTCAAACTATTGCGCAATAGATTTTAATTTTTAATTTTAAACCCTTATTTTAAATTAAATCATTAAATTTTTTTGTCTTGTTTTATTCTTTTCTCTCGAAAATAAAATTTAAACAAAAATCTACATCTCAAAAATGTCCGTAAATTTTTTTATTTTCATTTCAATTTTTTTCATTTCGGATTCACGGACAAAAATTTTATTACGTAGCTGCGACGTAAAAATTTTGACCGTGAATCCGAAATGAAAAAATTGGAATGAAAATAAAAAAATTACGGACATTTTTGAGATGTAGATTTTTGTTTAAATTTTATTTTCGAGAGAACACAATAAAACAAGACAAAAAAATTTAATGATTTAATTTAAAATAAGGGTTTAAAATTAAAAATTAAAATCTATTGCGCAATAGTTTGAATCCAGAAAACCAAATTATAGTGTAGCATGGCTGATTAACATTTGTTATATTCGGCAATCGCATAAGACTGCATTACTGCAGCCATGAAACTACAAAGTAAAATCTGGATATTTAGTGTTTACATACGAATTAGTGACCCATTGAGATACCGAATTTTTTATAAATACACTAAAAATTATTAAACGAATCAAAATTTATTCATGCGGTATGTTTACCCTAATCATAGGAGATGACTATGATTACAAGTATCATAATAATAATAAACTCCGTTTTCACTGATTGACATAATTAAAAAAATAGTATTTCTAAATATTGTATAATCGGGAATATCACAATAATTTTATAATGATTTGTATTATTATAATATGGTAAAGGCAATCATGTGTTTATCATTTTTTTTCTGAGTGAAACCTCGCCTCGAATGATTGTTACAAATTAAATAGTAAAATTTGCACGGGCGCCGTATAGGATATAAATGGATTAATATTCAAGTTACAAAAAATGAAATTTCATGCAGATCTACTCCAAATTTTACTAGAAATGATATACACACAGAAATTTTAAAAGCACGAATGGGTTTGATTTTTCGAATCAAACATTCAAAATCCATAATGGTCTAGAACAAGGCTCGATCACTGCACAGCTGTTATTTAATTTATACATAAAAGATTTAATTGAAAACTAAAACTTGAATTCAGAAAAGGTACAATGCATCGCATATGCATACGATATAGTATTACTCTACAACGCAAACACTAAAATAAAATGTATCATAGAAAATTTACAGGCAGCGGTAAATTTTATATATGGTTTCCTTCATACATGGAGAATTAAAGTGAACGAGAAGAAATGCGAAACAATACTCTTCAGAAATCCGGTTCAAATTGCATCTAGCGACACCAAAAATAAATTGGGAAAATTTTAAAATATCGATAAACAATGAACAGCTACCAAACAAATCAGTAATCAAATATCTAGGGGTACATATCGACAGGTTCTGTTGCCTCAACGAACATATGTATAAACATTCAACTAGACAAAGCTAGAAGAGCATTCATTGCTAACAGACGAATATTCAAAGCGAAGCATATTCACAGCACGGTCAAACGAATATGCTATCAAACATTAATACGGCCGCTGCTAACATACGGATGCCCTATATGGTTCAATTTAAACCCCAGCTATATGGAAAAATGAAATCCAGTATGCGCAATTTAAGGCTGATAGAATAGATATTCATATCATTAATCTAAATTTGTGAGATCCTCCAACAATACCAGTAATTCCTTAATCTATGGTTCTTGTTTCACAAATCCTCAAACCTTCCAAAACATCATCCTTCCAGGAAACATAGCAAGCCCCGAATCCTTTATATTTTTACATCAATTGAAGTACATCCAGAATGATGATCAAATACCATCGATTTACCACATCGCCCGCAGGCCACACGAAAAGGGCCTTGATCTGGAGAAATTTGCAAACCCTTCAACACATACACTAACATTCAACATCATATTCAACCGGTCACACAAGAAAAATTTATCAACCAATTAGAAAAGTTTTGGTGGCTTAATTCGTCGCAATCTATATGTCAACATTAAGTAGATCAATTACGTAGACTTAAGTAGTTTAATTTAAATTTTAAAATAGGTCAGTTTTCAAGTAAGTAAGTTTTAGGCCAACTCAAATAATGAAATTATGTAATGAATTTTGCCAAAAAAATTGAAAGAAACCCTAAGAAAACGAAATTAAAACATTAACCAAAATATAATTAGCCCTACAAAAGGAACAGAGGTTACAAATTAACCTAAAGGGAGCATGACTTTTTTAAATATATTCTTTAGTCATTTATGTATCATATAATATTATTGCTAAAAATAAAGAATTAAATATTTTATAAAAAAAACAAAAAAGTTGTTAGAGCTTTGGTGGTACTTGGAACGGAAGGAACTGCAAACGTTGTACTGGCTCCAGAGATGACCGTTTTATCTTCCTTGAAATTTTGAAAAACCGGCATGAAATAGCAACGTAAACCCGTAATGCTTAAAGAAGTCATTTTGAGATAATATGTTCTAGCCAATGGACCTCTACGGCAGAGAAATCACAGAGAACCAAGGTTGAGTTTTGCTCATAAACATCGATTTTGAACTTTGAACTAGTGGGCGATCAATGAAAGGCAAAGAGTGTGGAGGCGATCAAATGGCTGGTATTTTCACTAAAACATTACGACTACCGCTGCTTATGGTGGAGACTCAATTATGGTTTAATGTCCGGCCGCGTACTGCACGCACTGTAACGATCTTGTAACCTGAGGTTGCAATAAACAAGCTGAATTGGTCTGCAAGGTCTTTAGATTCGAACCCGATAGAGCTTATCTGAGACATGTTGGTGAGATATAGGCTCGAGCTCGAAATCCAGTAGTACAGAAATACTTCGAAATATACTCTTTGGCGAATGAGAACATTTATCCCAAGAAACGATCGACAGTGTTATTGGAAGCAAGGCAAGATAAATGAAAGCAGTTGTGAACGGAGGTAACACCCGATCGTAACGGGTGGTACTTCCCACCCGTTACTGAGGAAACCGGTTGGTTACAAAAATTGGTTGTTATTTTGTTTTATTGGACTATCTCGATCGAAGGTAATTCTTTCAAAAAGTAGCCTATTTTCACTATCATAGTCTTATATAATTTTTCTTTCACCTGTCTTAGATATTCATAAATCAACGTCTATTTGATTTTAAACACCTTTTTTAAATTTTTTTCGTTCCCCTAATTGTGCCGCTGTGTATATATTTCTAGAATTTTTTCTAGAATTAAAAAAAAAAAAATATATATGTTCTAAACTAATTTTGTTTGTAATTCAATTTACAATCGTTTTTTCGTAAATGCCATATACTTTTCAAAATATTTGCAAAAAATTACAATGCTACTTTGGAAGCTGTCCCTTCCAGTGCAGTGATTTTGGCCAAACATCACTGGGATCTTCTGATTTTTGAAAAAACCTTAAGCATGAAATTTCACCCCGATCGGTCAATCCATCTGAGCTCATACTCGATTTTCTCATAATTGAGTTACTTTTCAAAATATTTATAAAAAACGAAAAAGCGGCTATGGAATGTAGATCAATCAATCTGTCTGGGCTGCCTAGTCGCCGAATTTTTGTACTTGCCTTTCAACATATGTATATGCAAAAAACGTTAACCTAAAATAGCTGCCACTTCCGTTAGTTCATAACCGTTCTACTCGCAAATGAAATTCAAACCTGTTTTTCTGCGGTAATAGGGACCGCATTAAAAAAACGTATAAAAAAAATCTTCTGAAACTTCACGAGTAGGTATTTTAAAATAGTTTGCGCAAAACATTTAAAAAGTTTTTTTTATGCAGTGAATCGAAAAACTCAAAACATTTCGCAACCTGACGCAATACTTACGAATGTGATGAAATATCAAAACTCGGAAAAAACAAAGTAGCCAACGTCAACAACTAATTAGATTATATTAGATCACATTCAATTATGTTCTAATTTGATTGAAATTTTGGAAGAACTTAAGTAGGTTGTACTGAATAAATTTTTTCATACCTCATACAAAAAATCGCACAAAAAAGACCGCACAAATAAGTCCGAACAAAAACAGGTTTGCCTGCATTTTTCAAAATACATAGAAAAAAGGAAAAGTCCCTATTGAAGTGGTAATTTTCAATTTAAAACCGAACAAGCTTCTATGGAAGCTGTCAAATTCGGTTGATCGATTTCGACCAAAATTCATTTGGATCTCCCATTTGCTTTATCTCCCAGTGTTTGCAAATTTTCAAAATTATTTATTACCCCTGAATGGTTGAGCTGCTCCACACATGATTAACACTAAAAATTCACGTAATTTTCTCCACGTATTCACAATTGAGCATTTATTTTAATAAAATGTTTTAATAATTTTAACACGCTTTTGCGGCGTTAGATGCTCCATAATAAATTGTTATTGACCACCCTCTACATCTGTCGAATGCGTCAAATGGTCAGTGGTCGATCGGTTGGGATGAAAGACACGCACCGAGAGTCGTCAATTATGTGCGAGCATTGAAGAAACGTGGCTTATGTTCAGTATGGCAAACCTACTTCTAGAATCTGTTAAATCGGAATATCAGGGTGACCTTCATCAGAGCAATTGTTCCACCAGGCGAAAGGGTCCTTATTTTATATTCCACAGTGGAGGGAGTAGAAGCATCTATTAGTAGAATGAAAAATTGAAAGGTACCCGGTCTCTACGGAACCCACGCAGAATTGATTAAGCTCATCGTATGTGATCTCATCGTCTCGTATGACAACTGCACAAAATCAGCGACCGTCTTAAATTCGAAAACTTTCGTGGCATAGTTCTATTCAACATTGCCTTCATAGTTTTGGCTAACGTTGTACTTGCTAGACTCATTGCTCTCGCCGAAAACATCTTTGGTGAGTATCAATGTGGTTTTCGTACCAATCGGTCAACCACTGTCCAGTATTTTACAATGAGGATCGTTTTGAAAAAATTTTGGGAGCACAATATAACCATACATCAACTTTAACTCGAGTCTCTGTGTTAATTTACAACATCTGGGCCTTTATGTAGAATTTTAGTCGAAAAAACTGTATCAGACTACTTGGAAATTACATCGATCGTGTTCGTCAGGGAGATGTACTTGGTCCTGTGCTGTTCATAATTTGGCGCTTGAGTACTTGGTAAGGAAAAGTAACATTGACACTTGACACTTGAGCAATAATGTGCTTCTTTTGGCTTCTTCTACGCAAGAAGACTTAGTATGAAGGTGCACAGCAGCAAAATCAAATTTTTAGCAACACGCAGGAGTATTTTTATGGCAAAACCTCAGGTCAGTAATAACGTCGTCAAATGATATGTAAGCAAAAATCAAAGCCTGACCCAATCAAAGATATTGCGATTTAAACATCTATCACAGCTTTCAGAAGCGAGAGCTGCACCTTGACCTCTAACGACTGTAAAACGCCTTCTACTTTCTAAAGGAAAGTGACTCATCCATATTTGCTATGAAACACGAAATAACGCAACTTCTCTAAGGTTTCGTTATCATTGGATTTGTCAAATCTTATCAAATCCAGCCCTAGATGGCATTGGTCATGTTGCAAGGTCTTCCCAGCAACGTATGGTTTATACTGTGTTCCAACAACAACCAGCTGGTGAGTGTTGTAGGGTTAGACCCCAATTATGCGACGACGTCGAACAAGACCTACGTATAATAAGGATAAGGCTTATGGGGGTATAGACGACGGATCTAGACGGATGGAGGACCATAGGGCAGGCGGCGAAACCGGATGGACAAAGTTACACATTGCAAATAATTAGAAATAACGATGTTGGTAATATTTTTTTATTTTTGAAAGATGGAACTTTTGACGCTGGTGCAAAATGTAGGGCTGCTAGTAAAAACCGATTAAACAGACCCATCGGAATCTAAGCAACTGAATATGGTGTCTGTGTTATCTAGTAAAAATAAAGAGAATGGTTATCAAGATCTAGAAATTGGAAATGAAAACGATGGCAATGCCACTGATTTCCAATCAACTTAAGCAAGCAAATTGAAAAATTCGATATTGAGAAAAATGGGGTATCGTTCACTTACAAATCGATGAATTAGTTTGAAAGAAACCATTCTCACCTCCCTAAACTTTTTGGGATTCAACCCCAAGATGTGTGAAAACACAAAATTGAACAATAAAAATAAATATGCAAAAATCCAACCACTGGTCGCTATAGAATCGATGTGAACTTCATTGATTCTATAGCGACGACGTTATAACTGACCCGAGTTATTTCAAGTTTTCAACGCTATCAAAGTTATGGTCAGGGATGGGCGATTACGCGTCAACTACTAGTTTTTACATGATTTCGTCGACAACTCGTCGAAAACGTCAACAACTCATCGACAACTCGTCGACAACGTCAACTACGTCGACAACGTCGAGAACTACTTGAAAAATTAATTTACGCCATCTATCGAAACTTGTAATAAAACTCAGCATAAATTGCCTTTACTACTGATTGTATTTGTGAATCATTAAAATACACTGTGCCTAACATTTGTATCATAAATTGTGTAATAAATTAATAATTATCCATTATCGAAATAAATTCTTTGACAATCGAAAAAAGTCATATTATATTGGCGGATTTGAATAAAATTTAAGTCTATCGTGATTTCGCTCGAATGAAATTTTGAAGCTTCTACTATAGCTACGCGGCGAATAATTAGTTAATTTATGATTTATACTGACTTTTTATTTAATTTTGCCTTATTGTAGTATCTTCGAATAAGATAAATTATTCTTTTACATATCCCTTTTTCAACCAAAAAAAATGGCTCTATTAAAGTCCAATCCACACAAATGTGCGAGTAAGTTTTAGATAGATAGATAGATAGATGCTTCTAGTTCAGAGATTTTAAATTTATTTTTAATTTAAAAATGCTTGTAAAAATGTTAGAATTAAATTTAAGTAATTATTCATCAATCTTAATAGTGCAGTTAACGTAAAATAATTAAAAATTTTGTTTTTAATATCATTTTCTAAGTTGTCGACGTTGTCTACGTTGTCGACGTCTGAAAAGCAAAAAATCGGTATGTAATCTACGTGCTAGATTACGTGTCGACAACTACGTAGATTACCTTACGTAATCTACCCGCCCATCCCTGGTTATGGTCCGCCAATACTGAAATTTGCCATGGAGATGTTCCTGGGTGTTGATAAAAAATAGGTTTTGCTACTGTTCACTTCCAAACCAAGTCTTCTTGCGCAGCGATCGAGCGGTATGAAACTGTCCTTGATATTGCTGCCTTCGGCCAAGAAGATCATCTGCATAATCATGAATTTAGCCTACAGCGCGAAGTTTCAAAGTTGCTTTCTCTCACTATACGTACTCAAGCGCAAAATTGAACAGCACAGGCGCGAGAGCATCTCCCTGTCGAACACCAGATTGTTCAATTACGATTTTTCATTCAGACTCAGACGTTGTTAATTTACACAGAGAAACGAGTTTCCCTGGGATTCCTAGACATATGAGCGTGGCCCATAGGTTATCGCGGTTTAGACTGTCATATGCCTGTCGGAAGTCTATATATAGTTGATGTATGGTTATGTTGTACTCCCAACATTTTTCTAATATCATTTATGATAGTTACTATGGCTATAATTAATGTCCTCAATGTCTGCGCTACAATGAAAAGTAATATTTATTTTCCAGCACAAAGTGGGGATTAACTTCAAATTGCCTAAACACAGTGAAATATTATTTTCGCAATACAATAATAAAGTTATTACTGCTATAGAAGTGGCTGTCAATATGAAATTTTATTCATAATGCTATATACCTAAAAAGGTGCTTTCAATAAAATAGGGATTGATTTTGGTACAAATAAATTCGATAAATCTAAATCATACAGTTATAGGTATATTGTTCGTCGTTAAAATATTATCTTTATGTGCAATACATGTCACAGCATAACCTTTCTGTTGATTATAGTTTTTTATTCTATTTTCTAAAAAGGAAACCTTAAAAGGGTATTCAAAATATAAGAAATACAATTTGAGCTTCAAGTTTATATTCCATTTTTTTGTACTTTGTGAAAATAATAAATTAGATAATCAGAGAGAAAGAACTCACACAATACAGTATCAAATTTATAAAAACCTTTCTACAAATATCATTTATCATTTTCAACTAGACAAACACTTGAGACGTTTTTAGTTTATTTTCTCATTTTTAAAACATCTTGTAGTCTGAGTAATAAGTATACGTATTAATAAAAGAATGATATATAACACGGAGTTCACTCACATTACTGTTATAATTTTCACCGAATACCTGATTATCAGATTTTTTTTTAATTTTGATAACCTTCCATGAAGGAGGTGGTCAGAGTCCAATGTTATAGCTTCTAATAGTAAACACGGTCGAAGCATTGTTATGAAATTTTTGTTGGCCAGCCAAAAATGTACTGAAACTGATAATTCGTCCAAAACGATAGGGCTTTTTTCCCTAAACAAATTTTCAATAAGAACTCATCACAATCAATTCATAGCACTCCCATTTTTATAAAAGTCGTTCGACCCGAACCTTAGATGATTTTTCCCAAAATAAGAAGACTCATCGCAATCCATTCCAGATATTAGAGATCCCTTATCACTTTAATTTTTATCTAAATCAACATATTGTGCAACACCTAGAAACATACCACAATATAATGAAACATTTTGTAACTTTGTGCAACATGACGCAACATAGCGAGCACCCCACCATATAACTCAACAAAATGCCACAACAAGCGAAATGGTGCAACATCGAGCAATATGGTGCAATATGACACAACGTGATGTCACATCCCACAACATAGTAAAACATTAAACCACATACTGCAACATAACGCAATACTATGCAACATCTCGCAACTTTGTAACATCATGTAATATGAGGATACCTAAATGTATTATCCTGAAATCAAGACTCATTGTAATCGTTCCCTTGTATTCGAAAACCAAATCCCGCCAAATTCTATCAAATCGCTCAAGCGGATTAAAATGTTAAAAGAAGGTTCCAAGCTCCAGCAAGAACCCCCTTTGAATGAAGATCCAACTGAATCCGTCCTCACAAATTGTTATCAAAATCATTCGAGACAAATTAAAAAAAAAATGGGACTGCATCTTGGGACCTCTTAAACGGAGTTTCCCGAAATAAGGACTCATCGCAATACATTCCGGGTATTAGAAATGCTAGAATATTTTTTATCATGGCCGGTAGGCACGTTAAAATTTTCGTTTTACAAGTTAAGTGTGAACTATTCAAGATTAACTGCTTCCTCTCTAAAAATCCTCTACCCGCAGATTTGAAGTTCAATTGAATTGGTTGTATTCCAGATTATGTCGCTGATTGATTCGTGTTGCTTTATTTTGGAACCCAAGCGGTTTTCTTCCGGTTCCTACATATAACCCGCTCTTGCTATGAAGATAATAATTACCTTGGTAACCATTATTATAATCCAAACTCCCAAGGTCTGCTTCGTAATTTGTTGGGAAATCCGTGGCGAGTTTGTCCAATAGATCCATGTTCCTTTGATCTAGATTGTGTAGATGCGCCAAGTTGTGTTTGAGCCCTCTTAGTGTAATATTCGTTTGCAGCATAGGTGGGTGAATTTGTGATGTTTTTATCTCCTTATTGAAGAAGGTCCATTCCTTTATTTTCAATGTTTATTTGATGAATCAAGAACTTCCCTTCTAAAAAATTATTTAAAAATATGGTGTTCTCGTTTACAGGTTCGATTACGTTTGCTTCGTTAAATGAGAATTCACATCTTACATTGAGTTCCTTCATTAGTTGGTTTATGCAATGGTTGACTTTTAGTTCTTGTATTTGGTTAACACTACATATGGTGACTTCTCTTCTACTCTTACATTTGGCAATCTTGCCATATACTTTGTGGGGAGACCTTAACTTTACATGGTGAAATTCCTCTCCTTTTATTTTTGGTATGGAAATGGCGTACTGGATTATCATCTTCCTCATTAGCTTAGTTGGCTCCGCGTATTCTATGGATTCTATATCTCATTAAAGTACGATAGAGTTTCGATTCGGTGATTTGCATCATTTTGAGTTTACAATACCTCCTTTGGCTAGTTGGGCTACCCCAGCTATTTTCTTTACTTCTTCCTTTAGCAATTGAAGACGGTTAAACATTGGATGTTGCCATTTCCTTCTCTAATCGAGACTAACGCCAAGTCATAAAATTTATCGCATATGAAATTGAAATTGAAATTGAAATTGAAATTGAAATTGAAATTGAAATTGAAATTGAAATTGAAATTGAAATTGAAATTGAAATTGAAATTGAAATTGAAATTGAAATTGAAATTGAAATTGAAATTGAAATTGAAATTGAAATTGAAATTGAAATTGAAATTGAAATTGAAATTGAAATTGAAATTGAAATTGAAATTGAAATTGAAATTGAAATTGAAATTGAAATTGAAATTGAAATTGAAATTGAAATTGAAATTGAAATTGAAATTGAAATTGAAATTGAAATTGAAATTGAAATTGAAATTGAAATTGAAATTGAAATTGAAATTGAAATTGAAATTGAAATTGAAATTGAAATTGAAATTGAAATTGAAATTGAAATTGAAATTGAAATTGAAATTGAAATTGAAATTGAAATTGAAATTGAAATTGAAATTGAAATTGAAATTGAAATTGAAATTGAAATTGAAATTGAAATTGAAATTGAAATTGAAATTGAAATTGAAATTGAAATTGAAATTGAAATTGAAATTGAAATTGAAATTGAAATTGAAATTGAAATTGAAATTGAAATTGAAATTGAAATTGAAATTGAAATTGAAATTGAAATTGAAATTGAAATTGAAATTGAAATTGAAATTGAAATTGAAATTGAAATTGAAATTGAAATTGAAATTGAAATTGAAATTGAAATTGAAATTGAAATTGAAATTGAAATTGAAATTGAAATTGAAATTGAAATTGAAATTGAAATTGAAATTGAAATTGAAATTGAAATTGAAATTGAAATTGAAATTGAAATTGAAATTGAAATTGAAATTGAAATTGAAATTGAAATTGAAATTGAAATTGAAATTGAAATTGAAATTGAAATTGAAATTGAAATTGAAATTGAAATTGAAATTGAAATTGAAATTGAAATTGAAATTGAAATTGAAATTGAAATTGAAATTGAAATTGAAATTGAAATTGAAATTGAAATTGAAATTGAAATTGAAATTGAAATTGAAATTGAAATTGAAATTGAAATTGAAATTGAAATTGAAATTGAAATTGAAATTGAAATTGAAATTGAAATTAAAATTAAAATTGAAATTGAAATTGAAATTGAAATTGAAATTGAAATTGAAATTGAAATTGAAATTGAAATTGAAATTGAAATTGAAATTGAAATTGAAGTTTATATCTAAAAAAAATTGAAATTGAAAAAAAATATTGAAATTGAATATGCATTTTTTCATAAAACTAGTACAGTAGAACTGGCTTAAAGTGACCACCGACCGGACCCGACCGGAATCGGCCACTTTAAGCAAGTGGTCACACAAAAAAAAATATGTTAAGAGTTCGGGACTTTCTGAAATAGGTTATATTGGGCAGGTGGTCACTTTGCATAGGTGGTCATATTTACAGGTTTTACTGTATATGACTAGGTCATCCCAATCAGTTTTGGTTAGCCATAATTTTTGTAGCAACATTTTAAACCATACAATAATGGGTGAAATCCACCCTCGTCGATCATACAAATTATTTTTTCCGGCAGCTTTTTGCGTTTGCTCCAAATTACGCAGGTTCATCTTAAAGGTATATGTCGCTTGTTGGATACCACATACATATGTATACATAATTCCCAAAGTTTTGGTATTTTTATCAACAATTTTAGCATGATCTTTTAAGTTTATTGTGTTTTCAACACAATCACTTCCGGTTAAAAAATGATCTATGTAAAAATTCGGCCGGATTGTATTGGCGGCATTTATACGGATATAATTCATCTTGTGAATGATTTATCTTGTAGTTTAATTGGCCTCTGCAGGATGTTCAATATATCAGTATTTGTCTGTGTTCTATATCATCATTAGATTTCCACAAAATCGTATTAAAGTTGTTGTCAAATCAGGTTAAAGCTGCGGCCCGACAAGTAAACACTCCTCTAATGATGCTGATGTCGGATTTTCGTGATACTACTTTCCTTGTACGTTACGTGATATTTATTATTATTTATCGAGGTACCTCCAACCATGGAGTTTGGCGCATTTGGCCTAATTTGATGTATTCTAGCATAACGTTGGCAATTTTGGTGCGTTTTTATAAACGTTGGCAATTTTGGTGACTTCAAACATTTTTTCAGTTCCCATCATCCTTGATGTGGCATTAATAAAAGAATTCGCTAATTCAGGTCTTCGGTTAATGAAAGGCAATATAACAATAAATTTTCCATCCAGAGATCGAGCAACAGAAGTCGTATATAAAATTTCCGCGAGGATCGTGTTCAAACGTGGTTTCTTCGATTTGCCAAAATCTTTTTAACATATTCCTTAAATCTTCATTGCTTATTTGACAACCCACTTTTATTCAAACCAAGGAGTGAGGTACCTTCTATTTATGGCCGATGTTTCAAGCCATAACCCAACCAAATTTAAAATAATGTCGTAATGGACAATTGGATACCCTTGAAATGTCTTCCTCTGTTCACCATTTATATATAGGATAAATTCTGCTCCATATTTTGCCTAACCGTTGTTCATTGTTAGCTTAAATGCAAATGAAGACTGTCGGCAATAGAGTTGTAAGGGGCTTTTGGTTCGCAGGTGAAAATGTTGATTGGAAATTTTCATTATTAATTAATTGATGAGATTGACTGTTTATTGTAGATGAGGTGGGGACCTTGTTGTTTGAAGAATGTAGCTGCATTTTCAACCGTACCATGCAGATTTATTGCTGATTTTGATGCAGTAATGAATGGTGTCGCTCTGCACATATTAAGCATACAGCGCGTGTAAAACATCGTAATTCTGAATGTCCATTACGCAAAGAATTAGTACGGCTATTAGACCCTTCTAACAATTTCGTTCGAGTGGCAAACTAAATAATTGTGTTCTAAAGAAGGGACATGAATTATCCGCGAATCCATATAAACACATTGGAAGAATTTGCAACGCTGCATTTTTGGCATCGATGGCACCGTGACTACCCTATCAAGAAGCAAGTTCGAAATAAATGGAAAAATACATGAACGAAGTTGCAAGTTAATGACACCGTGCTTATTCGAGATTAACACTTACCTATAACTCTGGGCAAAGGTATTTAAACGCTTCCAGGCAGAGATAGTCTAATATTCGAATGGTGAGCATCAACATTTTATCTGGAAATACAAAGATACTCATAAGTAAATTGTGCAAACAATCGAGTAATTTAGATTTATTGTAGTTTTACTATTACTTGGAAGGAATGTTGGAACCCCCTCGAATAGCAGAAGCACTCGAAACGGACACAAGACACAGGATCCATGGTTTATTTACCTGATATTGATGAAAATTGGCAATGAATTAAAGGGACTCTAGGCTAAATCACGTCCAGATCTAAAACGTTTAGAATTAGCCGATCCAGAATTTCATATACGACATGAAATCGAGAGTTTAGTAGAGCAGACGCATTTTTTGAAATAGTAGGTTCAGGAAATCCGAAATTTGGATGGTTGAGTGGTTGATTACCGGTACTTTCATGTCAGATTCTACGGAAACTACTAGCTTACATACTGCCAGCAATACATGCATAACAAATAATCACGAAGAAGATATCAACCAGTAACAAGTTTTGGGAGGTTAAAGACATTCCGCGGGTTAACCAGATGTTTTCGAAAAGTAGTGTGAGTCACACTATAATGAAATGACAACAAAACATGCAAGTGGTACATTTACTGTAACACCCCTTTAAACAGACAAGAGAGAAGTTAGGCAGCTATGTCTTATTCCATAGACAGAGATTCCAACTGACGATGATTCAAAATATTTTATACCAAGTCATGCTGTCATGAAGTCAACCAGTAGTATCTTTCTGCGATTGCGGATACCAATAGTATTCAGTCATTCGGTGCGCTTTCATATGAAAACAGTCTAAATTTATACATAGAATAAAATAAAATTAAAATTGAAAAGTTTTACGAGTTTTATAAATGGAAAGTGCAAAACGGTATGCTTTATTTTCTCATATCCATACAAAAATTCGACACATCAGGGAAGACTCGCAAGGCCGCTTGCTCACCAGAAAACTTATCTACGCAAGCGGATTGTCCCTCCAATTGGTGGGCCAATTGACCAATTGAAAGGGCAAACCGCTTGCGTAGATAAGTTTTCTGGTGAGAAAGCGGCCTTGCGAGTCTTCATTGATGTGTTGAATTTTCGTATGGATATGAGAAAAATAACGCCTAATTGTTCTGCACTTTCCACTTATAAAACTCGTAAAACTTTTCAATTTTAATTTTATTTTATTCTATATATAAATTTAGACTGTTTTTATATGAAAGCACACCGAATGACATTGCTGACATTGAAAAATTGTATCGTCAGATTAAGGTAAAGTCGAACACTTCAAAAAATTGTATCCAAACTTGATCTCACGGGCTGTGAATCATATCTTAAAGAGGAAATTATTGCAATTTTAGTCGAAAGTGTATTTGAGAAAATTGAAATCAAATTCATCCGAATTTTTGCGACCATTCCCACAACAAGAAATTGATACCATACCGAAACTAATAGAAGATGATTCATCAATTAAAATTTTAGGCATAATTTGGCATGTCGTCTCCGATACATCTGGCATCAGAACAAATTAGACTAAAAGAAGCATATTTTTATCTGCGTCTAAAGATTATGATCCCTTGGGATGGCTGGCACCGATAGTCAATTACTTCAAAATAATTCTAGAGAAACTTTGGTTACTAAATTTAGATTGGGATGCCAGTCTGCTAGACCACATAAATAAGATGTGGAGAAAGAGGCGTGAGAAATTTCCAATTGAAGTACTCTGTAAAACACTCCATCATGTTACCGAAGAATCATCCAATAAATGAATTAATCATACGAGAAGTTCTATACGAATATGCATGCAAGTAACTCGCAAGCTTTGGGCATTCTCTGATAAAAGTATTGGATGACCGAGCTCACTATACAACCAAAAGATGGTGAGGCCTATATGGTAATTGAGACTTATTTGGGTGTGACAATCAAATTTAGAATAACAAACGACCTGCTTGAGGAACCATCTTCTGGAATACCAAGACATTTGCAGCTTCCTCGTTGGATTGGTATTTCACCCTACAACAGTTTGAGCCTGAGTAATTGGCCCAACTTAACACACAAAACCATCAATTTTTGCCAACAGGTATTGTTACACAAAACGAAAATTGCAATTGGTCATAATTATGTAACCTGCATATTAGATTCAAACAATATAGTAATTGATTCTTCAGTCTATATTTTGTAATAACCAAACAATTAACTTTTTTTTTAAATCAAAATGCAAAATATGCTGGAAGACTATTCTGTTCTGAATGTCAAAAACACATAAATTTAGATAAACCGAAAACACGTTGATTACGCTATCATAGTCTGCATACAAATATTCATAAAAATTTTAAACAATTTTTGCGATTTTTATTACAGATTCTGTTGAATTCAATACAACAGGAAGAAACATAAATGCGGAAGCGCTAAGAGCAATATGATATGAACACTAATATTAATATTTAAACACACAGAAACGAAGATAAATTGGTTGAAAGTTCAAAAAGTGGAAATTTTTGTAAAACTTTCCCATTAACACAATTACTCAAAATAACGAAACGTGAAGCTTTCATACTGAGGTTTACATATTTCAAATAGCTAATCAATTTTCACCTCACAATATATAATACAGTTCGTACCCGTATTTATTAGTATAATACCAAGAAATTAATTATGTTAATTAATTAGCCTATTCGATTTTTATTCGAAATTTGATCTCTTCATATCCAAAATATTAACAATTTCGTAGAAATTTCCCCCATCCCTTGGAGCAAGTTTTTATAGCAGGTACCGCACATTTGTTTAGTTTATAATTTCGACTAAAAATTGGATCTCCAAAATATATATTTCTATATACACTACACAGTGGTTGCCAAACCCGCCTGATTACTATTCGTTTTAAGTTAATTAAATAAAAAAATTAATATTTATTTTGTATTAAAATACCAATTTTATTTTGCTAGGTACATTAAATTCATTGGGAAAATGGCAAAACGAAATACAAAAACAAAACGAAAAAAAAATATTTATTTTTCGTTTGTTTTTATCGTTCATTTTCCAAAAATAAATTACAAATATAATTGTTAGAAAATTAGATTAAATTTCATTAAAATTAGCAAAATAAAACAACAACATATTTAAAACTCGAAATAAATAAAATTAATTTATTATTGTTTATTGGAATACACGAAAAAGAATGATAATGTTAATCAGCACAATTACGTAAAATTAATTAATTAATTAAATAATTTAACAAATGAGTATTTTTTATATAAATTTTATTTTAGTAAGTGGTCTCTTGCGATTTCTTTCGTATATTTATATTTCGAAGAGGTCGAAGATTTATAAATTATTATTATATTAATTAAAATTTTTGGGAAACTTTAATTGATTGAAAATGGGTTACAAATACTATTTCATGTTTGAGTATAATGAAAGTCAAAACATTAGCATTTATGATATACGTCAGGGCTGTATAACTTCTTTCGAGTTGCAGTCCATCCTTACTTCAGAAAACAGCTCGCGGTTGAGAAGGGATTCAATAAATTAGGGTCCTAAATACTCGACAAGTCAAACGTTTCTCACAAAGTCCGCAGTACCGTCTAGCAATCCCATGATCGCAATTTCTAAGACAACTGCGAATAACTATATATGTAGATTTAATTTATATGTCCTAGTTATCCTTTATAAAATTGGCTAACCTGCAAAATTCACTCGAAATTCGAAATCATCACAAATTTCCAGTAAGTAAATTGGTCACAAAACGAATCGGGCGAGAAATTAAAACGGTTCTGGGCATCGCTTTTGTCCCGTGAGTCACTCATTTGAAATGAATATTATGTATAATGCACAATTATGTCTTTGTATTTGTATTTCACTTTTGTTGGTATTTGTGTCAATTTTATTATGGACAGTGCCAAAATAACGTGATCCGGGCTAATCGGTTTAATTGTGTTGCGCTTATTTTTTTCTCATCCCGTTTCGTCAGCTCTCGAGCTGTGGAGTGTCATTATTTAATATGCAATATACATTGCGTTAAATATGCAGATTTTGAACGCTTGTATCTTGGTGAAATAGCACCTTTCAAAAAAGTTATTTTGCTTCTCATTGAAGGACATTTTTTCTTCATTTCGATACTGGAATCCATCTCATTTTATTTTGTTTTTTTATAATATTTTTGAGTAAAATAAAAGTTGTCTAAAAGAAAAAAATATGCTGCTTTTTGAGACTGTAAACGAAATCCAAATTAGCAATTTTATAGAGAATTTCGAAACCTTGAAAATGATGCTGTGGAAATTTCAGTACGACAATTTCTTGTCGATTTATTGAAGTTCTAGCGAGAAACGTATCAAAAACCGTATCAACGTTAACAAGTACAATTTTTTATCTTGCAAACTAAGCACTCTAGGAAAAAATTTTAAGTTTATTTAAATTTTACGTCATTTTATGGATAACAAAAATTTAATTTATCACATAGTTGGTGTGTTCAGTCCGACCAAAATGATAAAATTTATCATGATATTTTTTGTGACCCTAACTTCACTCCGTATAATTTTATGTCAAACCCGAGTGAACAACCAAATTGAAAAAATAATTACAAATTGATTCTGCACGTCAAAACATTGTTGGCGCTGTCATAACAAAAATTTACTATTTACTAATGCCTAAGTGTATTTCACAATAGTTTAATACTTCACATCTTTTCTAGCTATTAAAACAAACCCGGGGAGAACACATAGTAATTCACTCATTTAAACATTCATTCAATTATAATTTACGGCAGAGATTTGAAGATAATTGATTGCGCTAAAAACTTTCACAAATTGTTTCTAGATGGCATTTATATGTGTAAAGGAAATCATATTCTCGCCCAATTCATGAATACACGAATAATTTTAACCACACAACGTTGCACCTAATCAAACATTCAAGGCGGCCGCATGAAATGTCTCTCGAATCTCGAGCCGAGCCAACAAAGTTAAAACTTAAAAATGTGTGATCTCAAAAAGGCGGTACAACAACATTTTCATTACAACAACAATAATTTACAACAATTTGCATTATATCACTCATTTTTGACTTGAGGTGAGGCTCGAGTCGAGACATATTTCATGCGGCCGTCAGAGGAAATGAAATGGACATTGAAGTTTGAACAAAAACACAGAAAAGAAACTACACAATTCATACACAACCAATATATTTTGAATCATACACAAACAATATATTTTTTTGAGTTTACTCCAGACACTGATTTGAACTACATTGTTTTTAATGTATTATTGTTAATTCGAAAATATAACATTAAAGTTGAACAAAATGTTGTTCCTGTCCATATAAAATCATAGCGCAATAACATTAGAAATAAAATGTATAAATTTTGACAGCCACAATCGAAAATATTTTTGGTTTTTTTTGTGATAAATGAGTGCGTTTTATGACAAAAGCTGATAAAAAATATCATGATAATTTTTATCATTTTGGTCGGACTGAACACTAGGAGTGATAAACAAACAATATATACTGCAAGAACAATTCTCTATTACTTTAGTTGAAGCCAACTTATCGTGTATTTGGGCGAATCTGTGATATTAGTCATCGATATTTAGAAACAGGAAATGTATGTAGGTCGTCTGGTCGACAAAGAAAAACTACACCAAGAGAAAATCAAGCTGTCGCACGGTAGGCTACAAAAAACAAGATAACCAGTGTTCAAGGAATTACGAGAAATGTGCAGTACAAAACCAGATATCAGTACAGATGATAATAAATAGATTGAAAACTTATCGAGTAAGATGCGTTGCAGTATATAAACTGGACTCAGAGGGACTGGAGTAATGTCCTGTTTTTAAGTTAAATCGTGGTTCACAAAGATTAAACCCTAATTGCGTGATGCCAGTCATAGCATTTCATGGACGTTCTGTGATGGTTGGTAGTAATACCACATCCAGCTTTAACATCAATGCGAAAAGTGGAAGAAATTTTAAGGTTTAATTAAGGGCCCCGCATTTATTTAATAACGCATCCTCCGCGAATTCCAGATTAAAACCCTATAGAGCACGTCTGGGGTATGTTACAGCGGCGTGTAAGAAAACGGACAAAGCAACCAAAAATTTGCAGGAACTTCGAGATGCTTTACAAGTAGAATGGCAACAAATCACCATGCAACAAATGCACAAGGTTTTAAATATGCCACGGCGTATTTATGAAGTAATGCGGGCTAGAGGAGCTAACTTGCGATATTGAAAATTCCTTTAAATAAAGTTTAAAATGATTTTTGTTGCAAAATACTTTTTGAAATAAATCACTTTCAACTAACTATTCGATAACACTACGAAATCGTGAAGGGGAGCCCTTATATCGAGCGACCCTGCAGAGTATAAGAAAAAATTTCGAGGTACAGCAGATTCAGCTCTAATTTCGTACGACGCAAAACTGTAGTGTATAAAATCATGCTTATCTTACACTAAGCCGTTAAGCGACGTTGCCATGGATATGTTCGTTTGAACAACAACTAAATACTAGGTGCACAACTAAATTTCTGGTTTTTTTTGAATAATGAAAAATGGAAAATTTCAATAGAAATATAAAAAATGGTTTATTCAAAGTATTGTCCTCCTCTATCTACACATTTTTGCCATCTCTCTAGCAATACATGAACACCACGACGATAAAACGACGCGTCTTTGGACCGAAACCATTCATCCAACCAGTTTTACAGTTCTTCGAAACTGACTAAATGTAGCTCTGCCAGGCCATACTCCATCGACCGAAACAAGTGATAATCCGAGGGGCCAGGTCTGGCAAAAAAAGCAGGTGCGATAGCAGATCCCATCTGAGCGATTTGATGGTGTCTTGGACGATGGGAGTGCGATAGTACGGAGCATTATTCGCGTCCCATTCTGGCCGTTTTTTGAGCAATACATGGTTCAGATTGATGTGTTATTGATGGTAGTGTTTTTCATTGACAGTATCGCCTTGTTTCAGAAGTGCATAGTACACGATTACTTCCTGATGTCGTCGTTCCGAAGCGATTTTGCCGTGCCGTCGATGTTGATGCTTCACCAGGTGAAAACCATGCGTTCCTCGTTTTAGATTCATAAAGATCCACATCTCATCTCCCGTAACAACTCTTTCTTTCAAGCCGTGAAAGCAAAAATTTGCAAGTGGCTCTTCGATTTTCTATCTGTCTCTGAGTCAACTAATGCGGCATCCATTTCCCCTCCTTTTGAATTTTTCCCATAGCATATAAATGTTTGGAAATACCTTGACGAGTCGTGCTTAATGCCTACGTGTTCAAATGTTTTTGGTTTTCCGGAGTGCTTCTTGTACTCAATGTCGAAATCGCCACTTCTGTAGTGTTTAAATAAATCTTCACAGATAGTTTTCGATGGTGCACGTTCGACATATGCCTTCTCAAACGCTCGCGGCCTCCTCAAGCAAATGACTTCTCAAGCAAAGCTTCCCGCGAATTCTATTTGTTTCACACTAAACTCCACGCTGTCCAGGCCAAAACACAACTTCTTCCATAAATGACAACTAGACGTGTCGTACTTCAATTTATTGTTTTTTTTCTTTTTTGGTTGTATTTTTTCTATTGTTATTCTGCCTGCATATCGGTGGGTGTGTTGATAGACGTCTTTGATTATTATTTCTCGTATCATTTTTTATTCAGTTTCAACGAGCCCCTCTGAAGGAGATCCTCACGAAAAGTGCCACTTTCGGGGGTATCTCGTCTACATCCGTAGTTAAACCAATTGTGGAAATACGGGCCCCACAACCCAATTGCACAAGGTAACCATCCCTTCTTTTTATTATTCTTCTTATTATATTTTTCTCTTATCACTTAGTTGTTTTATTTACTATCGGCGTACTTCTGGGTATGTTGGTAGTTTTCGCTGTCACGTTATTATTATTAAATTTCCTTATTACTAGTATTTTTTTATGAATTCAAATCCGTGCGATTCACCAAAAAGGCCTCGATGCCGTACAGTGTAGGATACACCAGACGTAGATCCACGTATCCAACATTCTTCTCCGTGGGATCGAGTGCAAATTAGTCTTATTCATATACGTATTTAGTATTACCCAGCGCACGAGGTAACATTCTGGTTGTTGATCGCTATTTGATTCATGCGCTGAATTGCTTTGCTGTAATTAATTTTTAACGAGCTCCTCCAAAATAGGTCCACACGAAAAGTGCCACTTTCGGGGGTATCTCGTCTACAGCCGTGGTTGAACCAACTGTGCGAATACGGCACCCACAACCCAAACACTACAAGGTAACCATTCCTTTTATTATTAATCGATTATATTTCACGTTTATCTTTATACATATATAGTTATTGTGGGTGTGGAATAAATAATTATAAGTTACTTTATTCTGAGACCTTCTGTTTCAGTTAAAGTCATCTTGAATTAAAATATTTTTGTATTATTAATAAATTTAGTAAAGACTGCTACGTCATTTTACTTTCTGCGGTTATTATTTTATTTTTAATTTGATTTTTGGTCCCTTACGAAGTTTTGTATTTTCATCTCCTCTGCGGTGATTAAAATTAAAAAAAAATGGATTGCTAATTGTCTTCGGTTATGGTATGATGGGAGCGGAGACTCCCGTCTGTGTCGGTGGTGCATTCGCGGTCTCTTGGTGCCCGCATCCTAATTCGAAACTAGTGTCTACCACCGTTTGAGTTCGATCGGATGCGGGCACCAACGCACCTCACTCGGTTATAATTGAGTGGTTCGTTTCTCAAGTTCCGGCCGACGAGTTTCGGTAGAACTGCGGGTTTATTATTATTTATTATTTGCGTTTTTCCTTTTTTTTATTAAACTTTCTGTAATCACGGTCAAGAAGCCAGGAATATCGTAAGCCTCAAACCCCACGACCCATAACACTTCTCCCTGAGTTGTAGCCGGCAAAAGATCACCGTATGAGGCCTCTACGATGTTTATTGAAATTTGCAAGATGGCAGTAGCCATCCTGTAACAATATTTATCGTGCTAAGAAATTCAAAAGATAAATTTCAAAAATATGTGAATAGCACAACCGAAATTTCACCAACTGAATCACTGTTCCGGTTAATCAAATTAATACAACACGAATTCAACAGGCCGCACTCAGTTTGTCACTCCAGTATGTTATAAGAACATGGGTTATAATATACAGCGTCAACAATATCGTATTGAACATAACATGCAACATCAGGGCCAGCAAAACCACCAATGAGACCAGCAAAACCACCAGTCCATATGGAAACGAGACGATACGAACAAAAAGGGTAAATTACTTGAATCGGTCAACTTTAACCTGGAATGTAACTCGCATAAAAAGGACATCCACCAAAACAACAAAGAGTATTCCATATTGAACCGCAAGACGAGAAAAAATCTTATGAACATTACATTAAAGAATATAGCGCACTTGAAGAGGAATAAGAAGTCGAAGAAGACAATTTCGAGATAAATTGTATGGAAACAAATTTAGGAATAAAAACAGATTCCGGATCACCATTAATGGTACCACATACGATTCCACGGAAACATGAATGTGGAAACTATCAGGACAGAGAGCATCGGAGTTCTAACAGAACAACTCGTAACTGGATGAGAGGAACAACTGATCTAAACGTAATCGAATAAGCCAGTAAATTGTATGGAAAATTTCACAGCGGAATACGATTCAGCGCAAGATTTATCCATGTACAAAAGATTTAACTTACAAGTTCACTTAACCTACTACTATATACTATAACGCGAAATTTCAATTTCAATTTCAATTTCAATTTCAATTTCAATTTCAATTTCAATTTCAATTTCAATTTCAATTTCAATCTCAATTTCAATTTCAATTTCAATTTCAATTTCAATTTCAATTTCAATTTCAATTTCAATTTCAATTTCAATTTCAATTTCAATTTCAATTTCAATTTCAATTTCAATTTCAATTTCAATTTCAATTTCAATTTCAATTTCAATTTCAATTTCAATTTCAATTTCAATTTCAATTTCAATTTCAATTTCAATTTCAATTTCAATTTCAATTTCAATTTCAATTTCAATTTCAATTTCAATTTCAATTTCAATTTCAATTTCAATTTCAATTTCAATTTCAATTTCAATTTCAATTTCAATTTCAATTTCAATTTCAATTTCAATTTCAATTTCAATTTCAATTTCAATTTCAATTTCAATTTCAATTTCAATTTCAATTTCAATTTCAATTTCAATTTCAATTTCAATTTCAATTTCAATTTCAATTTCAATTTCAATTTCAATTTCAATTTCAATTTCAATTTCAATTTCAATTTCAATTTCAATTTCAATTTCAATTTCAATTTCAATTTCAATTTCAATTTCAATTTCAATTTCAATTTCAATTTCAATTTCAATTTCAATTTCAATTTCAATTTCAATTTCAATTTCAATTTCAATTTCAATTTCAATTTCAATTTCAATTTCAATTTCAATTTCAATTTCAATTTCAATTTCAATTTCAATTTCAATTTCAATTTCAATTTCAATTTCAATTTCAATTTCAATTTCAATTTCAATTTCAATTTCAATTTCAATTTCAATTTCAATTTCAATTTCAATTTCAATTTCAATTTCAATTTCAATTTCAATTTCAATTTCAATTTCAATTTCAATTTCAATTTCAATTTCAATTTCAATTTCAATTTCAATTTCAATTTCAATTTCAATTTCAATTTCAATTTCAATTTCAATTTCAATTTCAATTTCAATTTCAATTTCAATTTCAATTTCAATTTCAATTTCAATTTCAATTTCAATTTCAATTTCAATTTCAATTTCAATTTCAATTTCAATTTCAATTTCAATTTCAATTTCAATTTCAATTTCAATTTCAATTTCAATTTCAATTTCAATTTCAATTTCAATTTCAATTTCAATTTCAATTTCAATTTCAATTTCAATTTCAATTTCAATTTCAATTTCAATTTCAATTTCAATTTCAATTTCAATTTCAATTTCAATTTCAATTTCAATTTCAATTTCAATTTCAATTTCAATTTCAATTTCAATTTCAATTTCAATTTCAATTTCAATTTCAATTTCAATTTCAATTTCAATTTCAATTTCAATTTCAATTTCAATTTCAATTTCAATTTCAATTTCAATTTCAATTTCAATTTCAATTTCAATTTCAATTTCAATTTCAATTTCAATTTCAATTTCAATTTCAATTTCAATTTCAATTTCAATTTCAATTTCAATTTCAATTTCAATTTCAATTTCAATTTCAATTTCAATTTCAATTTCAATTTCAATTTCAATTTCAATTTCAATTTCAATTTCAATTTCAATTTCAATTTCAATTTCAATTTCAATTTCAATTTCAATTTCAATTTCAATTTCAATTTCAATTTCAATTTCAATTTCAATTTCAATTTCAATTTCAATTTCAATTTCAATTTCAATTTCAATTTCAATTTCAATTTCAATTTCAATTTCAATTTCAATTTCAATTTCAATTTCAATTTCAATTTCAATTTCAATTTCAATTTCAATTTCAATTTCAATTTCAATTTCAATTTCAATTTCAATTTCAATTTCAATTTCAATTTCAATTTCAATTTCAATTTCAATTTCAATTTCAATTTCAATTTCAATTTCAATTTCAATTTCAATTTCAATTTCAATTTCAATTTCAATTTCAATTTCAATTTCAATTTCCATTTCAATTTCAATTTCAATTTCAATTTCAATTTCAATTTCAATTTCAATTTCTATCTCAAATTCCATTGAACTACATACTTATATGTGTCCATCTCCAGTGTTTGTGCCATAACAACACCGTTCAACATCGCTCTCTCTCTGGCTTTCACATCCCATGAAGGGATTTCGCCGCCCACACAATGGCCCTCCATCCATCCCGATCCATTGCTTTCGTCCTCCAGTTTCGACATCCTAATGCTTGCAGATCTTGTTCAATGTCGTCACGCCAGCGTAGTCGGGGTCTTCCTCTACGACGTACTCCGGCTGGTTGTTGGTGAAACACTTTATTTATCATCCATTGTTGTGGAGACCTTGTAACGTGGCCGAGCCATCTCACTCGATTGGATTTAATGAATCCGATGATATCGCTGCCTCCGAGGAGTTGCTTTATTCCGTGATTCGTACGAATCCGATATTCGTTGTTCGCAACTTTAATTGGACCAAAAATTGAACGGATGACCTTGCTTTCGAATGTAGATAACAATCTACAATCGTTAGAGGTCATGGTCCAGCTCTCGCTTCCGAAAGTCAGCACAGGTCTTATTAGTGCTTTATAAAGTGCGAGCTTGCACGACTGCGATAGATGTTTCGATCGCAATAATCTTGATTGGGCGTAGAAAACTCGTTGTCCGGTAGAGATTCGGGCTTTTATTTCTGCCTGCATTTCATTCAGTGATGTTATAACTGACCCGAGGTATTTAAAGTTTTCGGTCCCATCAAAATTGTGGTCGCCAATTCCGAGATTTGCAATAGAGATGTTCCTGGTTGTTGTTAGATATTTGGTTTTACTGCTGTTCACCTCCAAACCAAGTCTTTTTGCGCAGCGATCGAGCGGTATGAAACTGTCTTTGATATCGCTAGGTCTTCGACCAAGAACCACGATATCATCTGCATATCCAAGAATTTGGCCGGATTCATTAAATATACAGCGCGAAGTTTCGATGTTGCTTTTTCTCACTCGTACTCAAGCGCCAAATTGAACAGCAAAGGCGCGAGTGCATCACCTTGTCGAACGCCAGATGTTATTTCAAAGGAGTCTGACACAGTTCCTTCAATTACGATTCTACATACAGACCCAGACGTTGTTAATTTACACAGTGAAACGAGTTTCTCTGGGATTCCTAGGCATATGAGCGCGGCCCATAGGTTGTCGCGGTTTATACTGTCATATGCCTGTCGGAAGTTTATATATAGTTGATGTATGGTTATGTTGTACTCCCAATATTTTTCCAAGATCATCCTCATGTTAAAACACTGGTCCGTGGTTGATCGGTTGGGTCGAAAACCACATTGATAGTCGCCAATGATGTTTTCGGCGAAAGGGATGAGTCTGGCAAGTACAACATTAGCCAACACTTTGTATAAGCAGCGTTCAATAGAGCTATGTCACGATACTTTTCACATTTAAGACGGTCGCCTTTTTTATGCAGCGGACATATGAGCGCGGTCTTCCAATTCTCAGGCAGCTCTTCTTGGTCCCGACGACGAGGTCGTATAGACTTGTTGCAAGAGTAGCGCCTCCGAGTTTAATCAATTCTGCGGGGATTCCATCGAGACCGGGTGCCTTTCCGTTTTTCAATCGACTAATAGCTGCGTCTACTTCCTCCACTGTGGGATATTCAACAAAGACCTCTTCACCTGGAGGAGCTATTGCTCTAATGGGGGTTACGTCGTCATTCCGATTTAGCAGATTTTGAAAGTGTAGGTTTGCCATACTGAGAGAACATCAGCCACGTTTGTTCTCAACTCTCCATTCTCGTCTTTGATGGCTGTACTTCTTGGGTGGAAGTCTTTAGTGAGATTCCTGGCGTTGGCAAAACAGTCCCTTGAGTTTCCTAGTTCCGCTTGGAAGCTGATGTTTTCGATGCATATTCTCATATGTTCGCGCTTCTTTTGTCGAAGGTATTTAGTCGTGGCTTTCCTAGCGCGGAGATATTCTGCTAGAGTGCTTTTAGTGTTGCGAGCCAACCATTTTTCACGAAGTGTTCGTTTATTTTCGACGACCCTACGGCATTGGTCATCAAACCAATCATTGCGGGGCCTCGGAGGTCTTCTTCCGATGGTATTTTGCGCCGCGGTGGTTATGGCTGACTTTATAGCGTGCCACTGCTCCTCGATGTTAGAGGGAGCGTCTTCGTTGTTGCTGGGCCGCTCTAAATAATTAGTGACAGCTGATTGGTAACTCTGCAGTAACGCTTGGTCTTTTAGAGCATCGATATTCCATCGAACGGTCTTTTGTGCTTGTCTGTTAAACGTAGATGACAGTTTGCACTTATATTTAAATATGGAAGATCTAACGTCAGATATGCTGGTGGAGTGTCTCATAGACACCATGACGTGATCGATTTGGTTTTCCGTTCTTCCATCATTCGATCTCCACGTTACTTTGTGGATTCTCTTATGTGGAAAAAACGTACTTGATACAACTAAGTTGTACGTTATTGCCAGGTCGGTGACGCGTTGGCCGTTGTTGTTACTAGTTAGGTGCAGGCTGTTAGGACCGATGTGCGATGTATTTTCTGCACTCCTACCGATTTTTGCATTAAAGTCGCCCACGATGATTTTAATGTCGTGGTGTGGTATGTTATTGATGACTTCCTCCAGTTCGACAAAGATAAGATCTTTGATGTCATCTGATTTATCTTCGGTGGGTGCATGCACATTAACGACCGTTATGTTAAATTTCTTAGTGCGAAGTCTGACCGTGCATATCCGCATGTTGATAGGGTGGAAATCGATGATATGATGCTTCACGCGCCCATGGATGAGGAAGCCAACTTCAAATTCTCCTCCGTTCTGATGGCCGCTGTAATGAAGAGTGTAACCATTGGTGGTGTCATGGATCCCACTCCCAGACCATCTAAGCTCTTGTAGTGCAAGTACGTCTAATGTGTAACTTTTTGCTTGGTTCGATTTGTTCTGGAGATATCCAGGTCTTAAGAGAGTAAGCACGTTCCATGTTCCCATTTTTAAAGCGTTGTCCGTGTACAATTTCCGAGGTCGAGTTTGTAATGAATCCGATATGGTTATCCGAGGCCTTTGCTTAGGGTTCATAACTTGCTAGTTTTTATGAGGGGAGGTTGTTGGCCTTCCGCTCAATCCGCTTGTTACGTGTGTGGGTCACGTACTGGTGAGAATCTTGAGGCATCCAGTCCTACCTTGAACACATTTATATAGCGAGTCGCTTGATACAAAACAGACGAGCGCTTCAGCCGCTCCTAACCTGGAAAACAGACGCTGGTTTGGTATTGGTTTTGAGGCGCCAATGGCTCGCCCTGACATGTACCCAGAGAGCACCGCGAGGAGGTATGAATCTCGGTCTTCACCCCCCTCGGTCTTCGCCCCGTTTCAACATCTATGATCACAAAAATCCTCTGCTGATGGTTAAGCAGAGAACCGAACAGCTCATCAGTGGGAAGATAGTTCATGTTATCAACCTAACTATTTATGAAGACCTAGTCACAAGAATCTCACTCGAAATTAACCACGTCGAACCAAGAAGTAGCCTTAAACCTCGGTTGACGCACCAAATCGAACAAATTGCTCAACTAATTTCGGAGTTAAAAGGCCAAAGTACACGAGTTGAACGATCGATTGAAACAGCGTGGAAATTGGTAGCAGGAATACCAGACCTACTGAAGATCATCAGTAATAAGAAGGAACAATATCAGATCAACAGGAAAAAGTTTCACGGCTGGTTTAGGATCAATGAGTTAATTATTTTTGTCACCCTCAATAGCACAGTAAGTAGAGCGCTTGGTATGTAATTCGGTAGCCCCGGGTTCGATTCCTGGTGACAAAAAGTTACGGGTGGGCGTTTTCAATGTGGCATGTGTTACATTGTGCATTGCCTTATATATTTCAAGCCATAGTTATCGGCCGAGAGAGAGAGAGAGAGTGAGAGAGAGAGAGATAGAGAGAGCGAGAGAAAGAGAAAATGAGTGTGAGAGAGAGAGAGAGAGAGAGAGAGTTATTAGATAGCCTACACCTCAATAACGTAGGAAAACTACAAGAGCTATTCACCATCAGAACAGATAGATTTACATCAGATAGATACATCAGAACAGATAGATTTTGGAATCATATTTTAATCATTGTGATCATCTCTATTGTTTTAATCATCAAAAAGAACCACTACTACAAAATAAAACATCGGAACTTGGCTCAAAACAGGGGATTTTCAGCGGCCTACATGACATTCATACAGTTACTCTCAATAAATAATCCACAGCCTGCGTATCTTGAAAAGGGGAGAAGTTAGCAATAAGCTTCACAAGGTTAATGCTGAGTCAATCACATTCGTCTACATAATTCAAAACCTATTTCTATACAACAAGCAACAAGACATGTGTGACAAAATGCTTAACTTGAAAATGGAATATTCTAGTTAAATGCATTATATATAAAATTGCTTACATTAACATTAACTTTAGATACGAGTATAAGTAAAGAAAATTGTTAAATGAATTTAGAGTTAGATTTTTATATAAAAGTGTCCGAACATCGTTTCGTTAACTTGCATCGTGAAAATTTCCAAAGTTTCTGATTTGGTGATATAATTCGCCAAATCGATAAGCTCTTGTTTTGTACTATCAGTATAAAGCAAGAGTTGAGTTTTTGCAGTTTGGCCGTTGCAATTTGATGAGTAGACCAACTTTGTATCACTACGAAACCAAGTTGCCAAGAAGAGCCTTAAGGAAGTTCTCATTTTTGTAAGGATTGGTAAATATATTGTGAGTAAATGGCCTCTTTTCTATTTTCTAAAAATTGTATTTTCTCCGAACAGCCGAACAAATCTTAACTAAATTAATAATAATAATTATAAAATCATACATACACAACAAAAATAAAAAATAAAATATTGATAAAAATTAAAATTATAAGCCATTACAAAATTACAGCGCATATATTGGTATTTTGGCATAACCTCCACCCCGATTACATCGAGCCTCTTACATGAGAGAGTTCTGGAACCTTATGAAAATGTGAAACTATGATTGATTACTGATTTAGTAAACATAGGCAAAATGGGAAATTCATCGGGCTTCCACTGTTAATTAAAATGTTACCCTCCTTTTCTAAATACAATTTTAACACCAATGAACGAATAAACGTTATGCTTTAACATGGTTTCCGTTTCCTATAAATACATTTCGCACGTAATCGCAAAATTTCAAAAAATCGTATTTTAATTCAAGTTGTGTTGCTCTAAACTCTACGGGATTATGTTCGTTCAATAATTTATAACTGGATGGATCATGGTATAGCAGGCATAAACATTTATTTTTATTTAAAGTATATACTCTAAACCCTCATTTTTGATTTGCCCTTTCCAACAATCACACTTGAGACAATTTCTTATTTCAATCCAACAATAATATAATTGAACTTTAAAAATCTACGTGATTTTATTTTAAATAATATCAACCGAAATACGTAAAGGAATATACACCTCGTAGATCTTATATAAACCATTTTAAATTTTCGAATAAAATATTATTGTATATTTTTCTCCAGCAGCGCACCATAACTACGGGAAGGCGTGCGGTAACAGCAAAAAGAAAAATAAAAGTTTTATTTTCATTTTCCGTTTTCTCAAAGTTTCTCAAAGAAAGCACAATAATAAAGCAATTCCATTGTTTGCTGTGGCTTTGTGTTGTTAACGTTACGTTTAGTGTTAGTTAGGGGAAAAAGGTTTTCTGTACCAATCCCAATTGTATTTTATTTAATTTCCATCTCATATACGAGTCAGTATATATATACCCACAACCATCACCTTCACTATACTATAATCAAAACACAAACCAAGAATAAAATTCTAATTTAACCGAGAGGAACGTAAAATAAAAACCAAATTAAAAAGTTTACTGTATATAGAAAAGCTCTTTAACAAAAACAAAACCAACAGAAATGGAAATAAAATAAAGTTCATTGTCATTTTAATTTGCATTCCACATTTTTGGAATTGTTCCCCGCGCGCTTAATAGTGTTTCCATATACATAATATGTTTCATATAACGGTATAAATATAATGTCGTACTAATCGGGTAATTCAATATAGCGTTCTCAGCTTATAAATAAATAGCAAGTGAGTTGAGATGCACAGTTTTAATACCTAGTTATAATTTATAAATTTTTATGTGAAACCGAGAGATGTAGAAATTAAATTTTAATTTAATAAATTCGCATTTCAAACCATAATGGAATTAATATATCAGGGGTTTTAGTGTAACATTGTATAAAATAAATATATCTTGTAAGGTTTTAATTGTTTAGCTTTCGTAATCTGAAATTTGTGCATGCACTTCGAGAATTTATAGCATTGAACTTTTTGATAGAAGGCCTGTCACATTGATTAGAAAAGCGAATGGCAAAGCCTGATTGTGCCTTGTTTCTAGAAACCGTGGAGCTGGTCTTCTTTGAGAAGTGTGAAATTTCTAAAATAAAATCTGGTTTCCACCTTAGGTTATCTTTCCTTTCGGTGTGTTTTCCATTGCCTTGGTGAAAACTGAGGAGCTATCCCCGATCCGCCACTGAATTTATTTTACGAAAAATGCATTTACGAAAAACGATTGAAACCTAAAAGATTTTAAGAATCCCTATCCGCATACAGTGATAATTATTTTTAATGTAATAATTTTCACATTGTGCTCAATCCAACCAAATTATTACAACAGCTATGCGTAATAATTTTTGAATAATAATTTGTTCACGTTGTGCAAATATAGTATATTTTGAATTGCAAAACTATAATTGCTCTGAATTAAAACAGTTAATTTATATTTGAAACAAAATAAGCTTCTGTTGCCTTATTTCCTAAACAGGGTGTCCCAGAAGTGGACGATCAAACGGAACACGGTGATAGGGGAACTCATTTCCAACAAAAACAGTCGAGCAAAACTTTTTTAAATTGGTGATGGTGCAAAAGTTATTCCACTTTTAGTGTTTTTTAGTGAAACCATATGCGCACCCACCAAAAGATTAATTTAAAAAAAAGAGTTCTTTTATTTAACTTTCTTTATTACCCAGTGTCTATACTATGTAAATTCACTGAAATTTTCAATCAGCAATTCTATGTTTGTATGTGTTTCATTTTAATGTATTGATAAATATTTGTCAAAAAATATCATGCTTGGGTATTTTACTATCATAATAATATTTTGAACTGTCATACAAAAATGTTCAATAATATCAAAAACATTAGTGGTTTTTTAAAAATTGTGGAGTAAAGTAACAAAATAAAATCTTAATTACTTTTAATTTAACTTGTATTAATATAATATGGAGAGACGTCGCGAAATTATCAAAAAATTACGAATCTTTCAAAAACTGGAAGAACTACGGGAGAAATGGTAAGGAGAAATTAGAAAAGAAAATTAGAAAACGAGCATACTGGGTTAATCTATTTTTGGCGGAGCGTTCTTCAAATATTTTAGAAAATAAATTATTGGAAAGCTTATTGTGGGGACAAAATAGTTCATTCAAAAATTTCACGAGACTAACACTTGAACAATTTAACGAAATATTGCTACTAGTGTTTTAAATTTTAAAATATATAACATTAAAAATATATATTTCAGGTAAACGATGAAATACAAGAAAATGATACCACTTTTCAACAAGTAGTAAGCCCTCGGATTCGGCTAGCGATTACGCTAAGATATTTAGCAACTGGCGATTCGTATCAATCATTAGAATTTTTGTCGCATGTCTCGAAAAAAACAATATCCCGCTTTATACCAGAGGTGCTTACCGCACTGTACAAACAACTACAACCGAAATATTTAAAAGTAAGGTTAATTTTTTACAGGCAATTAACAAGTACTTGTATAATTGTTTTATATTATTTTATTAATCTTTATAAAAAAATATATATATTTTGAAACAAAAATTTAATTCTCAATAACGCAGTATAGTTCATCACAATTCAGTATTTTATTAAAAATAATTCGTCAAGAGGTCAAAATTATTACAAAAAAAAACATTTATTATTACGTATAAGAAGTTAGCCCAGAATTTTATCCCAGAAAATAAAAAAATTTAATCAGGCAACACTATTAAATTAAAACCTCATTTACTCTTATGTTAAGTTATAGTTAAAATTTACTTGTATTATAAGTTGTTGGAATTTATTCCAGCCCAGAAAATAAAAAAAAATCATTGTAATATGAAATTAGTCTTAGCCCAGAAATTTAAAAATATTACATTATTAATGAGAAGTTAGCCCAGCCCAGGAATAGATCAAAACAATGAGTAGATTAAAATATTTAAATTTTAATTAATATCTAGAAATGAGATTATACAGATTTAGAATGGGTATGCAAGTAGCTTATTCATAAAAAAAATCAAGATGATCGGTATGTTGCAACTTGCCGAAATATGGCCCTGGGCTGGGTACTCCTATGCATTTTCAATAAATAAATCAGTTTTTCTTCCCGTGTGTCGAAACTAAAAATCTTTCGGATTGAGGTTTTACAGATTTAAAATGGGTATGCAAGCAACTTATTCATAAAAAAATTTCAAGATGTTCGGTATGTTGCAACTTGCCGAAATATGGCTCCTGGTCTGGGTACTCCTAGGCATTTTCGATAAATAAATCAGTTTTTTTCCCGCGTGTCGAAACACTAAAAATCTCTCGGTTTGAGGCTATGCAGATTTGGAATAGGTATGCAAGCAGCTTATTCATAAAAAAATTTTAAGATGATCGGTATGTTGCAACTTGCCGAAATATGGCTCTGGGCTGGGTACTCCTATGTATTTTCAATAAATAAATCAGTTTTTCTTCCCGTGTGTCGAAACTAAAAATCTTTCGGATTGAGGCTTTACAGATTTAGAATGGGTATGCAAGCAACTTATTCATAAAAAAAAAATTTAAGATGACCGGTATGTTGGAACTTGTCGAAATATGGCTCTGAGCTGGGTACTCCTAGGCATTTTCGAGAAATTTATGAGTTCACGTGTTGGATTTTCGGTTCAATGATGAATTCGAATGGTTGAATATGCGGCCTTGATTTTGTTAACATTTGGATTTACCACCGATAATGAATTCACTTGCTGGATGACGAATTCGAATTGTTGAATATGCGGCGGAGATTTCGTCAGCATTTGAATTGACCACCGATAATGAATTCACGTGTTGGATGTTCGGTTCGATGATGAATTCGAATGGTTGAATACGCGGCCGAGATTTCGTCAGCATTTGAATTTAATAGCTCGATTACTAGATACTGGATACTAGATTACTGGATAGCTCGATTACTCGCACAATCAGGCCGCCAAATTATACGATAAGTTATACCGGCTTCAACTAAAGCCACAATTTTTGTAGTGCGAACAAGTAATTATTCGTTTCGATTCATCTCCCTTGAATCCTGAAATAACTGTGTGATAAATTAAATTTTTGTTTTCCATAAAATGACGTTAAATTTAAAGAAACTTAAAATTTTAGCGTTTATTTGCAAGAGAAAAATGTACTTGTTTTTGATACGTGTCTCGCTATAATTTCTATAAATCGACAAGGAGTCGTCGTACAGAAATTGGTTGCCACAGCATCATTTTCAAGGTTTCTAAATTCTCGGCTAATTTGGACTTGGGAATGAAATATCGAGCAACTTCGTTGACTCAAACCGCAGCATATTTTTTTTTTCTCTTTTAGACAATTTTTATTTTACTCAAAAGAGTCATAGAAACAAAATAAAATAAAATGGATTCCAGTATCGAAGGCAAAATTACCTTCAATTCGAAGCCAAATTATTTTTTTGAAAGGTGTTATTTCACCAAGACACAAGCGTTCAAATCTGAGTATTTTTTGGGAAAAAATTTTGTTCTGATTTTTTCCACCTATTCCACAGTTCAGACTTGCGCTACGAAAAGTAGCAATAGCCCACCAAATTAATGTTAGACGACCACAATCACATATAACATACCAAAGCCGAAATACATTTGTCCAAAGCTAGACTTGGAGTGTTCAAACACGTTAATTTCGCTGCGAAGACAGCGGTTACATAAGCAGATCTGCGGTAGAGGTAAGATAAGAATAAGATGCTGTAGTAATACAAGAATGCGTGACCGGCCGCTATAACCTAACCTAACCAAACACGGTTATGTTGTATTCCACCTGTTATATGTTCAAACATCCGTTATTATTCCTTTACGCTAAATCAAATTATGTTTACTTTATTATTGAATCCAATTTTCGGCAAAGATTGACGTCTTATATAGGATTAAAGTCAAAATAAAAATTAAAATTTTCTCATCTTCTTCATCGATTTTCTATAATATGTTGCTGTTGTTGTTGTATAATAAAAAAGATGTTTTGAGGTTTGATATTAAACAGATTCGATTGAAATTGAAATTTTCTCAATTGAACTCAAAATATTCATTTACGAGTATAAATGTAAAAAAAAAATTGATAATGCGAGATTTTATTTTTCAATATGATTTTAATTTGGAAATTTTTCATTGAACCTCATTTTTATTTCAATGTGATGAAAATGAATAAAACGATTACATATAATTAATTTGTCAGTACTTGAAAGTGATAATATGGAATATTTAAATTCATTTATTTATATAGAGGTTCAACATTCTGGGTAGTTTATGAAACATAAAATTTAATTTATCGCTGACAATTAGTGTTGTGCTGTACTGTCTATTCCGCGTTGTTAATTAATAATTTACACGCATAGATAATGTATGTAGACAATTAAAAAATGACGTCGGCAATGTAGAGAATTTAAAGACAATCGATGAAAATTTTAGTTTCTCTCAGTAATCGGCAAAATTCTTTCCTCACATTTCAAACATATGAGCACTAGTTTTTAATTCTAATCAGGCATATATTAGGTGTGCAAGTAGAAACTCTGATTTTTTTCATCAAATTCAACTTTATTGAAAATATAATTGTTACAAAGATTAATTATCGAAATATTCACCATTACTCTAACGACAGCAACCATGCAATTGCAAGATAAACTTTCGATTTGTAAGCCACGGGTTTCGAAGACAAAGTTAGAGACTAAATCGGGTAACTAGCAGACTTTAAAGTTCATTTTTAAGATGGACGTGTAAAAAGATATAACGACAATTATATATTACTGTTAGTTTGGTCATACTGTATTTATCGCTTTAAGATGAAACAATTTTCCTGATTAGTCACGAACTCTGCTGAATGAGAATGGACCTGCGCTAAAACGGCGATGATTCCACCATAAATAAAAACCGGGATCCGTTCATAACTGCATATTTTAAAATTGCATTTCTCAAAACGGCATATTTAAAAACTGCATAAGGTACAAAATTGCATTTTTCAAAACTGCATATTTCAAAACGGCATAAGGTACGAAACGGCATAAGGTACAAAATTGCATTTTTCAAAACTGCATATTTCAAAACGGCATAAGGTACGAAACGGGATAAGGTACTGTAGCAGAGTTTTTGGAAAAAATAAAGACTTAATAATTTTAAAGAATAATTTTATTAAAAATGAACACACTCTTACTAAATCTGTCTTATTATATATCTTTACCCCCACTTAGTTTATCTTATTATATACATTTACCCCCACTTAATCTATCTTATAAACATAACATAAACATCTGTGTTTTTTTTTCTTTTATGGCCGAACCTTTTTTTTACGACCCTCTACATGGCAATATTCCAAATTAGGATTTTCCTAATTGAACATATTTTTTACTACAGTACAAAATTGCATTTTTCAAAACTGCATATTTCAAAACGGCATAAGGGTTAAAATAGCATTTTTTAAAACTGCATGTTTCAAAACGGCATTTTCCAAAATAGCATTTTTTTAAAACTGCATATTTCAAAACGGCATAGGTACAAAACTGCATTTTTCAAAACTGCACAAGACAGAATGAAATATTTTAATCGATTATGAATCTAGAATTATCTTTTCATTAATTTCTGGAATATGACCAACAGGTACGGTTGTTTATTACACGATGAAATTTGAGATGAATGAAATTTTTGAACATTTGTGAACAATTCTTCGATTAAATTCTAGGATAAAGTCAAATGAAAAGGAACTTGACTATTTTTTAATCGAGTAAGATTTAATTTCACATGTTTTGGTTTAGTATAGGTATGTTATAAGAAAGGACCTTCATGGAAATTAGAAATTATTTGAAGATTTAGTATGCATATAATATTCTCCTTCACCTAAATTTGTCTACCTATGTCGTTTAAGAAATGCCGTTTTGAAAAATGCCGTTCTGTACCTATGTCGTTTTGAAACATGCAATTATGAAAAATGCTGTTTTAAAAACTGGCATTTTGTAAAATGTCTTTTTAAACAATGCAGTTTAGAAAAATGCCGTTTTGAAAAATGCCGTTTAGAAAAATGCCGTCTTATACCTATGTCCTTTCGTACCTTATGCAGTTTTGAAATATGCTGTTTTGAGAAATGTCGTTTTTAAAAATGTCACTTTAAAATAGGCAATTTCGACCTGGACCCATAAAAACCAGTCACAGCTTTGTGCGGCGATGAAAATGAATTCATTGTACAAAATATTTGTAGTTCAATTCAACTTCATATTTTTTTTAGTTTGACCAAATATCAGAAGATATCGGCAAAATATTGTTACGGTGACACCTGGATTAGAATAGAATAACTTAATTTCATTAATTGTTCAATGCATTTGTGATTTATACTCAACATTTAGGCGTCATTTCTATACTAACATATTTGCTCGATGCGCATTTAGGATTATTCTAGAAACAAATATTTTGGTATATAAAGGCGCGCGTTGACGTGGAATGCTGAGTCTTATTTTAAACGTGATACAGTGAAGGTTAAATAGAAAGATTATTAAAGTGATTATTAAAGCGATTATTAAAGTGATAATTAAAAAGTGTGTTATAATTATAATAATAAATTGTGTTGTATAATAAATTGTGTTGTGTAAATAAATTGTGTGAGTTCAAATTTGAAGCAGTTGTATTTATTCACAATCCAGTGATTTGAACCTTGAGTGACAAGGCAAAATCGTAACAATATGGTTTTGAAACGACAATTTAGTTTTTATGTTATGCGAAAAGAAAAAAATTGTCTGTATTCCGTATGCCTTACACATATTTGCTTGCCTATATTTCCGACTAGTTCGGAACTAGTTTACTCTAGACATATATGGTACAGGAAAATTTACGTATTGGAAGTTTTTACGAATCGTTTGCGACTTGTTTCAATTGCATATGTATTAGTGGTATTACCTGTAGAAGACGGAAATTGTGTTATACTCGACAAATTTAAAAAAAATTAGTACAAAGTATAGAATTACAGAAACAAATTCTATAACCAGATATTTCAAATCTCAATTGATTTAATTAGTTATATTATGTGTTTAATATAATAGTTATAATTTTTAATTAATATGACCAAAAATACTCTAAGTAAGATGGTGCCAGATAAATAAAAAAAATGTATGAAATAATAGTAATCTGGCCCAAAAGTCATCTACATAGTGCAATAGATTAAAGTTGTTAAATTTCAAAAAAATACGCCACATGTCTATGCGGATTAACAGGGTGCCCCATTCTGGCTCTTTTTTTTTATCATAATTAGAACAAAAAAGTTTGAAAATGGAATTTCTGTGGAGCGAATCCTGGAGATTTTGGCACATAGCCACATACATAGTGCAATAGATTAAAGTTGATAAATTTCAAAAAAATACGCCACATGTCTATGCGGATCGACAGGGTGCCCATTCTGGCCCTTTCATTTTATCATAATTAGTACGAAAAAGTTAGAAAATGGAATTTCTGTGGAGCGAATCCTGGAGATTTTGGCACATAGCCACATACATACTGCAATAGATTAAAGTTGTTAAATTTCAAAAAAATGCGCCACATGTCTATGCGGATCGTCAGGGTGCCCCATACTGGCTCCATACATTATAAACGAATTGCGTATGTCCTCCGTCAAGTAAATTTGCAATCAAGCAATATACAAGGCAATGATTATCAACCAACGGAGAATGATTTTTATCACAGTCAATTTAATAATAGTCATGAAACGGTTAAACAATTTAGTAATGCACATGAAATTTCTACAAATAACGAAAGTGAATTGTTAACCGATCATGTCTCGATTATCGATATATCATTCGAATTCAGAGACCAAAGTTGTGCGCACATCGATCATGAACATCAACCTTCAATCTCAATACTAATTGAAGTTCCTCCCATTAGGCAAGAAATACCAGAGAACACTGATTTGTCTAAGATAGGATATACTAGTAAAATAAACAATATAGGTGTTAGAAAACGAATGGATTTTCCGAAAAAATTTACCTATAATCATTGGAAATCCATGGACTTTAGAAAATATACGAAATACCGTAAGAACCAGCCTTGTATTAGCCGGGAATTCCTGCTTGATTATATTTGGGAGCATTAACAAAAATCAAAGTAATTTAACAATTTTTCGAAAATGTAAGTATAAATTACATTTACAAAAAAAATTTGTAATTCTGCCGGATCACTCAATGAATTATTTTACGATTGGTGATGATTTAATAGACCATGGTAATTTCAAATTGTATTTGCAACTGAGGGGCTACGTTAATTTGCAGCAGTATAAAACGGTAAATGAAAATCTATTTAATGCGGGTAATACACAAGGTATTATCACGAAAAATGTGTTGAGAAAAGCGCGATCCGAGCGTAAGTTGCTATCAGATGTTGTGCAGTGATGTGAAGTGATGGACGGTATTCGCCGAATCAGTTTTAACGATGAAGTTTCAAGTTACATTTATTTTGTAGGCGATCCATTGTTTATAATTTTAAAAAATCAGGACTCGTTTGAATTTTTAAATCAAGATATTGTGGTTATGCATGTAGATGCTACCGGAGGTCTTGTACGAAATCCAAAATGTTGCGAAAGTCACGACTTTCCACATATATATTACTATGTATGTGTAATCAAGTATGGATCTGCAACAATTCCCATCTTGGAACTAATTAGTTCCAAACATGACGTAGAAACAATTAGTATGTTTATATGTGTATTAAAGAACATCATCTTGAAATATAAAAAGAAGATTAATGTTCCGAAAATCTTTGTCAGCGACTGGTCATGGGTACTTTTAAAATCCATTTTGTTTCAAATAAATGGAATGACTTTGAAACGATATCTAAGTTTTACTTACGATGTATTAGCAGATGGACAATTAAAAATTAACGAATACTCTGGTATATTCATATGCTGCGCCCATTTTACCGCAATATTAATAAAACAAATAAAAGAGCGCGTTATTAATTGTTCGCCAAAGTTACGAACGTTCATAATGTTAAATTTTTTTATGATGATTGATAGCGATTCAATGATAGCGAAGATGTAGATGTGATTTTCGCAAGGTTCGTGTTATTATGTTCTAGTAAATATGAAACGGAAATGTTCAATGAAACATGCAAAAATTTCCTCCAGTTTATGGACAAATTTGCGCCTGACCTTGATTTCGATATTGAAAATGATTTCGAACCGAAAGACGAAGAAAAAAAGCCAGTGTTTTATTTGAAGAATCCAAGGGCAGCATTTAAAAAACGTCATAGTTCTACAAGCGGTATTTAAACATATTAAACTCTGCATCGGAACTTGTCGACCAGGCTCCTAAAGAGAAAAACCAATTATACTGTTTTGAATTTTTAGAATTTGCAACAAGAAAATATGTGTCTTTTTTACCACTATGGACCACAGTATTCTTAAAAAAATTTAGGTATGAGCGAAGAGTATCTAACGCTTTAATCGAAAGCTGTTTAATTTATTAAAAAATAGATTATTGTCCCAAAAACATTTAAAGCTAAGCCGATTTCTAGATGAAATGAAAGAAATAAATGATTTAAACATTAAAAGCAGTAAACTAACGGCAATGAACATAACACCTACAAATCGTCGCAACTTATCAAAAACTAACACTGATAGTCTTGATAACAAAGAAGTTTGGTGCAAAAAAAAGAAATCAAAAAAATATGCCAAATACTCTGATAAGAACGCTCTGAAAATGTTTGTAAACTCGAACACCCAATCACAAAATACAAGGGCAAATTACTCGCATATAAAAGCTTCTTATGAAAAAATGACAAAGCTAGGTTTTGATTTAAAAATTTTCAAATTTCGCTTTCATCAACGCTGGGAAACAGCCATAACAAATACTTGGTATAGTTCAGGGAGTTCTTGACCTCAGAAGTAGTTTATGTTTCAATAAGCTTAAAATTAACAAATAATGCTATATGTTTGGATCCTTACCAAATGAATAAAATAGGAAACTGTAAATTGAAGTATACAGTATACGACGAACGCAAGCAGCCCGAACTAGAAATTTGCCGCGACAAACGTATATTAATTTTGCCGATCTGTAAGAATAGCCATTGGAAAGTTTGTATCATTGATTTTGATAAAAAATCTATATTAACATACGACCCATTAAATCCAGAGAGAGTCCAAAAAGATTTATTGGATATTGGACAACGATTTTCTTTTGAACTGGAGAAATTTTATCAACGGCAAAAAACAAATTTTCAATCGGCACAGTGTGGTTTTCTACCACAGCAAAAAGACGGATTTAATTGTGGCGTATTAATAATATACGCAGTTGATTATATATTGCATAATATTAATATAAAAAATATTTATTCTGCAGATGAATTTACATATAATGCAGCTCTTAACGAGTATAGGGAACAAACAAAAGATTTACTCGTTCATAATACACTTTCGTTGTCTGAACATTGTCTCATATGTTGTCATCGAAAAGTTCATAGGTCGTGTAAGACGCACCTTCAAGTTTACGGTGAACTTTGCATATTTTGTTCAACATAATTTTTACACACATTAGTAAAATGTTTACTAAGAATTTATTACTTTAAGTTTTATTAAGAATTATGCATTTAGTTTTATTTTTAATTCAACTTTAAGTTTTGAAATATTTAAAAAAATAAAGAAACAAAAATATAATAAAAAAAATAAAAAAAAAAAATACAAAAAAACGAAAACCCTTTACGATCACAGCCTTGACGTGGCGAAGTGGATAGATATCTTCCAGTGGCTTGACAGAGCTCCATGAATATCTTGGAATGGGAACCTAAGCCTAGATATATCAACTAATGTGATCATTGCTCGTTTTACTGAATATAACTATTTCGCCATCTACATTCGCGAATCTCGATATTAATCGATTATCGATTAATATCGAGAATTACAGGAAGACGCGAAAGAAAATTGAGAAACGAAAAAGAACACAGTCGGGTTTTAAAAGTGCATGAGACACAGTCTCAAAAAGATAATAAAGAAGTGAAAGTGCCTCGAACAATCGTTCACACACCAGCCATATTTGTGAACTAATAATATTGTTGCGAAATAACCACCCCAAACAGCACATAGATCTATTAACATTCCAATCAACATTTCAATCAAAAGCAAACAATGTTCTAATTTTTCTATTCCCACGCGCAACGCACAAAAACACGTGTGCGTAAAGAATTTAAGAAAATTACAAACATTAAAAACAAACCCGCAAAGAAACCTTACACATGAGAAAAAATGTAATTTCATGCAAATTAAAATTCGAACAAGTTATTAATTTTCTGACCCAAAACCCAATTAAAATTTTTTAAAACAATTTAAATGTGTGACACAAAAATTTACGAGTGGAAAACTACCACTCAGCACCATTTTGAAACGAAAACAAAAAATAATAAAGGCTATAGTATATAAGCCAAAAAATTGTAAAATGTTTTTTTAGTCAATCAGAAAAAGTGGTCAACCACAAAATAGTGTCTCATCAATAAACAAATTTAATTAGCTCAAGTAAAAGTCTAAGTAGTGTGAACCAAATATTTTAAAATCTGTATGTGAAATTTATATCTACTCAGTGTGTAATCAAATTGAAAAGTCTATCAATAAAGCTTTTATATACTTTCATATATTTCATATACAAAATTCAAATTTAATTAGCTCAAGTAAAAGTCTAAGTAGTGTGAACTAAATATTTTAAAATCTATCTATACGTGAAATTTATATCCACTCTGTGTGTAATCGAATTGAACAGTCCATCAATCAAAATTTAATAAGTTCAAGTTAAAAGTCTAAATAGACATACCTATAAAAGTTACTAAAATATTACAAGTAAAATCCATAAGCAAATTGTTATTATATGTGAATTATTGTATCGAAATTTAATTGTTAATAAAACTATAAATCACAAAGTAATCAATCTAATAAATTAATTGTGTTTTGATTTAAAATAGTGAAATACAGTGCATTCAATTTTATTTAACGTATAACATTCATCAACTCTTCAAATACAAGTATAATCAGGTAAGAACTTAACACTACAATTTAATTTCCATTACATTTTATATTATATCAAATTATATAATACCATTTCACAATATATTTAATCCAGTTAACAACTAAATTTATCATCTACTAAATAAGTATAATTCAAACCATTACCATTATCAATTACATACAAATATTTATAACATTTTCATAATCTATTCCACAATATTAACTCTCTACGATACTATCCTCATACACAATATATATATACACATTTTACAACATTTAAAACTCGCATATTTAAAACTATAATACCTGCAAGTACAATATATACGCTATGTACAATATTAGCGCATAATTCATATTTGAAATCAATTACTACCAACAATAAATACTTGTACAATAATTCCACATCGTACAACATTTATTCTTATAACAACATAATACAACATTGTAAAACAATATACAATAATATTTTATACCAAAACACATGCAATAAATAAATAGTTAAAATAGAAATCAAAATATAGTGATTGTTAATAATTTAAATCATTAAACCCAATAAACACCGCTATAGTTGTTTTATGGAATTAACTCCCAGACCATTTATGCTCTTGTATTGCAAGTACCTCAAAAGTGTAAATTTCCGCATGGTTCGAAAGGTTCTGAAGATCTCATATTCTAGGCTACCGTGAACAGTTTTCGAGGTTGTTGTTGAATACTATAACTTTACACGAGCCTTTTGTGTATGGTTCATAAAGTGATTTTTTGTAAGGGTAGGTAGTTAGCCTGCCGTTCAAACCACTTATTACAAGAGCGGGTCACTTACTGGTGATAGATGTTAAGGCATCCAGCTTTACCAGAAATATGTTAACATCACGAAACACTTGCTTCACGAAAGACGCCTGCTTATTATCTTGATTCGTCCCAGATGGCCATATTCCACAACTCCTTCTGAAAATTATTGACGAATCTCATTTCCATCCAACATATTCAATTTCTGCATAATCGGTCATAATCCAGAACTTCTTCAAAAACTCATTTAACAATCCAATTTCTATCAAGCATACTCAATCCTATCATAATGGGTTAGGAATTGGCCCAATTCTAGGTGGCCATATTCCAGAGTTTGTTCCAAAAATCATTTAAGAATTCCATTTCTATCCAGTATACCTAATGTCATCATAATTGGTTAAGAATTGATCGAGTTCCATCCCAGGTGACCATATTCCAGAACTTCTTCCCAAAAATGATTTAAGAATCTTCCACCCAGCATACTCAATACCATCTTAATGGGTTAAGCATTGATCGAGTTCCGTCCCAGGTGGCCATATTCCAGAACTTCTTCTAAAATCATTTAAGAATCCCATTTCTCTCCAGCATACCCAGCCTCATCATAATCGTTTAAGAATTGGTCGAGTTCCGTACCAGGTGGCCATATTACAGAATTTCTTCTAAAAATCATTTAAGAATTCCACTTTTCTCCAGCATACCCAATCCCATCATATACGGTTAAGGATTGATCGAGTTCCGTCCCAGGTGGCCATTTTCCAGAATGTCTTCTAAAAATCATTTAAGAATCCCATTTCCATCCAGCATACTCAATCCCAACACAATCGGCATATATTTCAAGAGTAGTTATACTGTATTTTTGATGGGTTTTAGTACTGTGAGTTTGAAAATTTAATGTACATATTTAATAACGAATACACTTAAAATCTTTAAAATTTGTTTTTAAATTTATAATCTTTGACATATGTTTAATGAATTTTTTAAAATCATATTTAACGGTCTTTTGAAATTAAACAAAAATTATAATGGAAACCTTGTAGTTTCGTCTTATACAGGGTTAACTAACTAATACATATGAACGAAAATATGGCTTAGTGAATACTTCTCGTTATCCATCCGATTCGGGAAATTTTTACTAAAAATGTTGCTAAACAATTCGTAAAGAAATTAGTAAAATTTTCTCGGACATGAAAATTTCGTCTCATTAATAATAAAATTTGCCAATTATGAAATATAAAAGAATATATCTGTTTGTGAGGTGTTCGTGCTTTATCAATGTGTATATGTAATTTGTGTGTATGTATGAATGTGTGTGTAAATCTGTATATATAATTAATTGTATATATAATTGATTGTTTTTATTTATAATTATTTTAATATTTTAATAATTAGTTTAATATATTATTATATTAATTTTATTTTATTGTATATTATATTTGTTTTTTGATTTGTAATGTAAGTAAATGTTTCCATTTATCGACGTATTTTTGCGTAAGTTGATTATTTTGGATGCGCTATGCGAGACATTGCAAAAATGGTTAGATTATCGATGAATCACTCAGAAACCGGCCACAAAGGAGTCCTCGTGTGGATTCATCCAATGTAATTTAAATTCGTATATGTATTGTAAATATATAACATGTACATACAGGCATTATTATTTGTTGTTAACTGATTTTTGGGTTTATGTAATTGGTTTATATTTTGTTTACTTAAATCAATTTTCTCTAACTATTGATAATGCATGATGAAAATTTCAAATAATATAAATAACATATTTATATTTTGTAGACTGGTTTAAAAGGATGAGACCTCATATCTGTTACGGCATGGCAAAGTGAAAATGGTTTTTAATTTTTGTTTTTCGTTTTTAATGACAAGTAAATGTTTCATGCGATATCCTTCGGCCTTTTTATGTTGATTATTTTATAGATTGCTTACTGCTGGCGCTATTTTCTGTAAAATAATCGATTTGGCCCAATAATATTTCTCGAAACAGGTTCGCAATTACATGGGCACGTCAGACACGAATATCTATTGGAGTTCTAAATCCTATTCAACGACTTGCTCACGCACCTGTTATGTAAGAAGCCTTCCGCGTGTCCTATCTTCCGTTCGTGCTTTCACCTCAAGTAATTCTTGATCTTTTTTGATTGATTGAGATGCGCGGAATTGTCTCAGTAATCTGTTTCTAGACGGTATACTGCGGCAGATGCATAAAATAATTTTTGGGTACGAATTGGGCTGAATTGGAATTCAGTAGTAGTATTAGTATTGGGATAGCTGAATGTGACTGGGTCATTTCTTAGCGGGTTAAGGCAAAGTTTGGTTAAGCTATCGTGAATGTAGGAACTGGATATTTATTTGGCTGTTTTTTTCAAATTTATTTTGAAGAAAATTCCAGAACTTCATCTAGGATTTATGTTGGAATCTCGATTCAGCTCAATATACCAGATTTGAACATAATTAGTTAAGAAATTGCCTAGCACGGCCGAATTTCAGAACCTCTCTAAAATCCATTTTTAAATCCCCACCCAATTCTGCATACCTGTTTTGACAATATTTTTTTGAGGTATAGTCAAGTTCCATTCAGAATGGTCGAACTGTTTGACCACCAAAAAGACACGTTAAAACTCCAATATAAGTTGACCTTAGTTTATTAAAAACCTAGCCCAGCTCTACAAACTAAAATGGAAAGTTATCGGTTAGGAAACGACCTGGTTTCATTCATTATATCCGAATCCCAAAATTTCGTCAAATTCAGCTTTGCGCACCGAATTTGACCATAATTGGTTGTGAGCTGGCCTAGTTCCATTGAGCATTATTTTAGAGTGTCAATCCAATTCTGCATACCATATTTGACAGTAACTGGTTGAGGAGTGATAAAGCTTCATTGAGCATAGCATAATATGTTCTGTGCAGTATAATTTACTTGGTAATTTAATGAATATTCGTTATTGCCCAAAATTAATAAATCATTTGAAATGTTTGCGAAATAAGCTAAATTTATTTGAAATATCCAATCCGGTATAGAATAATATTGATAGTTTTCCGGGAACCATTGCCTTTGGGATGCCTCACATATTTTTTTTTTTTTTTTTTTTTGCCAACTTCTTGAATTTTTATGGCTTTCTTGTGGTTTCCAATTCAAGAGTTAAATACTAGTGAATTTAGAGTAATTTTTAATATAATTTAAATACTTATGGTTTCAGAAAATTATATTGTAAGATGTGGAATTGCAGCAGGATTAAATTAATAAAGGTTTATATTATCTAGGAAGCCGGAAAATATTAATTTAGAATTAAATTTCAGGAAATTTACAGATGTACGTGAAATAATATTTCTTTGAAATATTAAATGGATGGTTCACAAGCCAAACCGATTAACTCCATTTTATGATTTTTTTTCAAATTTTAATATCACAGCACTTGATTGGCTTCTAACTATATATATATATTCAAAACAAATTTCTGTAATAATAACAGTAAACACAACTAAATGACAAAGTTAAAAGTAACTAAAGTTTCAATTTATAAGAAATTTAAAAAATCATTTTTGTATTTTCACAACTTCTTGTTTTATGGAGTTAACCGTTTTGGCAAATGAAGCAACTAATGTTGATTATGTAGATTATATTTGTGTTGTGTTATTAACTATCGACTTTATCTAGGTATCTGTAACCGGGCTGATTCAATCAATCAATTTTGTTTAGAAAGCCGGAAAGCATTAATTTAGAATTTAATTTCAGCAAATTTCAGATGTACGTGAAATAATAAATTTTTTCCACAGGTTGCTGATTTAGAGAAGCAATTGTTGAAGACCAATACCATCGTTATCCATTAAACCTATTAAGCCTTTATCCTTCCTCTAGTAGATTAGAAGTAGATTAGAATTGTGTTGTGCCGTACGATCGCTAGGTGTCTGAAACCAGGCCGTTCCGTCCCAAAAAAAAAAAAACCTTTCCTATCCTTCCTATTGTTATGTGTAAACAGGCTGTAAGAATAGGCCCGGTGTTATCCGGGACACTTGTCACGTACTTAGCTTGATTTGAAATTAGCTTGATTTGAAGTACAACCAACACAATTGTGTGTATGAATATAGTGTTTTTTTGGACGAAAATATGTTTGAAAGGAATGCAAATCTGTAAGTTGGTTGAAAACACATACAATAATAAACTTTTGACATGGTACTTTTGTCGTACCCATACAATTGTGCTAGTAAAACACAAAAAGGATATACTCAAGTTTTCGACGTTTTAATAAAATTTCTTTGCGCAGTTAATACGATTACTCAATGCATTTAACCCTAAGCAAATGGGTTTGTAATGTTCGTGCACTTATAGATTTCACTAAAATTTTGTGATCACTAATTTTGTTATTCACTGTATTCGCTTTTTGTGTTAGAATAATTTTAGTATACACCGTTTTTATACTCATAAGCATTTATTACTTACACAAAATGAATGAAAAATTCCGAATGTAATTAAAATACTACTAACTCATTCAATTTAACATAAAAATCATTATTTTTAAATAAAGTTTTTATATATTCTAAACACACATATAAAATCTGTGAGTTTATGAACGCACTGTTTGTGGAATTTTATCATTCATTTGATTTAGTTCGTAAATTTATTATATTTTCAAAAAGAATTATTATCATTATTATATTATATATGTTATTTTATATGAATTATTATTACTGTTTTTATAAGTCGATACACAAGATTATTAAAGTGTTATAATAATATGATTTTAATATGATTAAGAAATTTCACATATAAAGGGTGTTTTTTCAGCCTCACAGAACTTGAAATTGTAAAAAATAAAACAAAAAATTAAGTTTTTATAAAAAATATACTCTGGAAGAATGGAAAGAGAAAGGCCTGGATTTCCGCCGCTAGCTCCATCGGGGGAGGTAAGTTTGGCCATGGTGAAGGTGTGATGCTCTGACCGACTCAACACTACGCGGTTACTACTCTACGGACACGGGAACTCACTCCAATCCAAAACTCACCTTCCTCCTCACTTAAATAATAGAAATAGAATATTCAGTTTAAGTTGGACATACTGCAATACAATATCATACCTTTATTACCCCAAACAAAAATTAAATTTAATCATTATACATAATATAAAAGAACGGTAAAGAATTCAATTAAATTATATAAAATAAAGAGAAAAATAAAAAGTTTACTAATTTTATTATTATTAAAGATCAAATTAAATATAAATAATTCCTTCATTAATCCGCATTTAATCCGGCAACTGGGTGGTGAGCAATGTCATCACCCCATAAAAAAAATTTACGCCACATAAAAGAAAAAATAATTATTTACCTTAACTGGGTATCCTCGGCGAAAAGCGCTCCCCGACCTTGTTACGGCTTCGGTCGCTATGGCTAATAAAGAAACAAAAGAACTATTTGATTAACTGAAGAGTTATCCAAAAATCCCTGATCTAACCTACGTATTAAGATTAATCAAAAGGAGAATAATTACTTTATATCAGAAAACTGAACAAAGATTGAAAAATAGCCGTACAATGGCACAATCAAAGCCCTCAAAACAAGAGAAAATCAAATATACTATAAAAAAAACAAAAAGATGACTTAATTAATTGCTCCGCTGGATAAATGTTATCGCACTGGAAATTGGAATAATGGTATCCCCAAACCGCTGGTTACAACGCTGGAAGCAAACAAAAAAATCACCCCCGAAATCGTCGGCAAGATACATACGTGATTTTATGTATGTGGGTGTACTTCCACGCTACCTCCGCACACCAAATCAACTGATAATGTTCAACAGATAATGTATCAACTGATAATGTTGAAGGCCATCCAACGGAACTCCAAGAACGCATTTGATTATGAGGAGAAATCACCTCATTCATCGGCGGCTAATTTTCAGATTTAGATAATTTTATAGTTGTTTTGGTTTTGAAAAATTGGATGTAACAGCAAAATCCGCTAACACAATAACAACCAATAAAAACTATCGTACGATTTGCAGACGGTACATGCATCGATAATGCAAATCATTTTCAATAATATTAATTCGCCTAAAAGTATACTGTACTAATAGACGCCGAACTCGCAGGCATAATAATAAATCAATTCAGCCATGCTACACGTAGTCTCATAAGACCGGCTTCACTTTCCTTTCTTTCTCCTTTTACCTACATTTTAAATGCGGCATTAAACTTGAAAAATGAAAATAAAATAATTTAAGGCCATTTTTAAAATGTAGATTTTTGTTTAAATTTTATTTTCAAGAGAACAGAATAAAACAAGACAAAAAAATTTGATGTTCTAATATAAAATAAGGGTTTAAATTAACAATAAAAATCTATTGCGACGTAGTTTCAATTGGTCAGGTGAAAATCCTCGTGTGCTTCAAGAAACACCACTTCATCCACAAAAAATAGCTGTATGGTGGTTTTCAAGCTGGTGATGTCATTGAACCGTTTTTTTTCGTTGACGAAAATGACCGTCACGTTACAGTCAATGGATATCGCTACAGAGACATGTTGCAACGTCATTTCTTTAGTCAATTGGATGAGCTAGACATTAATGATGTGTGGTTTCAATAAAACGGTGCGAAATGCCACACAACTTATTTAAATTCAAATTAGACGGACGTATCTTATATCCAGAAATGGTCCTGTCGATTGGCCGCCTAGATCGTGTGATTTAACATCTTTAGATTTTTTATGAGACTACGTTAAATCATTGGTCTATGCCAAGTCGGCGACGTTAGAGGAGCGCAGAGCCAATATTGAATGAGAGATAGCGGACGTTTCCGTCTATATGTGGCCAAGTCATCTAAAATTGGGTTCAACGTATCGACACCTGCAAACGTTCCCGTGGTGGACAAATGAACGATATCGAATTCCATACATAAATGTTTTGATTGTACTTCAAGCCAATAATAAAATTTTAGATATATCTCAAATGGTTTGCGTTTTATTTAAAAAAAAGTTGTCAAGTCCTTATTGGTACACCCTTTTTGTTCCAAAAAAAAAATTCCAAATTTGTTGCATGCAATAAACATTCCACAATCAATAGGTTTTTGCAACAAGTTTCAATTATAAAAATGTTTATAAAATTTCAAAAGATTGACATTTGCTAAGGTTTTCTGGAATGCTCATGATACAGTCTCTTACCAGGGCAAACGAATCCCGAGGTCAGCGATAAAAATATCGATGGAACGAATCCTGAGGTCAGCGATAAAAATAACGGGTCTTTCACAAAGAGATTGTTGTAACAAAAAATTACAATTAAGAAATATGTTCAACAAATTTTAAAAAATTTACATATGGGTAGATTTTCTGGAATACTCATGCTCATAAGGTCTATTAACGGGACAAAAAAATCAAAAAGGAATTATTTGAATCGTTTGTCCCAGTAAGATAGCCGTTCGATTCGTTTGTCGGCGATATTGTCCCGTACATGTCAATCTTTTGAAATTTGTTTCAAGAGACTTGGAACAGATTTTTAATGGAAATGTATTTCCACCACCTCTTTGTAAAAGACAAGTTATCACAGACCCCAGGAATTGTTCCATTAGTTTGTCCCAGTAAGAGAGTCCCGGCCCTGTGCATTCCATAAAACTTACCCACATGTCAATCTTTTGAAATTTGTTGAACATATTTCTTAATTGAAACTTGTGCAACCTATTGATTGTGGAACGTTTATTGCATGCAATATTTAGGATTTTTTGGGACATATTTCACTCGAGTATTTGTGTTTATTTCAAGTCAATCCTTATACTTTTTGAGATTTCTGTGCAACATTTGTTGCATGCATGAATAACTTTGCATGAATAACTTTGCTTAAATGTGTAAAACGCTTTCGTTTGAATATAATTAATAATTAATTGCAATTTTTGATATTCTATTGTAGTTTATAGTTTTATTTTAGAATTAAAGAAGCCAAGTTCCAACAATTTAAATAACTGCGATACTTTACACAAAAAAATTATAAAATTCTTTTCATTTAGAATGTAAAAAATGGACTGTTATCGTTGGAATTATAATATTCTTTCAAATCAAACACTCGAATATTTTAATCGTTCTTCACTTTTACCTCTACTTTTGCTTAATTTTATCTCCAGTACTTCCACAAAACAAATAAATTTATAATTTATGTGTGATGTTATGTTTAAAGTAGGGAATAAATAATGTATCTATTTATATTAGAAGAAGAAGAAGAAGACGTAATGTAATTACCCGCTTTGCGTTGCTAACTGGATCTACGATCCCGATCACGAAGATAATTAAAACATGTTAGTCCCGCAAGGTGATTACGTATAGGAAAAAAATGTTATCTTCACAGACACTGTATGACGGTATTGTATAGCGCGGCTAATGCTCTGGGTCATTGGGTGGGTCGTTTACAGGCTGTATAAGATCTGGAATAACCGTCAAGTAATAATCGAAAAGAATATGGTGGTTAAAGAAGAAAAGGTGGAAAAAATAAACCAAATGATTTGCAACACCTCCAATCCAAATGGATTCTGGAATCTGGTTTAAATCACACTCTATCCCAAAATGGTGACTAATTAGACAATCATATTAGTTAGCACAAAACACAAAAAAAAAGAAATATAGGACCAAAATAAATTTAAGCAAAGCGTAAATATTAATAATAATAAAGAAAAAAAAATGAAATTTTGAGATATATTATTATTACATTTATTAAATTTATTCATAAATTTCACAAAAATAAAATAAACGATTATGATTGACATAACCCCAAGGTAAATTAAAGGTAACAAAAAAAAATATAAAATTATACCCAACATTTACATCTAAAAGAAGAAATTCGATTGATATTTTATTCGCAGTATTAAGTTAAAGACAAGAAAGAAAAAAAAATACACCGAATATCGTAGAGATATCATTCGTAATAAGGAAATCAAACATACTTAATAATTTGAAAAGAAACTTACCACCGGTAACCAAAAGTCCCTGAAGAAGCGCTTCTGCAAGTTATTTGATAAACCTGTAAAATAATAGAGAAAAAAAAATAACCGGACATCACTAAAATTTGGCTTTACACGTTAGAGTTTCATATCACGAACAAAACTTACGCACGTTTTTAGTGATTGAACAGCAAATTAACCAATTTATTTAAATGCAAAATTATATATATATTTTTTTTTATACGAATTCAGAAAGATTCCACTATTACACTACACTGGTAAGAACCCAAAATATCAGCGCACGTTTCCTTTAAATAACGAATGCAGCACACAATATACCATATAACGGTTGCATATAAATTCTAGATGCCCATCCGCCTATATTTTGTTTTTCAAATTCCGTGGAATCTGTTTGATTCCTAATTAAATCAATAGCGAAATAACAAAAAGGAAAAAAAACAGTTTTATTACATAAGAATACTAAACACAGTAGTAATTTACACATACCTCTCGAACAATACAAATGCGTTTTCGCACAATGTCGTTCATGCAATATCGGTAGAACGACCACAAGGTTAAAGCACAAGACACCGCCCTTTTCCTTTTTTTTTGATAGCGTGCTCGAATCACTCTTAGAATATTTTATTTTCTGTTTTTAAACTTTTATATGGGGGGCGAAGTCCGAGATTCATACCTCCTCGCCGGTGCTCCCTGGGTAACGCTAAATGAATCAGGCGGTGTAGTGGAGACGAGCAGACTAGATCCTGTTTATAGTCATGGATACTACATGTCACGGCGGGTTATTGGCGCCCTAAAACCAATACCAAACCAGCGTCTGTTCTCCATGTTAGGAGCGGCTGAAGCGGGCGTCTGTCTTGTATCAAGCGGCTCGCTATATAAATGTGTTCATGGTAGGACTGGATGCCTTAAGATTCTCACCAGTATGTGACCCACACACGTAACAAGCGGGTTGAGCGGCAGGCCAACAACCTTCCCTCATAAAAACCATTTAAGTTATGAACCCTAAACAAAGGCCTCGGATTACCATATCGGATTCATTACCAACTCGACCTCGGAAATTGTACACGGACAACGCTTTAAAAATGGGAACATGGAACGTGCTTAGCCTCTTAAGACCTGGAGATCTCCAGAACCTTTCGAACCAAGCAAAGAGTTACACATTAGACGTACTTGCACTACAAGAGCTTAGATGGTCGGGGAGTGGGATCCATGACACCACCAATGGTTACACTCTTCATTACAGCGGCCATCAGAACGGAGGAGAATTTGGAGTTGGCTTCCTCATCCATCGGCGGCGCGTGAAGCACCATATCATCGATTTCCGCCCGATCAACATGCGGATGTGCACGGTCAGACTTCGCACTAAGAAATTTAACATCACGATCGTTAATGTGCATGCACCAACCGAAGATAAATCGGATGACATCAAAGATTTATTCTTTGTCGAGCTGGAGGAAGTCATCAATAACATACCGCACCACGACATTAAAATCATCGTGGGCGACTTTAATGCAAAAATCGGTAGGAGTGCAGAAAATACATCGCACATCGGCCCTAACAGTCTGCATCGAACTAGTAACAACAATGGCCAACGCATCACCGACCTGGCATTAATGTACAACTTAGTTGTATCAAGTACGTTTTCCCCGCATAAGAGAATCCACAAAGTAACGTGGAGATCGAATGATGGAAGAACGGAAAACCAAATTGATCACGTCATGGTGTCTAAGAGACACTCGACCAGTATATCTGACGTTAGATCCTACAGGGGTGCAGATATGGACAGCGATCATATGCTTGTCATATTTAAATATAAGTGCAAACCGTCATCAACGTTCAACAGACAAGCACAAAAAACCGTTCGATGGAATGTGGATGCTCTAAAAGACCAAGCGTCACTGCAGAGTTACCAATCAGCTGTCACTAACTATCTAGAGCGGCCTAGCAACAACGAAGAAGCTCTTTCTAACATCCAGGAGCAGTGGCACACAATACAGTCAGCCATTACCACCGCGGCGCAAAACACTATCGGAAGAAGACCTCCGAGACCCCGCAATGATTGGTTCGATGATCAATGTCGCCTGATCGTCGCAAATAAACAAAAGCTTCGAGAAAAATGGTTGGCTCGCAACACTAGAAGCACACATGCAGAATATCTCCGCGCCAGGAAAGCCACGACTAAATATCTTCGTCAAAAGAAACGCGATCATATGAGATTATGCATCGAAAACATCAGCTTCCAAGCGGAAGTAGGAAATTCAAGGGACTGTTTCGCTAATGCCAGGAATCTCACTAAAGACTTCCACCCAAGAAGTACAGCCATCAAAGACGGGAATGGAGAATTGAGAACAAACGTGGCTGATGTTCTCTCAGTATGGCAAACCTACTTTCAAAATCTACTAAATCGGAATGACGACGTGACCCCCATTAGAGCAATAGCTCCTCCAGGTGATGAGGTCTTCGTCGAATATCCCACAGTGGAGGAAGTAGACGCAGCTATTAGTCGATTGAAAAACGGCAAGGCACCCGGTCTCGATGGAATCCCCGCAGAATTAATAAAACTCGGAGGCGCTACTCTTGCAACAAGTCTACACGATCTCATCGTCTGTATTTGGGACCAAGAAGAGCTGCCGGAGAATTGGAAGACCGCGCTCATATGTCCGTTGCATAAAAAAGGCGACCGTCTTAAATGTGAAAACTATCGTGGTATAGCTTTATTGAACACTGCTTACAAAGTGTTGGCTAATGTTGTACTTGCCAGACTCATCCCTTTCGCCGAAAACATCATTGGCGATTATCAGTGTGGTTTCCGTCCCAACCGATCGACCACTGACCAGAGTTTCACCATGAGGATGATCCTGGAAAAATGTTGGGAGTACAACATAACCATACATCAATTATATATAGACTTCCGTCAGGCATATGACAGTATAAACCGCGATAACCTTTGGCCCGCGCTCATATGCCTAGGAATTCCAGAGAAACTCGTTTCTCTGTGCAAATTAACAACGTCTGGGTCTGTATGTAGAATTGTAATCGAAGGAACTGTGTCAGACTCCTTTGAAATAACATCTGGTGTTCGACAGGGAGACGCACTCGCGCCTGTGCTGTTCAATTTGGCGCTTGAGTACGTAGTGAGGAAAAGCAACATCGAAACTTCGCGCTGTATATTTAATAAATCAGGCCAAATTCTTGGATATGCAGATGATATCGTGCTTCTTGGCCGAAGACCTAGCGATATCAAAGACAGTTTCGTGCCGCTCGATCGCTGCGCAAGAAGACTTGGTTTGAAGGTGAACAGTAGCAAAACCAAATTTGTATCAACACCCAGGAACATCCCCATGGCAAATCTCGGAATTGGCGACCACAATTTTGATCGCGTTGAAAATTTCAAATACCTCGGGTCAGTTATAACATCATCAAATGACATGCAGGCAGAAATAAAAGCCCGAATAGCTGCCGCACATCGAGTTTTCTACGCCCAATCAAAATTATTGCGATCTAGAAATCTATCGCAGTCGTGCAAGCTCGCACTTTATAAAGCACTAATAAGACCTGTGCTGGCTTTCGGAAGCGAGAGCTGGACCATGACCACTAACGATTGTAGATTGTTATCAACTTTCGAAAGGAAGGTCATTCGCTCCATCTTTGGTCCAATTAAAGTCGCGAACAATGAATATCGGATTCACATGAACCACGAGATAAAGCAAATACTTGGAGATTGCGATATTATCGGATTCATCAAATCCAATCGAGTGAGATGGCTTGGCCACGTTGCAAGGTCCCCACAACAACGGATGACCAATAAAGTGTTCCATCAATAACCAGCCGGTGTGCGTCGTAGAGAAAGACCCCGACTGCGCTGGCGTGACGACGTCGAACAAGATCTACAGGCACTAGGATGTCGAAACTGGAGGTCGAGAGCGATGGACCGAGACGGCTGGAGGACCATAGTGCTGGCGGCAAAATCCCTTCATGGGATGTGAAGCTAGAGAGAGAGAGAGAGAAACTTTTATATCCGCACCAGAATTATTAACTTTTATATCAAGTTGCACTTTACACAATTAATTTTTTTTTTAATGAAACGTATACTCAGATATTTTTAAGCTGAATGTTTCAATTCGAATAAAAAGATGCATACAATTGAAAGTGATTATGCATATCCAGAATCGGATGTAAGAATTGCAATTACGCATAAAACAAAAAAAGTACAAATCAACTCTGTTACTTGAATAAGATTTACATATACAAAAAAAATAATGATTAGTATGTAGAGTACCGAGCGATATTAGATAATACAAGAAACGAAAGGTAGATACCGATGTATATGATTGAGAACGATAACCACAAGCCCAAAACAAACGACGATAATTTGCATTCGTACACTGAATTTACAAAGTACTTGAATCACTATAACATTGTTTCTCTCTCGGTTTTGTGTTAGGAATCTTCATTTGTCATGTCATAGTCTCGTGTATGACTACAAATTAACAACAAATTAACAACAAAATTAACAACAAAAAAAAATTTCGTGTAGCGATATGAGTCGTCATATCGTTACAGTAAGGAGTAGAACATCCTAGAACAAGATGGTCTGTGGATTACAGCAAAAGCAATTTTAGTTGCTCAATTTTCAAATATAAATGTCAAATGTTTCAAGTGTCTGATTTAACAACATCTAAAATGGACCCCCCCCCCCCCCACATAGCAAGCAAAGCTTTCATCTTGGTGTGCATTTGCAATATTTTACTTGCTCATTACACTAGCACAATTAAGAAAACGGACGAGTACAATAAAAAATGTATATTATTTTAAATTTGTTTGTTGTTGTTTAATATTTCATTTAGAGGCACTATTAGCTTTCGAATCTTTAAGATCTTACAATGCTTTAATCCTAGATTAATTAGGACAAATTTCGAACAGTAATGAACGAGTACAAAATTTAATTATATGTATTATGTATTAAAACTAGCTTTTAAGTGCAGGTAATTGATCAAAGTCTCACCTCCTACTCGTTACCGATCCTTAAGATTAACCCAAACATTTTACAAAGATTAAAAATTAACTGAAGGTAAAAAAACAAATCGTAACACTAAAACGTCCCTCCATAACTAGACCTACATCAAATACTAGAAATGATTTCGATTAACAAATTTTCGGTGTTATTGAAGAGGCACATAAAAAATATTGGATGAGGAACTCGTGGAGTTCGGAAAACTCGAGTAACTAAATTTGATGGTTAAATGAGCTTCGTTGCTTAAAACGCATAGCTTTTTATAGTTTACTCGAAATTCTAAAATTCTAGTAAGACAATCCCGGGCTTTCCGAGATCCAACTATTATACTTAGGTATTGTCAACTCGCATGTGCGGAAAGAGCTAAATAGGGCATTTCGTCTTCAACAACGAAATACACTGAAATTATGGTCTGCTTAAGACAGATTTGTTTGGATTTCAAAAACATATCGGAAATCATAATTACATAGTAATGCGATTTTGTACTTAGTATAAAGAATAATATTTAAACAGATCTGAATACACAACATTATTCAATATTCAACGGATTGATCAACTATAAATACGACTTATATTGTACATGTCTTTACCATACGAATTAAAGATATTTTTGACCGTTGTAATGTTCTTTTCAAACATTTGGTTTGTTTTATAAGTCTATCTAACCGTTTCTTGATTTGAATTTCAAATAACTCCCGACTCCGATTATTTTTCAATATTATTTTTGGAGGTATGTGTGATTCTAGATGGCTTTAATGTATTTGCAAGAATTGACGTTTCTAGAGATTGTATTTTTTGAGTTATTAAGGATATAAAATAATTAAAATTTCGTTTTGACGTTTAATGTTATCTGGCTCGTTTGCTGTCAATAGGTTTATCTTGGGTAAAAAAACTGTTTAGAGAATGCGATTTAAAAATGCCAAGATAATATATTGTGTAAAATTATCCTTGCCACAACCCATAACAACTTGAACTATAGTTTGTGAACAGATGCTGATTAGAATAACTTATATCCATAAAGTTAATGTTGAAATTTAAATGAGAACGGTAGTTATGGGTCTTCAAAGTCTAAATATGAACCTACGTACATCATAAGAGTGTGTTAAGTTTTGACATTTATTTATCGTAACCGTTTTAAATTTTATCTTGGAGTGCAATTAAAGAATGCGAATATTGTAAAAAGGCAAGATAAATTATCGTTTACACGTTTACAAATTATCTTACTGCTTAGAGAATTAGGGCACTGGTGAGAATCTTAAGACATCCAGTCCTATAAACCAGATTTCCTATGCTCGTCTCCACTATACCGCCTGAACGGGTGTGAAGTATGTCCTAAATTTGTCGTAACTTTTTATCGTGAGAATGGATTAGTTCATCTCTCGCTATAATGAATTTTAAAATTCGTAATAATTGTAAATACTAATAGAAAATACAGAAGCAGTTAAGGAACGTAAATTAACAAACCAATTATCAGAAATAGATTCAACGAAAATGGTTTGTAAAGAATAAAACCGTTCAGTTGAAAGCTTATAACTAACCGCTAGTCTTGGGTTAGTAGAATTCCAGCAAACCTAAACAAAAATTTTATCCATTGTTAAAGGCTATCAACGAGCAGTTGTCATAGTTCATTGGATTCGTTTAAATGTTAACTATTACTTTTATGAATATCAAGAAAATTCTATGACGCTGAAAGGAAATTTGATGATTTGAGTACTACCGTGTTATCGATTCATGGGTGCATCTAAAATTGAAATTTTGAGGTAATTCTTTGTTACACAATAGACACCCTTGAATCGCGTATACGATAATACAATTTGACCTTGAAAGGAAATAAATCAACATTTTTCCTTTAAAGGTCATATAATTTCATGATATTTGCACTGGTAATAGAAGACACGTAAACGAATCCAAAGACATATGGCAAGTTCACGTTTATTGCATTTAACATTGATATTAGGAATTAATTTTTCGTAACACAAGGGCGTCATACTTAGCATCTTAGCAAAATTATTTTACGATTTTAAACAAAATTCTATAAGTTCTACTCAGAATTCTACTTAAACGAGTTAAATTGGCGTATCTTTAAAAATTTATTATTCGGAAGACTAATACAAAACATATGGATATTACACCCTCATGATAGCTTAAAATAAATAAATTGTTGTCTGAAGCAGCACCAATCATTTCATCTGAACATTGAAAATAATTACCTAAATATATTTCAAAATCCATTATAAAGAGTAAATAATTTATGTGTATTGGTTTATTAGAAAAAGTTTGTTATATTCACTTATACAAACAGTCTTTTAGGATTTAGGGTGAACTTCACGAATTTATAGAGAAGCGTGAAGTTTGTCGTAAATTTGTCGTAAATTTGTTTTTGTAATTTTACGACAAAGTTAGGACATACTTCACAGGAATCCACCTGATTCATTTAGAGCAACCAAGAGAGCACCGAATGGAGGTACGAATATAGGACTTCGCCCCCGCCCCCCCCCCCCCCCCTCTAATTTTGATAGTATCGAAAACTTTAAATATTTCGGGTCAATTATAACATCGTTGAATGACATGCAAGTTCGCATTTTATAAAGCTCTCATAAGACCTATGCTTGACTTTCGGAAGCAAGAGCTGGCCCACGACCTCTAATGATTGTAGATTATTATCTACCTTCGAAAGAAAGGTCATTCGCTCAATCTTTGGTCCAATTAAAGTTGCGAACAACGAGTATCGTATTCGAATGAACCACAAAATAAAGTAACTTCTAAGAGGTACCGATATCATCGGATTCATCAAATCAAACCGAGTGAGCACATTAGGATGTCGAAACTGGAAGACGAGAGCGATGGATCGAAATGAATGGAGCACCATAGTGCAGACGCCAAAATCCCTTCATGGGAGAGAGAGAGAGAGAAAAAACAAATTTGGGGATTTTATGGGACATATTTCACTTGCATAAATAATGAGCGGCATAAATGGTTAGATATAGCCGCCGGAGGAGAACTAAATTATTTTTGGAATGCGCAGTTTAGCACAACTGATCTAAATTAAAACAAGAACTTCAATGTTTAAACGGATCTATGGAATTTCGGCCGTGATAATCACGCCAGAAATCCCACATTGTCTCTCAAACAGCTCAGTTTGGACAATACTACTTCCACAAATCGTATGCAAAGTGGTTTTGAAACTATTCTGAAAAATGTTATATTATACTCTAAATTTTCGTTACGGTACCTAAATTTCCATAAAATAAAAGGAAAACCACATTTCTCCAGATTTCTTGTATTGTTATAATCTCTAAGAATTAGATAATTTTTAACTATCCGGACTTTTTTTTAAATATTTACGTAATTTATTATGATTATGTTCTCAGATTTTTTCTACACTCTTACTGTCCCATTTTGGCTTTGACCTTAAAAACATTCAGATTAAAAGCTGTCACAAAGCGAAACAGACGTATGTAATAAGGGAAAAAAACTCAAAGATGAAAAATGATAAACCAACCAGAAGAGAAGTAAAATAAATTTGGTTCGAATAAATTCTCTTTCTCCAACCCAATTTTCATTTCTTACACGCATGAAAAGTATTTTTCATTCATAAAATGAAAATGAACGATAAAAATTCATTTTATGCCTCAGCCTCCCCCAGCATGACGACACGATGTGTTATGAAAGGGGAAAAATTCATTTACAGTCGTTTCATTAGAGAACGAAACTTTTAACATTGAACGAATTTATTTGGAAAAATTCAGTTCTCTTTTAGCTGTTTACCAGATCGCGGAAAAATTAATTTTCTTTTGCGTTGTGATAAGTGAAGTGAAAAATAAAATAAAAATAAATTAAATAATAAAAATAAAAAAATTTGTGTATATTAAATTTTTTTATTATTTTATGTGTTTATATAAGTGTTTATAGTGTTACAAAAAAATTTGTAGTGGAAGAGAAAAAAAAAATATTAAGAAATAAAGTTAAATGTAATAAAAAAAAATGATTAGAAAAATGTTTTAACGGAAAATTATTTATGTGCAAAGTGGTTTTTGTGAATTAACATACAACCGTCTTTCGCGTATTTTGGATTAATTCTCATATATTCGTGTCGAAGATATTGAACAAAAATAAAATAACAAAAGAAAAGCGGAAAAAGGAGTGTTTTCTTTGTATAATTCGCATCGTATCGATATTAATGTACGGTATTTTTTAATATTAAATGGTTATTGATGATGACAATAAGCAAGTTTGTTTGTTTCTTCCATTTATTTTTCAATTTCGTTAAGTTGATTTTCCGCAAAAATATAATAAGAAAATATAAATTAAACTTTCTGAAAATAATAAATACATACATAATATACACTTCTACCAAAACACTCTATAATCTTATGGGATCTAACGTCTAACAGGAAATATAATATTAGCTTATGATTTTTTATATAATTGTGGTTTCGTTATCTCACTGGGATTAGACGCAGTCGAGTTAGGCTTTACGGTTTATGAGTTTATTTATATGGAAATTTATAATTAAATTTTTTTTTTTGCGCGTGATACTGCACGGTAGTGTTTTCATCGGAGACACTAATTATTTCTTCAAGACCCATTATTTTTCTAAAGGCGATTAAAATGATTTTCAAATTGATATGCATACTAAATTATTTTGAACATGGTGACAAATCTTTAAGATAATCTTTTACCTTGATGCTTATAAATTCTAATAATTGGATTAATATAAAATTTAATGAATAAAAGGTTTTTCTTGTTGGCTATATAACATGTGAAACAACAGTACTTAATAGAGACTGTTAATTGGTAACTCTACAGTGATATTTGGTCTTTTAAAGCGTCGTCATTCCAACGACAGTTGTTTACTTTGTATTTCAAAACGACAAGCATGATGGCACATTGACATAGAAAATATCTTTGAGATTATGATGGGATCGATTTGGATGAGAATAAACGTATTTGAAACAACTAAGTTGTACATTATTATCGGTGATCGAATGATGGAAGAATGGAAAACCAAATTTATGAAGTAATGATCTCGAAAAGATAATTCACCAGCATTAATTATTGACGTTAGACTTATAGAGGCACTGACATGGACTAGGAAACCGTTTAGTGGAATATCGATGAACTAAAAATTTAAAATTCTCTGTAAAATTACCAATTAGCTCTTACTGAACATCTACCACCTGAACATAAAAACCACGAAACCCCACAAGCCTTAACACCTACATATAAGAGGGTAGAATGATTCAAGCCTACATAACATTTTCATATATAGCAGGGGAGCACTGAAATACTACCTATTTCAGAAAAATAACCCCCTGAAAACACGTACTGACCAGATACTGAACACATTTTTTTGATTTGCGGTCAGTTCAGGGTGGTGACGCTAGCGAGAATGATTCCCGATAATGATCTTGAACTAGAAAATAGCCTTCACGTGATACGAGAATTCCCGGAAAAAGCACTCTAACAAGTTTTGCAGCACAAACAATATAATTCCACCAAGCATACGGCATGTGATGGTATTATCGACTGAAAAGTTGGTTGTACGTAGAGAAAATTCTAAGTGTTTTTCAAACTTACGAAGCTTACTAAAAACATAAATTATTTTTGGGAGCGGCTTGAAATCCCAGATATCAAAATTCCATAAAAATATAGAACATCATTAAATCAAAATCCTTAGGGTTCAAAATCCTGGAAATCAAGCTCCGGAAATTGGATAATTTGAATGGAATTAACCTATTTTTCAACCATTTTTACAATATGGATAGAACAAGTTAGGACCAAAATGGGATTTTGTTCTAAACCCTTACTAAAAATAACCTTACAATGAGAGGTCATCAAAAATTGAGGGACGATTTGGTTCTTGTTCGAAATGAAAGGGTATACAATTATATAGATTCAAGTAATCTAAGATAATTCAATCTTGTTTTATAGTGGGACAATTAATTTAAGTATTTTTCTGTACTGCAAAGTAACGATGATCAATTAAACGGCCTAAAGTTTGGTGAGAATAAAATTTGGCCGACACATCACACGATCTTCAAAAAAATCAGCATCAATAATAGAATTGAAACATTTATGAATACTTCAGTCAAGACTGTCCGCTTAGTTTGAAACATTGGTCAAGATCACAATTTTTTAAGAAAATAAGCGAAAAATTCTCGCAATCACAAATTTTTAAGAAAAATATGCGAAAAGGTTTCATTACGATTTAATCATAAAATTTCATATAAAAAATCACTCAATTCGCGAAAGAAATTAACATTTTAAGATAACGGAAACTATCCTAAATAAATTTGCAAAATATCAAAGAATTATAAAAATTGAGAAACGACTGTGGATGTAGGGAATAGAAAACCAAAATATTTTACTAATCAGAATGTATTTTTATTTACTATTGAAGAACGCCGTTTTTACAGACCATTTTGAGTGATTTTTCCAAATCGCTCTACTGATAAATTAAATTTTTTTGGTTGTGTCACTGTTGCTGCAAATGAGCGATATTGCGAGGAACTTTTCTAAATATATGCATAATTACCATTGCATCTACCTGGAAAATTCACATAGAGTGAAAGTTGAAAAATTGCTTTAGAAAATTCTTTACAAAATGACTCAGAAAAATTGTCTACTTCTTCATTTTGTTTTTAAATCATTTTGTACCAAAGGAATAGTTTATCACAAAAACCAGAGCGGGATTTCAACCATGAATAATTTATATGCTACATGCGATTTTATTGGAATGAGCTAAATTTATATACATATTTCCTGCGCCACCACGGTAGTTTTGAGTACTAACGGGATTAACTTATTTTGTAACATTGTTCAAAACAGTTTCAATGATATGAATTATGTTATTTGCATATATATTCGGTACCAAAGAAATGATCGTTGATAAAAAAAAAAAACTCCCTCGTTAATGAGAAAAATCTGTAATCAGCGCCACAATGCAAATTTGGAGTTTTAATAAGCTTCAGTTAAAATTGTAACGTTCTTCATGATTATATGGAAATGAGAAAAATTGTAACTGGTTCCAGCGCTATTACCGTTAATTTGAATACTATGATGCTTGAGCAAAATTTATGGCATTCCGCAAGACCTGAAAACCACTTTGCACCCTATTGAACATTTATGCGACACGTATATATTATATGATGTCCGAGTAATAAAAGTTGTAACTGCTTCCAGCACCACAACGGTAGTTTTGAGTGTATTGTATAATAAACGAAAAATTAGCTGCAATCACCAAAACGGTGGATTCATGAACTAAAATTGTACCTCAATTATTTGTCTGATCTAAGACATTTCATATGATATATTGCTCACGTATTTGGTAAATTGTAAAGCCAAATTATGGTATTGCTTGGCATTTTGGTTGGTTTTCTATGGCAGGTGCTCGACCCTCTTAAAGTAGAGATCCCAATAGCTTTTCATTTTCCGAACTAACAGATAGCATAAAGCCGTTCTTGAGATATCGTTGGTACAGACATCCATCCATCCAGACGAATCGAATTTTTTTTTGTTTGTATTGTTGGGGTTAAAACGTCAAGAAATGTGGTTCTGAACCAGGGTTATTTTTCATAATTTTTTTCAGGATATCATTAACTTGGTTACAGACCGAAGTTAATTTGCGATATTTGTCAAAATCTATTCAATGATAGCCTGATAGGTCACATTTATATAATTAATTCATAAATAGCTATCAGCGCCAAAACGGTGGATTTATTAACTTAACCTCTGATTACAAAATTGTTACTTTTCCCAAGTTCTTTCAAATGATGCTATGATTGGAGAAGAAAGAGACAAATTGCAACTGCTCCCAGTACCGCAATGGAAGTTTTGAGTACTTAGGTGCATCGACAAGGTTTTTACTTATCAATTTTAGAAGAAAAGGCATTTAAATGAGAATTGATTACTAGAGGTTTATTTAGATGGCGTTGAAGTCACGAAAGTGCTAGAATTCGTGGTAACAGTATGAAAAAACGAAAGATCTAAGTTTGCAACATTTGTTTGGTTATTTATTTCCTTATTATTATTCCAGCCTTAGTCACATCAAATGTAAAATGCCGTTAAAAAAATTCCACAAAAACACCGACCCAAAAAAAAAATAGTTCATAAAAAGTAAGATTTGTTGAAGTTTATTTCTCGTTTCTGTAGAAATAAAATTTGTCTCTATTTAAATTTGTAAATCATTTACCCGTGCGTTTCTATCACCAAATAATTTATTTTCGATTCTAGAACGAAAATAAGTGAAATAGATATTGTTCAAACATATTCTAGTAGGTTGTGATAGCAATAGAAAAGAAATAATTGATAAACGAGACAGAAGTCAAATTGATTCTAGCAGAAGGAGACGTAGACTTCGATAAAATATCGAAAAATGGTGATGTAAGAATAAACGAGCCCCGCACTAAGTAAATCAAATATCTTGAAACTAACCTTCAATTTAGGTAATTGGAAATTGAGACAAAAAATCCGCATTAGGCAGACGGAATTAGTCAGTAATTTAACGAAGATATTTAGTTTAGGCACACGAGAAGAAAAACTGTTTTATTTCTCGTAAATGTTTAGGAATTCTGCAGCCATGAGCCATACTTTAACGAACGAAATAGAGTGAGGCTCACAGTATAAGTTATACTTGGAAATATATTTCACATCTCTGTTTAAAAATAAAACAAAATGTCGAACTTTGTACGGAATATTATAAAATTCAGAAGTAGAATTACAAGCGTACCCAAAACAAAGTGGCAATTGAAAATAACTGTCAAAAACTAAAATACTGACGTGAAGTTTGTATTAATGCATTATTTTTATTTGTATTGCCCGTGCTGTTGCAGTGAGGTGCTTGATGAAATAGTGACAACTTGTGAAGTGTGTGATTCATTTCATATAAAGTATAGTGAATTCTAAGTATTTCGCATGGGGACTTTTGCACCCAATGATTCTCTTTCTATTTAATTAGCAGTACCTTCATTTGAAGCTTCCTTAATGGAACGAAAGACAATAGAATTGTTGTTCATTCTAGAAAAAGTATTAGGCTTTATCTCTTCAAAGCTAGCGGAACCCAAATCGAAAATCTGACCACAGCCTAAATTATAACTCAAAACTTGATCTTTTGGCATACAAATAATTGTTTTATTAAAATGTTTTGAGCTCCACTCGTTCTTGCCCAAATTTCAGGACATTTAAGCTTCACCATGTCCATACTTATCGTTACATAATTGTTTGTTTACTGGGGTCAATCTGACCCGAAATAAGTTTTCATACGTTTTGTACAAAAACTTCTTCTTCGCCAGAATCCATTTCCGGTTGTTTGATGCATTCTGTACATAGAAACTTAGTGTGATTTGCACAAGATGGTTTATTACATGAATGACATCTGGATCTGGTGTTATTATCAGTGGATCGTGGTCAAAGATAACATCTTTGGCGTTTAGCTGGTGATGTCACCGCTGTTTCACTTTCCGCTGGAACTCGTTCTACGTGTAACACTGCCTATTTGATTTATTGCAATTTTAACAATTTTTTTTACGCTTTCTGGTTGGATAGCTGCTTCAGTATATTTGTGCCAATTGCATGGCTAATTGTTTTAGAAATAGTTTCCTTTCTGAGGCTTTCTGTTTTTCGAATAACTGGGGATTGGTACACTTATACAAATTGAACACTGCTATTCCCGCAAGTTAATAATGTCCAGAGTGATGTTTGATTTCCCAGATTCAGTGTCAACGCTATCTAGCATCATTGTGCAGAGTTGACAATAGACAGACGTTTTTTTTTGGCTTGGGTTTAAGTTGACTAGAGTCATATGATTGTCAAAACAAAACTTGGCGTTTATTTTCTAGTAGAGTATCAAAAAATTGTTTCTGTAATTTTAAGTTTTAAATCATAACCGTATTATTTTACTAAATCACGCGACATTCGTAAAAAAAATAAAGTTTTAATAAAAATTAAACGTAATTCTAGTAACGTTGCTTAAAATCCGAATTAGAACGTGTATCTAAATTGTTAGCTTCTTAAAAATATTATGCTAAATAGCGTTACTTTAGTAACATGTTTACAGATTTAAATCAGAGAGATTTATTCAAGAACGTGAACTTATTTTATAATAAAAATCTCGATTGTCTTATACTTGATAAAGTTTGCTTTACTGGCCGATACGCGTAAATGATTCTTTTGATATAGCTAATCTTTTCAATTGCTTCTTTGTTAACGCAGGTTACTCAATCAGTAAATCTATTACCTCCAATAGAGCCATGCACAGGTTTGGAACTATTAAATGGATTTCAGATGGCATGTGTCTATCACCAATTATACCTGCTGAAATGTGTAATGTTATCTGTTCGCTTAATTAATAGCTGCGCGCAGAAATGTAGAATTGAGTTATTTTTTCGAACTCGTTGTATCAGTTTAATGAAAGTTTAATAACTTGTCTATATCCCAAATATTTAAAAGTCGCTAAAGTAATTCTTATTCTAACAAATGGAGATTCTTCTTTACTTAATTACTTAATAGTTATAGGCCCATTTCTACTCTTTCTATATTCGATAAAATTTTTGAAAAATTAACATTTTCGCTTTTAATAGCGTCCTTAAATTATAATATTTTTTTATTCCTACCAATATGGTTTTAGAAAAGGTTTAGGAACTAAATTGTCATTGGCCGAAATTGGGACTATGATTTTTGCTGCTTTTGATTCAAATACGTACATAAGTTGGCCCGAAAAATCATCCCGAAATTTTTGGTAAGTTTCCTCGCTAAACTGAAGTCAGCCCGAAAAAAATGTAAATATTGAAAAAGTGTAGTCTCATTCTGAAAACAAAAATATAGTCTCATCCCGAAAGTATAGGTATATTTTTCATGAAAAAATCGCTATTATTTTATTACCATATTACAGTCTGAATTTTGTACTTGTGATGTACTTATTAAACCAAATGATAATATAATAGCTAAGCGTATACTATAAATGAAAGAGAAAATTTCCGACCGAGCGAGCGCAAGGGCTAATTTTATAAAATAAAGTTATACATAAACAAAATATGATCTTGAATTTTCGGGAGCCGATACTAGAGATAAATATGTGTAGTGGGGTATTCGGCCACATACGCCTTGGTCATACCTAATAACCCTGGGCAACATATGCCCATATCATGACGAGGCATGCCATTTACTCGGTCGAGCTAATTAAAATCTAAATATGTATATCTCTCATTAATATTATCAGTTGGTTTGACCTTATTAAAATTCAGACTAACGTGATAATAACTTAATGCATACAAGTTTTTTCATGAAAAATGTGTGTACATTTGCATATGTTTTCGGGATGAGACTACACTTTTTCAATATTTACATTTTTTTTGGGCTGACTTCACTCATCGAGCAATAAATATATAAGAGAAATCAAGTAGTACAAATTTTATAAGCCAATTTTCCGAGGTTAATCTTATTTTATAGTTTTGATATATTTATATACAAAATTTTAAATTTTTTCTATATTTAATCCATATATACGTATCGGCATAGTTATTTTATAGTTCATTGTTCTTGTTAGGCTTATACAGATTGCCAAAAGTAAAATCGATTAACGTCGGAATCTCTACATGAGTCCTCTTATGTATATTTTACTTTATGCTTCACTTTAGCGAGTAAACTTAGTAAAAATTTCGGGATGGTTTTTCGTTCCAACTTCAATGACTTTGAATAAGAAAGTAAAATTTTTATAAACGCGAATTTAATAAATAAATAAATTTGATTTCTAAAAATATATGTAAGTTTTATTTATAATATCAACAAAGATTTCGTTGCTAAAACTGCTACTAAACGATGCATTAAGGTATTAAAATAATTAAGGAAGACATTAAATGAGATTTCTATGTTTTCTACATCAAATTTGGATTACACATTTTATTTTTAATGTAAAATGCATCGACAATATTTTGATGTTCACTGTTTTGAAATTGGTTGCATGGTGCATCATTAATCAATTAATTGTAACTCCTTCAAATGCATCTTGCATCAAACAATTTTTTGCTGCGAATTCTATTAAAAATAATTGCATATTGCGTCGTTTATAATTTAGATGCAATTTCATCGGATTTATTTTTGAAGTAAAACTTCTTTAGGCACGCTTGACTTGGGACTAAACTGGCAAATGCGTTACGAAAAATGTAATCGAACGAGGCGAACGAAACAATAACATTACACAACAACAACAATAAACGAAAACGAAATCATTTTCCTTTAGTATCAGGATGTGCCATGACAATTCATAAATCCCTAGGTGGAACATTAGTTGATACCATTTTATTTTAATAATTGGTTAAAAAAATTGGAAAATAAGAAAATTGGAAAATTGGTAAATGGAAAATTGGAAAAATTAGAAAGTAGGAAATTTCGAAATTTGCAAAATTGAATAATTTGAAAATTTGTAAATTGGAAAATTATAAAATTGGAAAATTAGAAAATTGGAAAATAGGTAAATGGAAAATTGGAAAATTGGAAAACAGGAAAATATGAAAATATGAAATTTTTAAAATTGGAAAATTGTAAAACTGGTAAATTGGAAAATTGAAAAATTGGAGTATTGAAAAATTGGAAAATAGGACTATAAAAAAATATGAAAATATTAAATTTGGAAAGTTGGTAAATTGGAAAATTTAAAAATTGGAAAATTGAAAAACTGGAAAATTGGAAAGTCATAATATAGACTTCTATGTCACTGATTGACTCACTCGAGAACGAGAATTTTTTTTTCTATATTATAACATCTATGTCACTCACTCACTCCAGAACGCACAGGGTGACCAAAAAAATATTCGGCTGTTTTGTATATTTTAAATATGTATTTTTAAGCATTTTTGTTTAAAAAAATGCTATATGGTTTCGGTTTGTCGCCTGTCCGTCTGTGTGCACGATAACTTGAGAACGGATGGAGATATCAACTTAATTTCTTCACTAAATGTTTAAGAAATTCATGGGAATGATCCCTATTGATTTGGTTTTTTAACCCCCCCCCCCCCCCCCCCCTCCTTAAAATTGATATTTTTTTTTTATTTTCTATTGTATTTTGGTTTCATAGAGCATGAGAATGAGGAATAAAAATATATCTCGTCTGGATGTGGTTTTGTATGGGAGGTGTGGTTATGGGAGTGGTAGGAGTGGTGATATGGCAGGTAGAGGGGGTGGGATGAGGCATTTTGGGTTTGGTGTGGGAATTTGGAATTTGGTGGATGAGGGTTTGTGTGGGTGGTGTGTGTGTGTGGAAATGAGTATGAAGGTGTTAAAGGGTGATAATATGGGTGGTGCGGTATAGCGTGGTGCGGGTGTGATGGGTGTTGGGGGTTTGAATTGGATAGTGGGTGGGTGTGGTAATAATGTTTAGGTGTGGTGATTTGTGTTTATTTTTGTGGAAAAGCCATTTTCTTTTATTTTATAGGCAACAAAAATGCTTATAGATTTCGGCTCCGAACCTTTCCCTTCTTTTTTTCTATATTATAGCTCCATTCCACACGAGGTATCACAAAAACCGATTCTTTCTTCGTTTCTTTCCCCGTTTGCCTATGATACAGGTTTTATTGCGACTTGAACAAATTTTCGATGAAACTACACTACACAAACATAAATGAAATAAAAAATATTTCAAGGCCATTTTTACTATGCGAAGAGATTTCAAAAATGATTTTTTTGTCCATTTTGTTACACATACATAAACATTATATATTACGACTAGTTAACCTTGAAAAAGTTACCAAGTTACAAGGTTTCCTCTTGTGGCATCAGACATAAACGGCTAGGTGACACTCGAGAACGCACAGGGTGACCAATTTTTTCTTTTCAATATTATAATTTTTCTATATTATATTATAAATATTAAATATGCATTAGAAGTTTTACTTCAGTAGTGTGGTCTAAAGCACACTTAATTTTTTTTTTATGATGGTAGACTTGTTTATAAAAATGATTCAAATTTCTGCTGAAGTCATATACGTTATTAATTGCATCGCATATCACAATTTTTTTTAAGTGTGTAGGTTTCAGATTCCTTTATAAATTCACGCACTTGATTATAAATATATAAATGGGTTCTAATATGATGCGAATAAATTACAAGTTACATTTTTTTTTTAAATGAGTATTAAAACGACAAAACCTTCCAAGCCATCGTGCATTAAGTCAACGCTATAGTTCTTGATAGTATGAAAATACTTCAGACCATTTAATGTTGAATTTCGACTGATTCGTATGGAGGCTGAATGCGTCATCTTCAGTAGTAAATTTTTTAGTATATTCACTGAGCATTGTGCAAAAGCGTCAGAAATACTTGGCGAAAAATTATTTGGTCAATCCAATCATATCATTTGCAGCCAGATTGTCGTGTGCTAAAGATACAATTGTCCTGAACGTAAATCCAAGATTTTCGATAAATAGACCTTCATTTTCGAGAATTTGTATGTCTCCGACAATTGGTTTTAGGATAGAATTTAAATTAAATTCATTGTGCAGATCATTCACATAAAATAAACCAACTAAAAAAATATTTTGAAGATTAGATTTAAAGTAAGCCGGACAATTTACTATCGTAAAATATATAGCACCCGTACTTTGTGAATGACAGTTTTACTAACCAGCACTTCAAAATCGTCGTAGTATGGTTGAATCAAAATCATATAGGATTATTATTCAAGTCTCGTTTCAATGACTGGAACCGATCATCGCAACAAGCAAATTTATAATAAAGTTGGTAATGGTTTAGGGCTCGTTTTTATTTTAAATAAAGTAAAACAAATTTAAAGACTGAGCTTTCGATGTCTCATCGACATCATTCTCAAAGCTAATGAAAATTTTTTATAAATTTCTTAAAAACAAATATAAAAAGCCTAGGCCGTAAAGAGCATGTTTATCCAAAAACAAGGAAATTAAAAAATGTGTTCAACATTAACAATGAAGTTTTTACCCGACTTCAAAACCAATTCATTTTTGGAGTAATCAATGAAAAAATTAAAGTTACAATTCAACAAAAAATATGTTGGCAATCCTTAAGCAAAATCTAGAAGATATTGTTCCATCCAATCTTATCCAGGAATTTGTCCAGCACTCGGAATTTACTTTTAACTTCCATTTTAATGAAATTAAGGTAAGGCAAATTGCGAAATTTGATAACATTTTTGTAGACAGTATCAACTTTTTAACATAAGATTCGGTTAATGCTAGTGAAAATTGGTTAGTAAATCTCTCTAATATTGATATTCCAATTAAAGTTAAATTTATTTTAAGTTTAGGTAATAAATTTTGTCCACCAACTGTTGGTAGTTATGTACCTTATTTCAAAATTATATCTTGTGTTGAAAGTGCAATTTTTAGTTTTCCGGAAAATAGTCGTACCCAAATTCGGAATCAATTTGTTAATGTTTTGACTAATTTTAAAAATAGTTCATCGTTGCAGAGACTTTCACCAGTTGAAAAACGTATTTTATCTTGCCTTAAACAAGCAAAAACGTTTTTAAAAAATAATCCAAATATTATGGTGACTCGAGCAGACAAAGGCAATATAACCGTATTAACCACACGTAATGATTATATTGACAAAATGAATAGCCTATTAAATGATTACACAACTTATAGACAATTTATAAAAAATAATTCTACTCCAATTCAAACTACGATAAACACTTTAGTAAAAAATTGGCAAAAATCTGGCAACATTGATGAATTTACAAAGAAAAAATTAACTAGTTATATTCCAGTAGTTCCTAAATTATATGGTTTACCAAAAATCCATAAACCAAATATACCCTACATACCTATTGTGAGCTCAATAGATGGTCCCACATACGGTTTATAGGCATTTTTAGGTAACATTCTTAAATTTAGTGTAGGAAAAACTAACTCTTTTGTTCTAAATTCCGAAGATTTTAAACAAAAAAATCGAAATTTCATTATACCCCCAAATTTTTTGTTAATTTCTTTAGACGTGATTGCGTTATTTACTAATGTAGATAGTCATATAGTTTCGGAAATTATCAAGAAAAATTGGAGAGACATTAAAAAGAACGCAAAATCAAAATTGACGAAAGTCCTATTTCTTGAAGGTTTAAGTATTGTTTAGCAAATTTATTAATGAAAAATTTGGAATATTTGGCATTAAATTCTTTAGATTTTCAGCCATTATTTTATTATCGATATGTTGATGATATTATAACGGCTATTCCTGAAAACAAAATTGATATATTTTTGAACAGTTTTAACAAAATTTTTAATCGAATAAAATTTACTTTGGAAAAGGAAGTTGACAACAAAATTCCATTTTTAGATTTACTTTTGATCCATGAGGCTGATGGCAAAATTTCATTTGCTTGGTACCACAAAGATAGTTGGTCTGGTAGATACTTAAATTTTCATTCTTGGCTTCCTACTTCCTATAAAATTAATACAGTAAACATTTTGGCTCAAAAAATTTAAAAAAAAAAAATTAAAACTTTCAGATCTCAAATTTCACAATAAAAATTTTAACATATTAAAAGAAACATTGTTAACTAATCATTATCCCGCCAAATTAATAAATCAGTGTATTTGGAAACAAAAAAATTTTATTTCAAATTTTGAAATTCGGCCCATTAACAATGATAAAAATTATTTTTCAATTCCTTATGTTAAACATTTATTTGAAAAAATAAAACACTTGTTCAAAAATTATAATTTCAAAATTGTCGGTAATTCTTCATCTTGTTTAAATGATTGTCTTTTTTCTAAACTTAAAGATCCTATACCACTCAATAAGCAGTCAAATTTATTTTATGAAGTTAAATGTGACTGTAATGTTGTTTATACGGGTCAAACAAAACAATTTTTGGAAAAAACGATTTATCAACATAAAAATGGTGTAAATAAAGATGAAGAACAAGGTACTAGTGCACTTTCTACACATTTAAAGAATTCAGGTCACATAATTAGCCTAAATAATGTTAAAATATTGGAAAAAGAACGAAATTTTAGGAAAAGATCAATTTTAGAGATGCTATATATTCAATCTAGCATTAATTCTATAAATATAAATAGTGATTCCGCCTACATTGGCAATTGCTACAATTATTTTGTCTAATTTCGTTTTTTGTCTACTTTATTTATTTTCTAAATTTATTTCATTGTTCAATTTATATATACAATTTTCATTTATATTTTTTTAATAATTTTAAAATCATATTCATATTTTATATACTTGTTTGTAAAATTTACTTTAAAATTTACTTTGTATTTGCTATTTGAAAAAATTGTATTTACTGTATAGGCTTTTTATATTTGTTTTTAAGAAATTTATAAAAAAATTTCATTAGCTTTGAAAATGATGTCGATGAGACATCGAAAGCTCAGTCTTTAAATTTGTTTTACTTTATTTAAAAAAAAACGAGCCCTAAACCATTACCAACTTTATTATAGTTATTATTGGCTCAATAAATAATTTTTAATAAGCAAATTTATATTTTCCTTTTTCACAAAAATGAGCCTTATTAAAATCTTGAAATAATTTCAAGAAATTAGAATTCGTAAAAATATTTGTTATTGTTTTTGGAATAGGAACAAATTGAAATACATTTTGGACGGTTTTACGGACGTAAGTTAATGATTCTGCGTTAAATCTCATCTGCCATCTAAATCCAATAGGAATTTGTTAGGCTCCACGTAGAAAGAATTTTCTATAAACAGTATGTTTCGACTATACATATTTCGAACAAAACTTATTAAGTGTTTCAGATATTTCTAATATATTGTTTGTCAGGTTATTGAGTTCAATTGGGGCGGTTATTATTTATCGCGCATTCTGTTATAAGCTTAGATTTACTAAAAATTTCGGTTAAAGTCTCTTCCGGCAATCCTAATAAGTTAAGTTTTGAATAAAAAGATTTCATGGCGTCATCAAAATCTTGTACCAGGAATCACATTTTCTGGTTGTGTAAGTGGCCTCTATAATTTTTCTTCTTTATTATGTGTTTGAATTTCATCAATGTGAAATTTTTTGTTTTGAGTGCGCAAAATGTTTGGAAAGTGAGGTAAAAAAAGTTATCCCAGACTTTCATCCCATAAAAAACAAATATACGCTTGAGGCAATACTATTAAAACTATCATGATATTATGTTATATATATTATTCTATCACGACATAACAATAAAAATCTAAAATAAACCGAAATATTTCAATACAATAATTTCAGCAAAAGATTGTTGATCTAAGTAACGTAATTAAATATAAATTCCGAAAATCAATAAATTACTCAAGACGACTGTTCGAGTGCGAACTTTTGTGCGGATATTTAGAATCACACTTTTCCAATAATCAAATTACGCCCATAAAAGATAAATATTTTTAACTTTAAGAAAAATATTCGCAGACGATCAATATAATCATAAAAAAATACAATTGTAAGCTACATTGTGATCAATAAATCGCTAGAAAAGTGTGATTCTAAATATTCGCACAAAAGTTCGCACTCGAACAGTCGCCTTCAATTTTTTGATGCTCAATCGCTTCCACAGCCCATTCTATAAAAGTGTCGGATTAGGACGAATGTATTTTAGATGCGGGACACTAATATTTTCATACAGGATCAGTTTCATGAAACTTCTATGCGTCCAAGTGGCACAATTGATTTTCAAATTTCGAAAATCATTAAATTAATCATTTTTTTGATGCTCAATCACTCCCACCGCCCATTCTATAAAAGTGTCGGATTAGAACGAGTGTATTTTAGATGCGGGACATTAACATATTCATACAGGATCAGTTTCATGAAACTTCTATGCTTCCAAGTGGCGCAATTGGTTTTCAAATTTCGAAAATCATTAAATTATTCGATTTTTGTTGTTCAATCACTCCCACCGCCCATTCTATAAAAGTGTCGGATTAGGACGAGTATATTTTAGATGCGGGACATTAACATCTTCATACAGGATCAGTTTCATGAAACTTCTATGCGTCCAAATGGCACAATTGATTTTCAAATTTCGAAAATCATTAAATTAATCATTTTTTTGATGCTCAATCACTCCCACCGCCAATTCTATAAAAGTGTCGGATTTGTTAACTATATACCATCTAAGAGTACGACCGTTGTTGCTCATTATGTAAGTTACTGTTATCGAAAGGATCGCTGGGAAGCATATGACGATTTAAAAGAAATCCCGCAAATGAGAATTACAATGTCTCATAAAGTGATTCCACATTTATTAATTTACTAGAAATTGAATTAAGTAATTTTATGGTGCATGAATATTGAAAATCAGTTTTTGTTTATTGAAATAAATAATGAAATTTAATTGCTGTGAATTAAACAATATGAATTTTAAAAAAAATCCAAAAAAAATTAAAAAAATTATAAAAAATTTAAAAAAAATAAAAAAAAATAATAAAAAAATAAATATATATACTTATTTCGAGTATATATTATATTTTAATATGGGAAGTGAAATCCGAGATTCATACCTCCTCGAGGTACTTCCCGGGCGACGCAAAATGAATCAGGTACAATCACATGTATAATATACGTACACAGTAACTAATAGTTATAAATAGAAACAAAGTACAACATTAGTCCAAAGCCGACACATTTATATCAGGTGTGCAAGTAGAAACTCGGCTTTTTTGTTCAAAATCAAATTTTACAAAGATTAATTACCCAAATATTCGCAACTCTATGGTCTTTTACCATTTATCAGGTAGATAATGAATGCCTTCGCGATAGACACTTGGTAGTATCGAAGCAAAATAATCATCGAACCATTTTTGCACATCTTCAACTTTCGTGAACCGCTGGTATTTCAAATATGATGAAATCGATCTGAATAAGTAGTAATCACAGGGATCCGCGTTCGGAGAATGCGCCTTATGCTGTAAAACTTTCCAGCGTAAGGAGAAGATGAGTTCCTGGTTTGATTTTGCTGTGTCTTTCAAGAGTTGTCTTGCAGGAATATCACCTTCCGCTCTCCTTGGCCCGTAAATGATATTTTCCTAGAGCATCACTTGATTTAATCAATTGGGTCTGGCAACGTGGGTCTGGTAACTTTCAGCTGTAACAGTTTGACGATGTTCTAGAATCTCGTACTAAACGACTCCTTTCCAATTCCACCAAACACACAGTAACACTTTCTTGGCATGAATATTCAGTTTTGCAACTGATGTTGATAGGCTACTCTGGATCAACCCATAGTTTTCTGTATTTAGGATTACCGTATAAAATACACTTGTCATCACACGTAATGATTGTTTCTTTGGGCAGTTTATGAGCAAAACATTTTCCTTCCTTTTTCATTTGTCCCATTACATGTCCTGAAGACAAAAATTGTCATCACGAAATCTTGCAAACCACCTTTTTTATTGTTGAACGACTCTCAGAATGTCCACTCAAATTCGAGTTAATCAATTCCATGTCTTGAGCAGCATTTATTTCATTTGAAAACAGAATACAATGCAATGGCATGAATGATGCTCATCATGGAAAGACAGCTTATAAATGACTGAACTTTATGTCAGAAAATCAGATACGACTAAGCTACAGATATCAAATATACTAAAATAGCGAGCGATTTTGAAAGCGTTCAAGTATATTTTAATACAATCAACTTCAAAACCGAGTGTCTACTTGCACACCTAATACACTTGAGTGCAAGAAAATCGCACATTGCTCAACTTTCCGCAAAAGTTCAAAAATATAAAAAAAAAACATTTGTTTAGTTTTTTTAATGCAGATTCAAAGTCTATTTCAATACCTATCCCGTGGTACCTTTTTTGTACTTGTACCCTGCCAACAAATTGATTTTTTGGCAAATGCATATAGCAGGCTTTCAAATTAAACTCTAAAATAAATTCAACAAGATATACAATAGCATATCATGAAATATCTTGCTCGGAATTGTGATCATTCGTATATCAACGCTTAGCCTGAACGATCCTCTATTGATTACGTTTTCAACTGGAGCAAAGAAATGCGGATACCACACCAGAGGTAGCCGCACAAGTGGTTGCACAAATTTATGCGGGGCAGAACCAAAGTGAAATGGCTCTACAACTAAATTTGAGCCGATTTTCCGTTCGTCAAGTGTTTTCAGAGATATCAGGAAACTGGTGGCTTCAAACGACGACAAGGATCTGGCTGACCACGTGCTACAGCACAGCGTGATGACCGCTTTCTTATAACAACTTCGTTGCGAAATCGCCTTATGAATGCGGTTCAACTGGGACGGCAGCTCCAAGAAGTTCGTGAAGTCGAAGTCAGTCGGTGGACAGTTAGAAGACGACTTTGAGAAGTTAATCTGACTGCATACAGAACAGTAAACGAGCCAAAAATGACCGTAGCTCACCGACGAGCCCGTCGTGAGTTCGCTCGAGAGCATTTGAATTGGACAGAAAAAGAATGGAGAACACTTCTGTTCTCTGACGAGTGCATGATATGTTTATATGGCACCGATGGACGTGGAAGAGTATACAGAGTCAAGGAGAGCGATGTGCACAATGTTGCATTGAATAACGTGTCTCGTATGGCGGTGGATCGTGCATGTTCTGGAGAGACATATCATTAGAGGCGAAGACAGATCTTGTATTCATCATACGAGCCAATACTGGCTGTCGATCAAGAGGAATGAATTCTCAACGGTATCTTTTGCCGGGTTTATTGGTGAAAATTTTCTATTTATGCAGGATAATGCGAGACCACATACGGCTGGTGTAGTATACCAGTGCCTTCAACAGATGTATGTGCCTGTTATGGAGTGGCCAGCTCGGAGCCCGGACCTCAATCTAATCGAACATTTATGGAACGAGTTAAAGAGAAGGGTTCGAGGCCGGAGACGTTGCTCCAACGAGTCTCCAGAAGCTGCAACAGACGATCGTAGAGGAATGTGAGGCGATACCTCAAGATTTTGTGAAAACTTTGGTGAAATCAATGCAGGATCGAATGGAAGCTGTTATTCGGGCCAGGGCAGAGAATACTTCTTATTAATAAAACTGTTTTTTTGTTTATTTCCATGTTTTAATTCGATATTTACCATTTTTTTTCATGCTGACAAATTCACAATAACGTGTACCTCAGCTGATGCTAACCCCCAAAAATTAGTTTGATTGCACGTATAAATAAAAAAAAGGTGCCACTGGATAGGTATTGAAATAGACTTTGAATCTGCATTAAAAAAAACATATATTGGATTTTTTTAATAATTTGTGCGCCGCATTTAAAATGCATTCGTAATAATCCGACACTTTTATAGAATGGGCGGTGGGAGTGATTGAGCATCAATAAATTTAATAATTTAATGATTTTCGAAATTTAAAATTCAATTGCGCCACTTGGACGCATAGAGTTTCATGAAACTGATCCTGTATGAAGATATTAATGTCCCGCATCTAAAATACATTCGTCCTAATCCGACATTTTTATAGAATGGGCGGTGGGAGTGATTGAGCATCAAAAAAATGATTAATTTAATGATTTTCGAAGTTTCATGAAACTGATCCTGTATGAAGATGTTAATGTCCCGCATCTAAAAATTATTCGTCCTAATCCGATGCTTTTATCGATTGGGATGTTAAATCGGATAGGTAGAATAAGTTCGTTTTATTTAATAATTTTTTTAGTAAATCCTATGATTTCTGTCATCCCATTATTATAATGTTAGTAATTTAGTTATTATGTAGTTGCTATAGTTTTTATGTAATGTGTGTAATTTTCGGGCTGATAGTGATCGGATGGTGAGTGCTACTATAGTGATAGTTGGCTAACTTTATTTTCGGGGATGATAGTTTTCTGTCATTATAGTTTTTCCTGAGATGAAATATTCTTCGATGGTAAAATTTCTGGGCTGATAGTAATATTCTGGGATGAAAAACTGTCGTGATAGTTTAGTGTTGCCATCGTCGTTTTATGGGATGAATCCTGATCTAACTTTATATACATTGGAAAGTGGTAATACAATTTTTATCTTTCACGCATTTATTAATTGTAACATGTGTCTTTTCTTTAACGAATTCCTTATACTTTAGATGTAAAATTACTTCATCAAAGTCTCGAAATAACTCATTACAAAAATAACAGAAATACATATTTGAATGTCGTAGAACAGTGGATCCAAGATAAATATAATATAAAATATAATATGTAATTAGAAACATATAAAGAAATATCGATAAAATATTTGAGAAACCTGAAAATCTAATTTGCTGGCAATTTTCTTAATTCTTGAAGTTATTGTCCCCATTACTTCGATTTCATAAAAATAATCACATATGAAGATCCAGAACGTATTTAACGAAGCGTCAAAATGTTGGCCATACAAGTAATGAGACTTAAATAAAAAATTAATTGCTTCTATGAAATTAATCGTATTTGGTAAAATGATGAGTTCTCGTTCAATGTAGAGATACGAATTTGAGGTTGCCTCAGCTATTAGGTAGGGATGCCGCAATTCCTGATCAATTAATTCCTCAGGCGGCAAATTTAACTATAATATATAAAATAACGTTACATTAATTTAAATTTAAATAAAATGTTATGTATTTATAGATTCTTACCATTCTAAAAACTATTATTTGATTTAATAGCGTGGCAAAAAGGTTCTCTTTGAAATTTTAACGATATTTTACCAGCTATATCTTAAAGTAGTTGGTTTAAATAAAAAAAAACGGGTGCATAGATGGCAGCAATTCTGAAATACAAATTATTTTTGTATTTTTTTTTTTATGAAATAATACTAAATCAAGGTGAGGTTACCAAAAGATCTGGCAGGTTGGTTTCAAACTAATGACAATTTAACTTTCAATTTAAAAAGATTTGGAACAATCTTAAAAATAAAGCAAGTCCTTTGAATTTATATTAGAAGCATCAACGTGCCTTAGTGAATAACTATTAACTATATTTCGCTATATGCAGTTGTTATCTTCGTTACCTCGGATTTTATTGTATTTAACGCATACATCATGCAGTTTCTATAAGAAATTTTGGGTTATTCTGGATGATTGCCGGATATTGTTATTGACCTCACCTCGATGTTAAACCAATATTTGGCCACCACCGATAACCCAGCATAAATGAGGATAAAATGATAATAAATTACCTTCAATCTCTGGTATATAGTACGTTTCAAATTTGGTTCTTTTGCCTCTATAAATATTTTGTCAATATACGGAGAGTAATTTTCCATTTATTTTGAAAATTTTGTTGATTGTGAGGAAATCTGAGTTCAAAATCTGAAAAACGACCAAAAGTAAGACTGAAAAACTTACTCTTTTATATGTATAATTTTCTTACTAAATCAGGAGACGTGAATAAAAAAGGAAATTGGGTTGAAAATTGTTTTATTTCGTCAGGCGAACGAAAAATTTCAATTGGGCGAGGTAAAGTCTCGATTAATTTTTGCCGAATTTCCTTTTGTGTAAAAACGCTCAAATTTTTTAAAATTAGAAAATCCTCATCGATTTCGACGTTTTGATAAGAACTTGTAGGCGTTATAACAAAATAAAAACACAATTACTATCACAAATCACGAAAATTCTAGAAAAATTATTCATTTTTATTTTCGCGTTATTTCGGTATATCAAATATATTCGAAAACTAAACATGTGCATCGATTATTTCTACAAATGGCTTGTTTTTTATTACATCGGAGAGATCAGAGAGATAAAAAGAAAGCCTTTTCAGTTTTTTTATTTTATCGGATTGATCAGATAATTTTTTTCCGTTTTTTTATTTTCTCTGATCAATCTCAGATCGTCATTTTTCTATCTGAATTTGTTTTCAGACAGTTCAGAGAAAAAACGTATTTGAAATATAGCTAAACATTTTTTGGGCTTTTAATAATAATAATGTAGCTAAACATTTTTTGGGCTTTTCTTTAAGTGCTTGATTATTTTTGAAACATTTTTAATCAATTTTTTTAATTTTTTTGGAGGCCTATCCCCTTTTCTTGGACCCCTGAAAATGTACAATATATTGTATATGGTGTTTCAAACAATATTAATTTGGTATAAAAGGAATTATTTATTTCACATTTCATAAAAGTTACATTGTCCATTTAATAATAATAATAAATTAAAAATAAAAATTAATAAAAAATATAAAATAAAGTAAATTAAATTAATCACATTATTCATATCATTACGTTACATATTTAGTCGAGGATAATTACGTTTTGTTCACAATTACTTTTTTGCATGAAGTTCTTCAAAACAGTTGCGCACTTTATTTATGCAGAGGTGAACTTTACATTTTTTGCAATAAAAGAATGTTCTTCCTCTGCAGTTTAAAAGTTTGCAGCGGGTGGGCTCCAACTTTTTAACATGTGCGGGCATATGTCCAATATTATCGAAACGAACGTCTTCAAATGGTCTTGTTTCTGATTTATATTTTTTCGTTGACAATTCAAGAGATACATTTTGCATAGTTGAGCTTGGACGCCCCCGTTTTTGGGGGTCCACCGTATTCCCCGCAAGAATCAGACAGTTACCAACTTCAAGTCTAAAATCTAATAGATCTTTTACATTTTCTTTTGGTACATTCCGTAATTCGCAATCTCGCTTATATTCAAGCCAGCTTAATGTAATTGCGAAATCAATGAAATGGCTTGTAATGCGCAACGGCCACTTTCTTGATTGGATAAAGATCCGGTAATAGCTAATAAGCTGGTCGAGCACGTCTACACCGCCCATGTTTCTATTGTACAACTGAACGATTTCGGGTCGATTTACTGAAATATATTTATTTTCGGACTTTTCCCATCTTTGAGCCGTATCAGTGGAACCAACTCCAACATAATTCGACGCAAGATTTATTGGTTTGTTATCTCGCCATTTAACAAGAGTGACCTTGCCATCACGACTTGTGACCGAATCACAAAAACCTCGTTGATTTTTCATAATGTCCTTGTCGGACATTATTGGAGGGTTGGCAAATCGATTAATCCGTACCGTGCCTGCTGTAATGCAATTCCACGGCTTCTTAAAATTTCAAATAAATTATACGAACTGAAGAAATTGTCAAAAAAAAGGTTGTGCCCTTGATTTTGCAGTCTATTTACTAGCTTCAAAACTACGCTGGCGCCGAAACCGAAGCGACTACGGTTTATCGGTGGAAGACCTGTATTAGCTCCTTGATATATGAAGAAGTCGTATGAAATCCCGCTTTTGCCACATAATACATAGACCTTCATTCCCACGGGTTGGGTTTTCCCTTCATATATTGCTTTACAGACAATCGGCCTTTAAACGGGATTATTTGTTCATCGATGCAGATGTTTTCCTCTACATTTATAGACAAACAATGCACACGAACTGCATCGATCAAAGGCATTGTATTATAAAACTTATCCGTGCAGTTTTCCGTCCGCTTTAAATTATCAGCGACATGTAAGTTCTGCCGTAGTTGACAAAACCGCTTACTAGCAATATTTTTATTGAAAACCTCCAAATTCAAAAGGAATATGTAAGCCGAACAATATTTTTATTTCATTCGCGTTCGTTGGTTTATATCCATTAACGTTGTTTTGCTGGGCGTATTGATTAGTGTGAAAGGCATATTTTTCAAACAATTCATTAGGGATATACCTTAAAAAATAATTTAATGGGGTTAAAATATCGTTACCATCTTGAGGAGGCTCAATAAATGGTGTCACGTTGGGCTCAAATTCTCTTCGACGCCATTGAATGTCGGATTTTTTAGTGTAGTGTACGTTTTCAATAAATACTGTTTCTGGAATTTCGATTTCCGATATACCATCCGCGTAAACAACTATGCAAGCCTCGTTGGTAGAACTAACTTCATCATCATCATCTATGTCGCAGATTTCTATTTCCAGTATCTCTTCATTTTGTTGTTTATGAACAGTTTCAATTATATCACTTTTGCCGGTATATCGGTTTGTACATTATCATTTAGTTCATCAAAGTTATCATCAGAATCAGCACCAAAATCGGAATCGTATAACAGCTCTAGAATTTCTTTTTCAAAAAGCCCTTTTCGTGCCATTGCTGTAACTACTGCAAAATTTGTAATCGTTCGTATAATACTCTATGTAACATTTATGTACAATATATTGTACACACTGTTTGAAACTCCGTGTACAATATATTGTACAGATATTAGAACATCGTTAATAATTTATTTTTAGGTATAAATACACAAATAAATGGTTAAATAAATATAATTTAAATATTCTAAAGTAAAAATCAATTATCAAAATCACATTTTACGTTTTACTTACCGAAATATTAGCTTATTACTAATCTCCTATCTTACCAACAAGAAAAAAACACAACTTTATAAGTTGAGAACTGTCATAAAACTAATTTTTACGAGCGTAGTAAAATTCACAATAGCAAAATAAGAGAGTATTTAAAGGAAAACGATATTAAACAATTTTCTGAAGCAAAAGAATTATATTTAACCTGCTATGTGCGTTCAAAGTTGATGTACAATATATTGTACAAGGCGTTCGAAAGGGTTTTAAACAGAAAATATGGCGGACGTTATGGAAAATGGTAATTAATAAATTAATTTGTAATTATAACAAAATTAATTGTAAAATTAATAATACGCTCATTTATTATTTGTTCGTGGTAGACACCCAAATTAAATGGACAACAACAAATATATTTTTTACTTGTGAAATCGGCTGAAATGTCAGTCGATTGTCTAATGTTCAGTGGACTTTACTTATTTTCTGTACAGTGTATAAAAATCGGTAATAAGCCTTTTCATATAAAATATTATCAGATTTATCAGATAAAATATCTCTCTGATTTATCTGATACTTCGGACACAATAAAAAAACAGGCCAAAAGTATACATAAAATAACGATTAAATATCTGGAAATGTTTAAATACACACACAAAAATCTATGATAATGCTGTTTGACGATATAATATTGCACAAGCACGTAAATTACATAACACAAAATAGATAACCAAAATCTGGGGTCATCCTGACCCCATTATAACTAATACATATATAAATAATTTCAATACCTTTTTATTTTATTACTTGCATAACACATTACTTGAGGCTAACCCTGTCGGTTAAATTTAAATTCACATTTCTATAGCTAAAAGTTTGATATTTTACACTTTAAAGCCGACTGGGGTCCATTTGACCCCAATGGACAAAAAAAAGGTAATTTAAAGCTAGCAGAACCCAAATCAAAATATCGGATCAAACCCGAAATTAGAACGCAAAACAAGATCAATTGACATATACATATAGTTTTAGGCTTATTATGGCCTAATTGAATTGTACATTTTGGGCCTCACTCGTTCTTGACTAAATTTCAGGACATTTAATTTTCAGCTAGCAAGAAACAAATCGGCAATCGTACCAACACCGAAATTACAACGCATAACATGATTACATGACACACAAATAATTTTAGGCTCATTATAGCCTAATTAAATGACCAATTAAACATTTTTGGGCCATACTCGTTCTTTAATAACTTTAAACTCATTTAATTTAAAGCAAGCAGAACCCAAATCGAAAATTAAATCAAAACTGAAACGCGTTCTAATTTCGGTTGTGGTTTGATTTTCAAATTTGGTTCTGCTATATCATTAAATTTAAGGAGTTTAAGCTTAGTAAAGAACGGGTGGAAATTGTTTGGTAATTGGTGTGTTAATAGCTCTTGGTTTGCATTATAATTTCGGGTTTGGTCTGATTACTGATTTGGGTTCTGCTATAGCTTTGAAAAGATAAAGCCTAATCCTTTTTCTAGAATGATCAGAATAAAAAAAAAATTAACCCTTTCAGTCGTGAAGTTTGTCTGCTGGTGTAGAAAAATATTTTATATTTTTTTCGTGACAAGGAGTATTAAAGAATTATATCTAGGTTTCTTTTATTAAGAACCCGGAATAAGGCCTAGTTTATTGGGTTTAATTCAACCCAATTCATGCCATCAATCAAAACAAATTATAAGAGAAAATTTTAATTTACTTCAAATCCACTGCTTTATTTAGTACATGTTTCATTCCAAATTATCACAATTAAATAATATCATTAAAAAAATAAAAAATAAATTGTTGGCCCACATTTAGGTACGGTGGAACTTAAGGAAACAATTCCGTTCTTTGTTCTAACACAAAATTAATCTTACATTTTATACAATAGAAGTGTAATTTCGATATACAATTTTGAAATTTACAGCGCATTGGGAGTGGTTTTTGATTATGATCCAGAAAATGGTCTATTTGGCTGTTTGGCATAATCCGAACTAGCCCGACTGCGTGCCACTTGCAAACAAAATTCAAACAGATCCTGGATATTTTTATTTGGAATTCCTGTTTTTCTTTGATAGTTTCGGTATTCTATCCAACTGACATACACATAGCGACATCTATAAAATGGGTAATGACTCTCAAGGTTCTTTTTTTTGGATTTCATAAATATTCTATAATAACTTATTAGCTTATCCATAAAATCCACTCCTCCCACATTCGTGTTATACATTTTAATTATTTGTGGTTGTTTTATCGAAATATATTTTTTCTGCGATTTATCCCAATGATGCACATCACCTTCATCACCTATGCCAATTTGAAGCTACATTTCAGTAGTTTTGCTTTGTTTAATTAAAAAGTCTTATGGTAAGCCTATTTTACCTGAAAGTACGCAATTTTTTAAACGGGGTGGATACGTGTTGCCTTTAACGTATACTGTTTCACATTTAACTTACCTTTGAATTTGTTCGTCGACTGACAAATTTATACTATTAAAGTTAGCCGAAAGATGGTAATGCAGATTTTAATTTTACTACCGAAAATATTTTAAAATGTCGATACGATAGATTGTATCGATAAAGAAAATTAACTTCAATATTCAAACTAATGCCTGCAATACAGATTTAAAAGTTACAAATGAATCATAAATTTTCTAAAAGAAAATGCCAAATACAGATATCTTCACAATAGCCATGAAACGCAGTCACGATTAGCTGTTGGATGGTGTGTTTATCAAGATTTTGATAGATGAACGACGATCAGACTGTTCCAATTTGATGAACCATGAACCTAAGTAAAATTTGATTATAAGTTTGGATTGGGTTTTATTAGGTTATATTGGTGAAATGTTCCATTTGCCGTTGTTGCGACGGTAAAATTGTCCATCATTCGAGAGTTCGCCAGACGGACACCAATTTAACTACCGATTCGATACCCCATAGACATAGGTATATTTTGATTATAGGTTGGGAGTGGGTTGAATGAGGTTATAGGGGTCAAATGCCATATCTGCTTTATACAGCTGAAACTAGTCGATAAAAAAGATTAAAAATTATCAATGATTAAATGATTTTTAATTGTCGTTGGAATTGTTTGCAACTGAAGGTTATGCCAGTCAGTCACCAATCTGACTATCCCGATTCAAAAGCCCATGACCATAGGTAGATTTTGATTATGGGTTATGAGTGGGTTTGATGAGGTTATGAAATTTTGTTGTTTTAAAGGGGTGAAATTTTGTTGTTTTATAGGGTTGAACGTTTGATGTTCCAATTTTCATTGATAAAATCGATCGTCATTCAAGATTACAGCATATATACACCAATCTAACTATGCCGATTCGATAGCCCATGCCCATAGGGAGATTCTAAATAAAGCTCAGCAGTTGGTCTGATGGGGCTATATTGATTGATTTCATATCTACTTCATACAGCCGAAAGTAGATAAAGAAGATTGAAAATTATCAAGCATCGTCAAGAAACTTTGACTATACGATACTTTATCAACTACTTTCGGCTTTATGAAGCAGTGGCATTATCTGCTTATCAGCAGTGGCATTATCTCCGCCTTATTACCCCATCACCTAACCTATACTCAGAATCTACCTATCGTCATGGGCTATCGAATCGGCATAGTCAGATTGATGACTATATGCCAAAATCTCGGATAACGAACGATTCTTGACATGGGAAAATCCAAACTTCACCCCTATAATGAAATTTACACCAAATCATGTTTGGTGTAAATTGTAGGGATTTTATTATCATCGATATTGTTTATCACCAGCTAGAAACCCACCAATATCCTCGAAATCCACCCGTAAAGCGCTTTAATTTATGAAGTCCAATTATACCATTTAAAAAATTGGTCTAAATTGGCGTAAAAATATTTGTTTACAGTTTTTACGTAAATAATGGTAAACTACGGTAAACAATTGTAAATTATGTAATTTTCAAAGAAATTCCGGGCCACGGAAAATGAACCATGCTCACTAACTTCACTAACAGTAAAGTCGTTAATTTAAACCCTATTAGAATATGAATTAGTTAAATTACATTTTTATTTAAAAGAAGATTCTCATCTCAAGTTTTAATAAATTAAATATGAATTTTATGAAACAATAAATTAACATCGGTTAAATTGAAGATTTTATTTATTGTTGGTTATAATACACAATCATAATATATAAAAAGTAGTGTACGTTTTGCTTGTCACTTCATAACTCGAGAACGGCTTAACCGATTGCCATAACATTTTTAGGGAAGGTGCAAGGAGGAGTGATGATGGTTAGTTGATTTTGAAATCCAAAATCGGTTCAGCCATTCTCGAGTTATGATTTTTTCCCTGAAATAAACTCGCAAAACTCGCGTAAAACAACAACAAATACACGTAAAATCGAAAAATTGCAAATATCTGGAAAACGGTGCGTCATACACACACTTTGTGATCACTTGGGTATGGTCCCACCCCCCTTTTGAAAAAATTCAACATTTAAAAAAAAAAATTAAATTTCGGTCCGACCTAATGAAAAAAATCGATCCAAACTAATACACAAACCAGTGCCGTATATGTATACGGCCGTCTAACAAAGTTTTGAGTGTATATGTATGCAGTCCCAGAAAAGGTAAACACAAAAGAAAAAAATTCCATACAAATGCTATGGGTAAACATTTTTGAAAAGTTTTTTTTTACTTTATTTATTTATATTTCGTAAATGTGGCCGAAAAATAAATTTTCATTCCTCTGAGCATGAACTTTGTTTATTTATCATTAATTTTGAAAAGTTGTTTTTCATTTTTAAGATGGTTTTCATTCAGAATTTCACCATTTTCCGAAATGAAATTGGTGGAATGACGGTGAGATGTCCACATTGTGATGCAGCCAAATTTCAAGGTGAAACGCCTGGCATGTGTTGTGGCAATATGGCAAAGTGAGACTGCCAGCATTTGAATTTCTCCCCGATCCATATCATTCATTCATTTTTGGAACGTCGCAAACGTCTAAGCATTTTGTGTCTCACATTCAAGAATACAATGCGGCATTTCAAATGACTTCTTTTGGTGCGACCAAAATTGTAAGAGACAATTTCATCCCGACGTTTAAGGTGAATACTTCATGCGGAATATCATATGAAAAATGCGATCTGAGCAGCAATTTTTTTGATGTGTTCAAGACCATATTAAAGTTAGCCGACTCCAGCCGAAAAATGTCGATAATGTAGATTCAAACTAATCAAACGAAAATGACAGACGATTTTTCTCGGTAACATCCCAGCCGAAAAATGTCGATAATGCAGATACGAATTTAATGCCGGAATGAATTTATTTATATTACAAATGTTTATTTTGTTATTCATAAAAACCAACTAAAAAATGTAAAATAAATTTTCATTCGAAACAATTAAAACTAATATACCAATCCAAAATATTCTAAGACTGCGGTCCTATTCGTGACTTATTTTATGGAGACTGACTTATTTGAAAGTCTACAATTAGCCTCCTGTCGGCTAGACTTAATGTAAACTTGTTTGACTTTTATGCGAGGCTTGCGCCCAAACTGATAATTCATCAAAATAATTTTAACATGTTTCCAATAAGTCTATTCGACAGGAAGCTTTTTGTAGACTTCCAAATAAGTCAGTCTCCACAATTTAAGTCTCGAATTGGACCGCAGTCTAAGTGCTGAATTAGATGTTTGGGGAGATAAGGCGTGAAATGCCTCTATAGTTACAAGTTTGGACAATATTTTAAACGGCACTTCATCTAATAAATATCATTTAAAAACGACAGGTCAATTTTCATGCGGAGAGTTCGGGAAAATTTGATTGAATATATCGCACACACAAAATTTGAAAATGTCTAAAAATTGACCGTTGAAAGTGTCATGGCTGAAAATAGATTCAAATGAAAGGTCTTATTGATGATCATACCTGGAAAAAATTTCAGGTCGATTTCTATGTTGGAAGCCCGGGAAAACTTGGTTGAATATATCGCACACACACCAACATTTCCCGGGCTTCCAACATAGAAATCGATCTGAATTTTTTTCCAGGTATGTTCATCAATAAGACCTTTCATTTGAATCTATCTCCAGTCATGACATTTTAAACGGTCAATTTTTAGAAATTTTCAAATTTTGTGTGTGCGATATATTCAACCGAGTTTTCCCGGGCTTCCAACATAGAAATCGACCTGAAATTGTTTCCAATTATGATCATCAATAAGACCTTTCATTTGAATCTATTTTCAGCCATGACACTTTCAACGGTCAATTTTTAGAAAATTTAAAATTTTGTGTGTGCGATATATTCAATTGAGTTTCCCGGACTCTTCCCATGGAAATCGACCTGAAATTTTTGAAGTTTGTTTGATATGTGCCATTTAGTTTTGTCAGTAACAAAATAGTTTTTTATTATAGTTTTAATGCATTTAATAAAAAAATTTAATTTCGAGTAATGTACGTTAATAAATCGAAATAAATATTTTTAAGTTTAAATGAAATTACTGTTTATCACCCAAATTATTTATCTGCTTTATCGACATTTTTCGGCTGACTATCGGCGTATTTTAATGAGACAATTACTACAACACCACCATGGCTAAAGCAAAAACTAAAGCATTTTAGAATTTTGCTTTGGCTGAATGATAATGCAGATTTGCATTAGTTGAAATAGCTGAATAGCGCTAATTCAGCTAAAGCAAAAAGTTTTATTTCTCAACAAAATACAGCTTATGTATATGAATCTGCCTTACCGACTTTGACAGACAAGTTGTTTTGCATCTCCATTATCGACATTTGCGGCTGCTACAATTCTGTTATTATAAATAAATCTGCATTATTGACCTTTTTGGCTGGTGCTTTAATCGTCGCAATCGAATCTGCATTATCGGCATTTTTGGCTGGTATGTTTTAATCGTTGCATCCGAATCTGCATTATCGACATTATTCGGCTGGAGCGAGTCGGCTAACTTTAAAAGTATGTGTTCAAGAATTGTAACCCAGCATCTAATTACATTTCACAAATATTACAGATTCAAGGTCAGATTTATCATCGAACTGGTTCCTTATTACCATATCCTGATGCTGGTCATCAATTTTTGCAAATCTATTTTATCGGAGATGCAAATAGTGAATTGGATCGGCGTTGCACAATTGCTGCGCGTGCAAGGCGACAAATTGTTCCTGAACTTCAAACATTCTTACATCAGCACAATGAATTAATTCGTTTGTTTACAACCGCTCTCGATCGTATGCCATCTGATGATCACAGAATTGTTATCAGGGCTGACAAAACGCCCTTTGGAGAGCATGCGAGACGATTTAATGCACCAACAATTGATGAAGTTTCAATTGTAATTGTTGGAGACCAGTTTCAATCTCGCGATATTGTGCTACATCGAAGAAATGAGGAATTACGGCGTGTTTCAGAGCTTCACCGCAGAAGAATGGCAAAAGATAGGCCTGCCGCACGCGCACATCTAGATATGGCTGGTTCGTGAAATAACACAACTACAGGTAACGACGGATACCCGTTGTACCGATGTCGGTCACCGGAGGGTAATGGCCTTACAACAACAATTAAAATACGCAATCAAGACATTGAAGTTGATAATCGTTGGATTGTGCGCCTTATTCTCCACAATTGTCATAAGTATTTCAGGCTCACATAAATGTTGAGTACTGTAATTCTGTGAAGTCGATTAAATACATTTGTAAATATGTGAATAAAGGAACTGTTTTTGGAGTACCTTGTGTCAATAGCGCAATGATGAAATCGCCCGCAATATCAAATGGGGTGCTACATTAGCACTAATGAAGCTCTTTGGATAATTTATTCATTTCCAATTCATGAGCGATACCCTGCTGTTGTTCATTTGGCTGATCATCTTGAAAATGGCCGGCGGGTGTAATTTACCAGAACGTTGCTGTATTCAGATGTAATGAATTATTTCACTTGGACTGCAAAGAAAGGGCAACGACGTAAACAAGGAACACCTGTTGATGGCCATCCGGGTGCTTTTTTTGCAGATACCATGGGAAGATTATACACAGTTGATCCAAACAATGCAGAATGTTATTATTTGCGGTTGTTGTTAGTAAATGTTGTTGGACCACGTTCATTTCAACATTTGCGAAGAGTAAATGGTCATTTTTGTGTGACGTATCGTTAAGCATGTCAGCAAATAGGTTTACTTGAAAATGATGCGCATTGGGATTTAACGCTTCATGATGCATCGATTGCTTCTTCTCCACATCAAATACGTATGTTATATGCCAACATGTTTTCCATCAAATCCACTTGAATTGTGGAATAAATACAAAGATTTTATGGCAGAAGACTATTTGATTGGAATTCGTCATCACAAAAGAAACACTGATTTGCTGATTTCATTGGAAATGTATAATGAGGCATTGATAGCGATTGAATATGTGCTTAACAATTGCAAACAAAGCATTAGGGCAATTAGGTTTGTTACCACCCAATCGTCCAATGCATGATTAATTTGATCGAGAATTGCAACGTGGACAACAGTATGATCTATGATACCATCATGCAAGCTGTACAAAAATAAGTCGGTGGATTATATTTTTTGGATGTGCATGGTGGTACGGGAAAAACATTTGATATCACAACTGATCTTGATCATTGATTTTGGCAGCCATTCGATCGCAACGAAAAATTGCATTGGCACTTATATTTATATTTATTGATTGATCACTTTAAAATTTAATCGATATTATTGTAAAATATAATTATTCTTAAATTAACAGATGATTGAACATCCCACGTGCAATATGTCAAGAAATTTTGCGATGGCAAAAGTTTTGCAACAAGCAGCAATTATTATTTTGGATGAATATACAATTACGCATAAAAATCGCTGGAAGCATTAATAATTAAGGACAAAGCCGTAACTACTATGGCTGTAAATCTGAAAATTTGAAAGTGGACGAACATATATAAATAACATATGACACGTTAAAAACACCCAGTCTCAACTATTTTACTGGTCACCACCAGGAATCGAACCCGGGACCCCCGAATAACAGAGCAAGCACTCTACTTACTAAGCTAACGAGGGCGACACACCGTACAATGCAAGATCTACGTCAGAATCAAGAAATTTTTGGTGGTGCATTGATATTATTGTCAGGCGATTTTCGTCAAATATGGCCTGTGGTTCCACGATCAACACCGGCGACATGTGCAAAAATTGACCAATCTGCAGATCGGTTCTCGAAGCAATTGCTATATATGGGATATGGCAAAGTTCGAGTTGATAATACAAATGGATTGATTACATTGCCGAACAATTTTTGTACCATTCTCCAATCAATAGAAGAGTTGATTGAAAGTGTGTTCCCAAATATTGTTCAAAATTACAGGAAACACAATTGGTTGAGAGAACGCGCAATACTGGCAACAAAAAATTTACACGACAATGCAATCAATTATCAGATTCAAGAAAAATTACCAGGTGCAGTGACATCATATAAATCTGTTGATAGCGCAATGAATGCAGATGAAGCAGTGAACTATCCAATTGAATTTTGGAATTCATTGGAACCAACTAGTATGCCACCGCATTGCTTGAATTTAAAGGTTGGCTCATCAATTATTTTACTGCGGAATTTAAATGCACCAAAAGTGTGAAATGGCACAAGATTGGCATTAAAAAAATTGATGCCGAATTTAATTGAAGCCACAATATTGACCGGAATAGCGAAAGGTGAAATTGTGCTCACACCATGTATTCCACTGATTCCAACAGGCATGCCATTTGAATTTAAGCGTTTGCAATTTCCAGTGCGTCTATCTTTTGCCATGTCCATAAATAAGACCCAAGGACAAATGCTTCAAATGTGCGGATTAAATTTGGAGGAGCCGTGCTTTTCACATGGACAGCTATACGCGGCCTGCTCAAGAGTTGGAACTCCAAATTGTTTGTTTGTACTCGCTTCAAATGGGCAAACAAAAAAAAATTGTATATCCAAATGTTTTGGATTGACATTACTAATTTTGAAATATGTACAATGCATATTGAAAAATGAAATTTGTGAAAAATGACGTTTTTCCGAAAAATTCATTGGTTAGTTATTTTTCAAATATTTGGAGCGGCATTAGTTCAAAATTTTCATCTGAATTTACAAAAGTTATGAATGGGATTTCGTTTTGTTCGAATGGTTTTTTTCCCCGGCGCCACTGGATGTTGGACTTATCAGTAAATAAACGAATGTTTGAGTTGGCTTCATTGATGGATTCAAATTAAACATTCTCGTCAATCACAGGGTTTTCCTCTGTTGCTAGCACTACATACTCATACGGTTGCTCTTGTTCTGTTTCCGATTCAGAGTCACTATGTTCCAATATGTTCAACATCGACTAAGTTTAAGTTGGGAAAATCATTAGTTGATTCAATGGGCATTTCATTGGTAGAATTCGGTGTAGAAATGTTTTCACTTTCTATGTCATCGTCATCCTCAAAAATAAAATCGGACTCATCACCATTCATTATTTCGGCTAACTCAGTTATCGTAAAACCATTTTTTGATTTTAAATTATGCAAAAGTTTTGTCGAATTATTACTCATTCTTTAAAAATGTATAAGGAAAAAACACCTAGAATTATTACCCACCCCCATTTTGTCGACCCACATCATTTGAAACGAATTTGGTTAAACTCAACCCACGCTATTTCAACAAAATATTACGTGTGTTAAATTATGTTATTTCATAATACTACTGTATAATTTCTTAAATTAACTATTTATTTACCTGTTTATGTTGAAATTTTGGAATTTGCACTAAAATAACTGTAAAACTTGAAAACTATTTTTTTTAAAGCTAGCAGAACCCAACGTTTTAGTTGGAAAGGATGGAGCCCAACATTTTTTAATATAGCATTTAATTAGTCAATTATTACCCTACTGTCTTGTAATGTTCTTCGATATGGGAAAGGTCTAAGTTGGCAACACTGTATTCTGTTTGTTGAATAAACGCTGAATTAGTGATTCATATTCTTGTTATTACTCCGAACATCAACTGTAAAATACCGTCAAAAAATTCCACAAAACAGACACCCAAAAAAATAATTCTTTAAGATTAAGATGTGTCCCTTTAAAATAATTGAAAGCAGTAAAAAAGAAATCTAACAAAATTATATGGTGTACACGAAAGAAAGTAAATCTTCGTAATTACGCAACCGTAGAACTCAACATTAACCATCAATTAGGATTATCGAACCTAATTTTCCAAAATTAGGTGATTATTGTGTGAATATAAATGAAAATTAAATTTTCCGGTCGGGCACTTGTATTATTAGATACTGAAGAATTCACAGAAAAAAAAACATTTTTCTTTGTGTGTAAACCCATCAGAGTGTTGTATTTTCTTGTTCGTACATTTATCCCACGTTGAAGGACCATTGAGTATTTTATTGTGACATCTGTATACATTGTGTTTATAACAAATATGAATAAAATAGGTATGACTCGATACATCATCCGATATAATCTCTAGTTTTCAATGCGTAATATCCAAACCGGATATCACATATAGACACACATACACACGCGATACACAAAATTACATTTTCTTTCAAATTTACGATTTTTAATGTCTAACTAACGCAACACAATAATTTCAATGTTTATGACTTTGAAACCATAATGTTACCATACAAAAAGAAACATTGTATGTTTATTTTTCCAAGTGAAAATATAAATTTTCTTTTCATATTTTTCAAAACTTTGTTGTTATTGTAGTCTTATTATACAAAAAAAAAATCTCTTTTATGAACGGTAAGATACAGTTACCCGCAAAACCACACTTTCGTTTGAAATTTAAATATGCCAAAACCCAAAAATAATAAAGTGATCCTTTTTTGGTGTTTTCAAGCGTACTCTGTACTCACATAATGGGCAGCACGATATAAAAAAAAAAAATTAGACTGGTAATTGAATCGGTGGATTAGTGCATACGTTTGGATTATCGGGATACGAATTACGTGTACAGCTCTTATCCAAAACACAAAAAAAAATCATTATACAGAGATTTTACAGAGGCATTCTAAAATTTATTATGTGATTTTTCATTTTGGTTTTTCGCGTACACATACACATATGTACATATGTATGTGTGTGTGTGTGTGCTATATAATATAATGAAACGTACCAAAAAAAGCCAAATAAACAAACATTAATGAAATAAAAATAAATAATGGGAAACAATGGGCTTTTTCTTTTAAATATTTCGTTTTTCCGTGAAAATATGGTAAATTTTTTTTTTAAACATTATGTTTACAACATAAACAACATAATGGGTGGTCCAGAAAAATATAATCATGATGACAAAAAAAAATCGGGTTTCTTATGCTCAATCACCTGTTGTACACGCACAAAGTCAATTAAATTGTGTTTGATGAGAGTCGCCCAGATGACTGTTTACCCCTTTTATTACATTAAATTAATTCTGTTTATGTTAAAAGTTTTCCCATTTAATTTTAAATGTCAATCAAATACGAAAGAAAGTCGTTCTTGTTGACTCAATGACAGTTTTATATCCTATATATTTTATTATATAAATTTTTAAGATGAAGGAAGATTTGAAGACAGACGTATTATATGTATGAATATATTGAAAATAATATCTTTCTTTGTGTGATGATATGCGGATTAATGCTTCAAAAAAAAATTGGATTTTTTTTTAGTACAACAAAGCATGATTCTTAATAAACGTGGTGTAATAAAGTGTTATACAATATAACGAGGAGACTTATTGAAGGATATATCTGACTTAATTGGATTATATTATACACAAAAAAAAATATTTGGAAGGGCATATATTTATATCCCTAGTACGTCAACGAGGTGAGTGACATTGGGATCATATTTGGTGTAAATTGTATGGATTTTATTATCATCGATATTATTTATCACCGATTGGCGTAAAACAATTGTTTACACTTTTTACGTAAATAATGGTAAACTACGGTAAACAATTGTAAATTATGTAATAATCAAAGAAATTCTGGGCCACAAAAAATTATACATGCTCACTAACTTCATTAACAGTATAGTCATTAATTTCAAACCTTTAGAATATGAATTAATTAAAAAGACTATTTTCATATTGGTGTATTTTAAAAGAAGATGGCGCATTATTTAATATATTTTCAACATTTTGTAATTCATGTAAAAACGTATGTAAATAATGAGATATATTACTAAATATAATTTAACCGATGTGAAGTTTCAGACAAAAATAACAAAAAAAAAATCCAAATTATATATGTGTTAGTACCACTCAATATTAAATTCTTATTAGAATAAATTGAGTGTGATTTATTACACTGTAAATTATTTTCCGACTCTAGTCCATTTAAAAATTATTATTTTTGAAACAGAATTTATTTAAAAATTTAAAATATTAACGAAATACAATAATTATTAAAACAGATAAAAAAAATACCAAATTAAAATCATGTGGGAATTAGTTAGCAAATAAATGACAATAAAAGCTTTAACAGAAAAAATTTCAGAACTGTTTATTGCAATTTTTCGATCAAACTAAGGTGTATTTTATTAATCTGGGCCAATAACTAGCCATTTCCAGAGATTAGGGCCAAATGACACTATATAGGTCAGATAGGCTTACATATAGAGAACATTTTCTGGTATAAGGTTTTTCCTAGCGCAGAAAATGTAACCTTGTTAATAGAAATTTTCCACTGTAAATTTTGAGTATTTTATAAATCTGATCACATTGATAAAATTCATACTCAAAATTTGCAGTGGAAAACTGTTATTAACAAGTTACATTTTCTCCGCTAGGAATAACTTTTTATTGGAAAATCTGCTCTAAAGATAGGCCAATCCGACCTATATATTGGTATCTTTCCCTAATCTCTCGAAGTGACTTGTTATTGGCCCAGTGTGATAAAATACTAAATATTTTGAGTGAAAAATTGTAATAAACATAATATTTGATATTTTTTTTTGTTATAGCTTTAATTTTATTTATTCGTTACCTTTTTTCTTTCAGATATTTCTCTAAGATATTTTGTATTTATTATCTTTTCAAACTTTATAATGTAAATTATGATTTTTAATAAAATTTTCACTAATTTGCATTTATTAAATATTAACAGTGTTAATCACCAATACTAAAACAATTCAATATGGCGGCTATTGGAATTTATTTGAATCCAATAAGAATTCGGTTTCCGCCATGTTTTCCAATTGGAATCGTATACGTATACGTATTATTTTTTGTTAGAAACTTCACAGGCTCATAATTTACCTACCTGTGCAAGATTGGTTGCTGCACCTGCAAGTCATTATGTCGTTTTTATAATCTAATATTTGATTCTGAGCGGCGGTAATTAGTATTGTCCGTCTACGCTTATTTCTGAATTATCTACAAATTGGTGTCAAAAATAGGGTAAACAATTATGGCATTTCGTCACCAATTGTTAATTTTTTATTGCGATAAAACGAAATCAAAATTGTATTAAATGCAATAAAATCAGGTTTGGCGTAGTAAGAGGCCTGTAGTTTAGGAGGCATTGTATAAACTATATTATATTTACGCTTTTAGACACTGTTCTACCAAAACTAAAGAAAACTCGGATCCGAATCCGAATGTATCTACTAGATGGATAAAAGTGGAACCAATCAGGAATAAAAACTTAACCTAATAAAAAAATAAGAATGCGATAAATGGCATGATCACTGACATGCCATTTATTATTATTACCCAGCAAAACTTAGTTTTTACTTAAAAACCGAACGAAACTTTCGCTAATCTTATCTGTCACTTAACAAAAATAGTATGCGTCATTTCTCGCTCAAAAATAAGAAAAAACTTAAAAAATTGTATTGAAAATCTGATTTTTTATTAAATATAAAGGCGGGAATTATTTTAATTGTATAATTAATTACTAAATTAATATTTGAATAATTTTATATGTTATATTTTAAATTTCTTTCATTTAATTATGATAAAATTTTTGATTTTATGAAACCTAACCTAAAAATTAGATGGAATGTCAAAAAAAAAGAAAGACAATTGGTATCGTTAAACTTTTTTTTTTGTTTAGGGTTTTATTCTTGACTGGTTCTTTAGGCAGTAGACAGAATTTTAATTTGCTAGCCGGTATTAAACGGTATTTTTTGCAGCAAGGCCAAGAGAATTGTGACAAAGTTATTTTGAAGTTTATTAAATCTCAACAAGATGAAATGGAAGATGATATGACTTCAATAACTATTCTAGAGATGTATTTATATTTCATTTCGCATTTTTTAAGTTTTATGTGTCGATCATTTGTAATATTACAAGGGGAATCAAGTACAGCAACCGAGCACATTCTTTTATAAGTTCTCTAAAGGATCAACTGGAATACAGAATTCGGAATAAATTTTTTGGCAGTAAAGTTAAACCTGCTTTATTAAATCTTAATACTCGAGAACAAAATTAGTTCATTGATTCTGCATTAGAGACTTATACGCGTGCTTTAAATTATATTTCAAAATTTTACGATTTCGAGGATAACCCATTTAAAGTTCTATCAAATCTCAATATAAAAAATGGAGACCTGAATTTCGAAGCCGTTTTAGAAATTGCCGAACTATTAAATTTAAATTTAGATTTTTTTTTTTTTTTTTATTTATAATTTATATTACAACTGATTTACAAATCATTTAGTAACTTATCTTTCTTAAATATATATTCACATTTGACGGGCAGCAACCCAATCGTTACTCCCGTTTGGATTTACATAATTTATTTTATTTCACTGTCGTGATTAAATAGAACTGCCCAGTTCTAAAGGTTTCTGCCTTTGAAGTCTTCTTACTGCATTAGTGGTGTCCAACAAGCCTCGTATGTCTGCATTTTTCTGCCGAGATATCCGCTGAATGTGTTTCTTTGCATGATTTTATATTTCTTCACTGACATATTCCATGTTTAAATCCCTATGTAGGTTATCATTTCTGGGGCTTAATTTTGGTCGAGAACCGGGAATAAAATTTATGAGTTTTATCTTTGTTTCACATACGTACTAGACGTAAATATTGAATTTTTTCACTGTATGTATCAAACAATTATATGATTTAATATTTTAGGTCTAGTAGGTAAGTAAAACAATTGTAATTCTCATAATTTTTATTCCCATTTTTTGACCAAAATTCGGTACCTGATGTACCAAGGCGCGTTGACAATGCCACGCAGCACTTTGTTTTGAAAACATTGTATCATTTGTGTATTTGTTTTCTTGGTACAACCCCAAAGTTGAATACCATAGGTCCATACTGGTTTAAGTATTTGCCGATATAATAGCAATTTATTGTGTATTGTAAGCTCAGAATTTCTACCTATTAGCCAATAAATTTTCTTATATTTGATGTTCAATTCTTCTTTTTTCTTTTTAACATGCTCTTTCCATCTAAGCTTGCAATCGAGGGTCATGCCGAGGTATTTGGCTGCCTTTGCATTTGGAACCTGCCTTGAATTGAGTTCTACTGGACTCCAGTTAACTTTCTGGTTTGTAAAGTTTACGTGGGCCGATTTTGCTTCGTTTAGGCTAATGCGCCATTTCTTTGTCCAGCTACTCACTGAGTCGGTTGGTTGTTGAAATTTTGTCGTTGCTTCTGTCATACACTTTCCAGTTGTCAGAATAGCTGTATCGTCTGCCAATGTTGCTATGGTAGCACCTTCTGTATTTGGCATATCTCTGGTGTATAAGATATACAGTATAGGACCCAGCACGCTACCTTGTGGTATGCCTGCTGCTATTCTCTTTAGTTCAGAGTACTCTCCGTTATATTTTACACGGAAATGCCGATCTGCGATGTACGGTTTAAGAATTTGATAAAACTGTTTAGGTAGATCTCGATGCAATTTAAATTCAAGTCCTTGGTGCCAAACTTTGTCGAAAGCTTGTGCTACATCTAAGAAGATACTGGAACATATTTTCTTTTTCTCATGTGCGTCTTCTATTTTGTCCGTTATTCTGTGAACTTGTTCTATCGTAGAGTGATTTTCCCTAAATCCAAATTGGTGGGGTGGAATTAAATTTCGTCCTTCTATTATTGGCTTGAGCCTCTTGAGCAGTAATTTTTCAAATAATTTTGAAATGACAGGAAGTAGTGAAATCGGCCTGTACGACTTTTTGTCGTTTGCTGGTTTGCCTGGTTTAGGAATCATAATTACTTCAGCAACCTTCCATTGTTGTGGGACATATTTTAGTCTGAAGGCAGCATTGATTATTTGAACCAATTTTCGTAATCCCTTCTCGGGAATGGCTTTTACGACTTGGCCAGTAATTAGATCGTAACCTGTAGCTTTTTCCGCATTTAAATTGTACTTCATCTCCTCTTTCAATTCCTGTAATGTTACAAATCGTATATTATGGTCATCAATTTTGCTAATTGTTGTTATATTTTCGTCTGCAGTTTGCCTGGGTAACGGTTGAAAGGTTTCTCCCAAGTGAGCCGCAAATAAAATAGCTTTTTGCTTGTCACTTTTGGCCCAGGTTCCTTCCTCATTTTTAATAGGCGGCACATGCATTTTGGTCCTTTTTAATCCCTTTGTTGCTTTCCAAAGAGAGTAATCAGTGTCTTTATGTTCAGTGAGACCACTTAAGAACTTGTTCATAGTTTCGTTCTTAATTTCTTTTATAAGTTGTTTCAGTTTATTGCACAGATAATTGAGGATTCTTTTGTTTTCCGGGGCGCGTGTCCTTTGCCAGGTCTTTCGTGCCTTTCGTTTCTCTTTAACTAGTTCCCTGACTTCAAGAGGGTAATTTTGATTCCTACGGGATTCTGTATGATTAGTAAGTGTACTTTGCCATGCTGCTTGTTGAATAGTACTGTTAAGTACCTCTAGTTCGTCTTCCAATTGTACCGTTATTTTAATTGACACTTGAAGGTCTATTTGATCTTCAATTAGTTCTTGGAATAGGTCCCAGTCAGTTTTATTATTTGTTAGCTTATAGGCAAGTTATCCTTGTTAATTATCATTGTGCTGAGTGTCATGATAACTGGTGAATGGTCAGAATATATCCCCTCGCTGTTTGATATCCCCTCGAGGCACATGTAGTCCTCGGTAATCCCTTTCGTTACATAGAAATCAATGAGATCTGGTATTTTATTTAGATCAGCAGGCCAATATGTTGGTTTACCTCCAGAATGGAACTCGCAGTTGTTTACCCGACCTGCCTCGAAAAGCTCTTTTCCTTTACGGGTTGTAAGTCTTGATCCCCAATAGGTGTTTTATGCATTAAAGTCACCACCAATAATAAAATTGGGTCCTAGTGATCTAAAGAGTCTGTTATAATCTTCTTTGTTTAGATTATAGCGTGGTGGGCAGTAGATAGATGAAATACTGTATTCATTATTTTTACTAGTTTTGACTTTAACCGTTTTAACTTGCATACTTTCTTCTTCGATGCCAGGTTCTTCATAGTGTTTGATATTCTTTTTCACTATTACTGATGATCCTCCCCTCGCGTTTCCTCCTGGGTGAATAGCATGGTAACATTCATAATCGCGTATTTTAATAGATGATGTTTCTGTCAAATGACTTTCCGATATAAGGCAAATATCTATTTTCTCTAAATTTAGAAAGATTTCTAACTCTGGAACATGCTGTGCTAGTCCGTTCGCATTCCAGGTGACAATTCTTAATGTTCTGCTCATTTTAATATAGGAGGGCTGTTGCCCCGTTAGTGTTTTCTTGCTTTTCTAGACGCTTAAATAAAGCTTCTAGACCACGTTCTTGCTTTGCTACACACTAAAAAAATTTTCGTATAAAATTAATACGATGATAATATAAATATAATTCCGTACGAATTTTTTATAGATTTTATATTAGTTTAACTTATAAACAAATGTTATAAAATCTTGTATAAAATGTATATTACTCCATATAAATATTTTTATAGGTCACTTGTATAAATTTAATACTCCAACGTATAAATATCTGTATATAATTCAAAATATAAAGTTTATCCATTAAATGTTAATCTTTGTTTATAAGGGATTAGTATTAAATTTATATAAATTATTTATAGAAAATGTCAATCTGATTCTCGTATAAAAATTAGTTGCTTTAGTATAGAATTTTCGAAAATTCTATATGTCAGAATTGAACTCATTGATGAAATTTAAGATACATTTTTGTCACATAAATAAACAGTTTTAGATTATTTTATAAAGTCGATATATTTGTTGCGGATATGCACGGTCAGACTTCGCACTAGAAAATTTAACATCACGATCGTCAATGTGCATGCACCCACCGAAGATAAATCAGATGACATCAAAGATCTTTTCTTTGTCGAACTGGAGGAAGTCATCAATAACATACCGGACCACGACATTAAAATCATCGTGGGCGACTTTAATGCAAAAATCGGTAGGAGTGCAGAAAATACATCGCACATCGGTCCTAACAGCCTGCACCTAACTAGTAATAACAACGGCCAACGAGTCACCGACCTGGCAATAACGTACAACTTAGTTGTATCAAGTACGTTTTTCCCACATAAGAGAATCCACAAAGTAACGTGGAGATCGAATGATGGGAGAACGGAAAATCAAATCGATCACGTCATGGTGTCTAAGAGGCACTCCACCAGCATATCTGACGTTAGATCTTACAGAGGTGCAGACATGGACAGCGATCATATGCTTGTCATATTTAAATATAAGTGCAAACTGTCATCTACGTTTAACAGACAAGCACAAAAGACCGTTCGATGGAATATCAATGCTCTAAATGACCAAGCGTCATTGCAGAGTTACCAATCAGCTGTCACTAACTATTTAGAGCGGCCCAGCAACAACGAAGAAGCTCCCTCTAACATCGAGGAGCAGTGGCACGCTATACAGTCAGCCATAACCACCGCGGCGCAAAATACCATCGGAAGAAGACCTCCGAGAGCCCGCAATGATTGGTTCGATGACCAATGCCGTAGGGTCGTCGAAAATAAACGAACGCTTCGTGAAAAATGGTTGGCTCGCAACACTAGAAGCACTCTAGCAGAATATCTCCGCGCTAGGAAAGCCACGACTAAATACCTTCGACAAAAAAAACGCGAACATATGAGACTATGCATCGAAAACATCAGCTTCCAAGCGGAACTAGGAAACTCAAGGGACTGTTTTGCCAACGCCAGGAATCTCACTAAAGACTTCCACCCAAGAAGTACAGCCATCAAAGACGGGAATGGAGAGTTGAGAACAAACGTGGCTGATGTTCTCTCAGTATGGCAAACCTACTTTCAAAATCTGCTAAATCGGAATGACGACGTGACCCCCATTAGAGCAATAGCTCCTCCAGGTGACGAGGTCTTTGTCGAATATCCCACAGTGGAGGAAGTAGACGCAGCTATTAGTCGATTGAAAAACGGAAAGGCACCCGGTCTCGATGGAATCCCCGCAGAATTGATTAAACTCGGAGGCGCTACTCTTGCAACAAGTCTATACGACCTCGTCGTCTGTATTTGGGACCAAGAAGAACTGCCTGAGAATTGGAAGACCGCGCTCATATGTCCGCTGCATAAAAAAGGCGACCGTCTCAAATGTGAAAACTATCGTGGCATAGCTTTATTGAACGCTGCTTACAAAGTGTTGGCTAATGTTGTACTTGCCAGACTCATCCCTTTCGCCGAAAACATCATTGGCGACTATCAATGTGGTTTTCGACCCAACCGATCAACCACGGACCAGTGTTTTACCATGAGGATGATCTTGGAAAAATGTTGGGAGTACAACATAACCATACATCAACTATATATAGACTTCCGGCAGGCATATGACAGTATAAACCGCGACAACCTATGGGCCGCGCTCATATGCCTAGGAATCCCAGAGAAACTCGTTTCGCTGTGTAAATTAACAACGTCTGGGTCTGTATGTAGAATCGTAATTGAAGGAACTGTGTCAGACTCCTTTGAAATAACATCTGGCGTTCGACAAGGTGATGCACTCGCGCCTTTGCTGTTCAATTTGGCGCTTGAGTACGTAGTGAGAAAAAGCAACATCGAAACTTCGCGCTGTATATTTAATAAATCCGGCCAAATTCTTGGATATGCAGATGATATCGTGCTTCTTGGCCGAAGACCAAGCGATATCAAAGACAGTTTCATACCGCTCGATCGCTGCGCAAGAAGACTTGGTTTGGAGGTGAACAGCAGTAAAACCAAATATCTAACAACACCCAGGAACATCTCTAGTGCAAATCTCGGAATTGGCGACCACAATTTTGATGGTGTCGAAAACTTTAAATACCTCGGGTCAGTTATAACATCACTGAATGAAATCCAGGCAGAAATAAAAGCCCGAATCGCTGCCGGACAACGAGTTTTCTACGCCCAATCAAGATTATTGCGTTCGAAACATCTATCGCAGTCGTGCAAGCTCGCACTTTATAAAGCACTAATAAGACCTGTGCTGACTTTCGGAAGCGAGAGCTGGACCATGACCTCTAACGATTGTAGATTGTTATCTACATTCGAAAGGAAGGTCATACGTTCAATTTTTGGTCCAATTAAAGTTGCGAACAACGAATATCGGATTCGTATGAATCACGAAATAAAGCAACTCCTCGGAGGCAGCGATATCATCGGATTCATTAAATCCAATCGAGTGAGATGGCTCGGCCACGTTGCAAGGTCCCCACAACAACGGATGATATATAAAGTGTTTCACCAACAACCAGCCGGAGTACGTCGTAGAGGAAGACCCCGACTACGCTGGCGTGACGACATTGAACAAGATCTGCAAGCATTAGGATGTCGAAACTGGAGGACGAGAGCAATGGATCGGGATGGATGGAGGGCCATTGTGCGGGCGGCGAAATCCCTTCATGGGATGTGAAAGCCAGAGAGAGAGAGAGAGAGATATATTTGTTAAAACCATATTATTTTTTAAGTGTTATGATTTTTTAATTTTAACACATGGACTGAAAAGTCCCGGGCCTAACAAAGAAAACACGTTTTTTTGTTCAATTTTTTTTTGTTCAGTTGGTAATAACCTTCAAAAAACAGCTGTCAAAATTTCATTATATTCTATTCATTATATTCGGAACGCTACTTTTGTTAATTTCAAAACAATGGATCAAAAACAATTTCGTCACAAGTCAATTAAAACAATGGCAAAACTACATTAATTGAACTTCGAATTGCTCGCACATCCACCGCGTTCGCCAGATTTGGCTCCCAGCGACTACTGGCTGTTCGCAGACCTCAAAAAAATGCTCTCCGGTAAGAAATTCTGCTTGAATAAAGAGGTCGCTGAAACTGAGGCCTATTTTGAGGCAAAAGATAATCTGTTCTACAAAAGTGGTATTGAAATGTTAGAGCGGCGCTGGAATGATTGTCTTGCTCTTGATGGAGATTACGTTGTTGAATAAAGCCAATTTTGAACAAAAAATCGTGTTTTCTTTGTTAGGCCTGGGACTTTTCAGCCCATGTGTTACTTACAAAAGTATACAAGAGCTTGAATTAAATTAAGTGTAAAGTAATTTATACGATACTATTTAATATAATATATGTTTTGTTTCTTTTTCGTGACACGGCAGTGTTGAAACTTCTGTTGAATTTAAAATGTTTCAAATATAATTTATTTAGTATTGACTGTGCCATAGCTTGTATCTCACATGCATTATGAAATTCGTCAAACGTGGCTAAATTCTTTTGAGATAAAAATACAATAGCTATACCCTCATTCTCTAAAATTATAAACTTTATTTCATAAAATTCGTTATGGTAGTTGTCATCACTTTCTGGTGAGGCGAAGAATAGTCGAGGGCGATAGTGTGCATCATAATTAATACACGATATATTTAACGATTTATCAGTTAAATTATTTTCTTGAATAAATTGTTTACTAAATAAAGTGTTTTTCCTATTTTCCACTTTTCCTTCTAGATTTAAATTTTATATAAGAGTTGAAAATTTTTATTGTTGACGAATTGCTAAGCTTCTTTAAACATTTTTAAAATTCCTTTGATTTTTATTTAAAATTTTAAAATATTGGTGAAATGACTCATAACGGATAGATGACATTTAAGCTACAGGACCCATTTTCAATATTATACTGGGATAGTGTGTTAAAATATGATGTTTAGGTCTACCTTAAATTCAGACACTATAGCCGACAAATAACATCCGTTATCAATTTTCGTAAATTATTTACAGATGAAACGGTAACTATTTTTGCAAAAATTATGTCTATTATTTTTAATGCCACTATTTTATTTTATTTGCCACTTCGAATGCAGATCTTCAAAATTCATATCTCCAAAAATAAATGGATAGTGGTTGATCAAGGACCACGATCGAGATGCTGAGAAAGTTAATGAAACCTTAGCGACTAAACCAGTCGGAATAATTTTTTCGATTTGTACTCATATATAAAACATTTAATCCTTTCATTTATTTGGTTATAAGTCAAATATTTCTTTGAAACCAAATAGTTTAAGAAATGTTTTATATAGTAAAAGGAACAATACCTCCACCGAAAAAAATAATTGGTGATATTCCCAAAAAAACGGAGTAATATTTAATGAAGACTGATTAAAAATTGAGCCATACAAGCGCTTTGTATTTACTGCGATTTTAGCAAATCAAGAACAAGCGGATGGTAAATAATGACAGCAAGGTTAATGGTTTACAATGCATTTTAAAATTTGCGGATCTAGTAAATTGCAGCGCATAAATATTTACTCTCCATAGAAGCAAACACTCCAAATCTTGAGGAGACAGAATTTAATATTTAACATATTTATTAAAAACCAATTTTAATGAAACACTTTTTTTATAATAAATTTTTTTTTTATTCACTTTCACAAAAGGCAATCGATTTTTCTTAAAATAAAGATAATAATTAATTACATCTCCGGATTGACAATAAACTTACTTGTAAATTTTGATCAAACATATTTTTCCTTTACTGCCTTGAAAGATATTGAATTGTTATAATGTTGCTAATAATTAAATTCTCTGCTTATATGTAAGCATTAATGTTCAGGGAACTGAGTTCGTCCAGTCCTCTAAAATTGCTTTATAAAATTCTGGAATTTAAACAAGAAAGCAACAAACAGAAGTTAATGCACATAAAGTTTTGCAAATTTAATTTGTGTTTACCATATATCGTTTCAGCACTTTTATTTATTAATCCTCAAAGTTACAGAAGACATTTGATGCAACGTGAAGTAAGGTTAAAAAAAACTCCTAATGAACGATAAAAATAAAAATAGTTTATATTTTATTTTTTTTTTAAATAATTACCATTTTCCCAACAAACCCGGAAACTAGACGAATACGCATTTTTGTGGCAATTTGTGTACTGGTTTAAATTTACTTTAAGACTAATTTTTGTTTGAAATTTTAAATAAAATTTGGAGAAAAAATTGCAAAATAGGGTAGAATTTAATGATTTGCATGAATCTAATTTGTCATAAGACGCTGCTCAGCAAAAAGTTTAATATTTAAAAATGCACGGTAAATATTGCACTACAAATTACCAGGCTCGTACTTTATTAAGACATTATTGGTAATAATTACCAATTTGGGTTTACACAGCAAAATGTGTAAATATCTCCGCACAATTTCTTTCAGTGTTCCAGTAAATTAGTTAATTATTCGATAATAATAAATCGAATAATTAACTAATGATAGTTCACTACATAGTTAACAAATTATATTAGTTACTATTCACAACTTCACAAGTCTACAATAAAACTTAAAAACACTTCTACTCACTACACGATATCCACAGAACTGAAAAAAAAATAAATGGTGCTTACAGTATAAAAATCCCGTTTTTAACAAAAATAATTTCGTTTTTCTATTATGTAATTTTATAAAACTAATCGTATAAAACAAAATTTGTATATGATAAATATATTAATTTTATACCAATCAAGGTATACAGAGTGAAGTTTTATACTGAAGGTTATAAAAAATATACAAATGGAAGTATAGAAATTGTATGTATACTATGAATTTGTATAAAATATATTACAGAATTATATAAACGAATTATATAGGTTCAATATTTATAATTTTTATATAGTATTTCATATAAATATAAATTATCTGAACAAAAGTATAAATAAATTTATAGAATATCCGAAAATTTTTTAGTGTGTAGTCTAGCATTTATGGCTTGTATGCTTCTGCATATCCTTTCGAGAGGGTCATCAGTAATAGCATTAGATGATTGTTGTACAATTTGCGAGTAGGTTTTCCGCCCTGTACCTATAACTAGTGGCTTTGGCTCCACTTGGTTTTTGCTTACTTTCTCACTGGCAACCTTAGAGCTTTGAGGAAGATTCATTTTGTATCTTAGCCTTTGGAGTTCTTTGGCTACTTCACATCCTCTGTAATTCGTAGGATGATGCCCTTTACAGTTTATGCATTTTGCAGGGTTGTTTCTACTTTCTTTTCACTCTTTTGCGTTGTGTTTTTCAGCACATTTTTGCGTGTGGTTGAAACCTTGGCATTTTTTGCATTGAGGTATTAACCCCGTATTTTTCTTTAGGGGTTCTATTTTAACCCTCATATTTAGTATTGCTTTGATGTTGAAAATTTTTTCAACTTTCTCCTTTTTATTAAAAGTAAGCATAAAGAGTGGGAGCCTTTTTTTCTTACTCCATTGTTCTCACAAATTTAGATAATGATGTTATATATGATGAAGTGATTACCGTAAATAAACTTCGGCAAAACCTGGGAAATATTGATTCTTTTACTGCCGAACAGTTGTGGGCCAATATTTTCAAATCCACTGATAGTTTAATTAAATTAAAAATGTTAGTGACGAAAGTATTAAGCATTCCTGCCAGCAATGCTTTTGTGGGGCGGGTATTTTAATTGATGGGATCAACATAGAGGGACGATCGAAATAAAATAAGAGTAGAACTCGTCAAGGCAGAATTATGTGTTCGAATAAATTATAACATGAACTGCGAGGAATTTTTGAGTTATTTGACACACTTTTAAGCATTCGAACAAGAAACCTTGTTAAAGTTAGCCGAAAGTTTCCAGCCGAAAGATAATGCAGATAGTGTCTTTGCTATCCCAGCCGAAAAACATACGATACGATTTTTAAATAAAGCGGTCAATAGATTCTATATAATCCGATCCCGGCCCCTACGTCCCCCGAAGACCTTGTTAAAGTTAGCCGAAAGTTGCCAGCCGAAAGGTATTGCAGATAGTGTCTTCACTATTTTTAAACTCTCTTTATACTCTCGCTCCTATCGATTTTTAAATTCCTATAAACTGAAATAATTTCTCCTTCACCCGAATGGTGTAACCCGATCCTAAATTCTCCTAAATTTGAGTTCATGACTGATTTTTGCTGTATTCAAGACACTATCTGCATTATCTTTCGGCTGGAAACTTTCGGCTAACTTTAACAGTATCCCCCGAAGATTAAATCAATCCAAATTTTAATACCTAAGCGGGGGGAGCGCAGCGACTTCCCGTGTGCCCGTGAGAATTGTTGCAGCCGTTAGCCTCTACAATTAGTCCATTTGTCTAGTGCATTTTTCTAGTTAGTGTTTCGGCTGGGATAGCAGAGACACTATCTGCATTATCTTTCGGCTGTAAACTTTCGGCTAACTTTGACAGTATGTTTAACACCAAAGTTATTTATCATCTTTATCGACATTTTTCGACTGAACATGTATATGAATCTACCTTACCGACTTTGGCAAATGACAAGTTGATTTGTATCTACATTATCGACATTTCAGCGGAAATGTTCCCGTTTTAAAAGCTGAATTTACATTATCGACATTTTCCGACTGACATAGTTAAATCGTTACCACCGAATCTGCATTGTCGACATTTTTCGGCAAGAGCGAGTCGACTAACTTTAACAGTATGAACAAGAAAGACTTTTAGAATCAGCGCAAAGTCAAAAGAAATATAACTTTATAAATTAGGAACACGAAAAGATGTGCTTTCAACAAATTTTCTTAATAAATCGTTATTGACGAACCCTCAACGACGGATTCGAAAAAACCATTCCGATCGTTTGATTTGTGATAACCAGGATTATATTAATCTAAATGAAGTTTTGCATTTAATTGTTTGCAAGTTGTGAAGAACCAAAAAAATTATTTTGATTTTATCTGATGTCTTTCACTTTAGATACAATCCTTTGAAAAAATATATATTTTTATCCAATTGCTATATATGTATTTCAATTAGATTTATTATTAATTTTGTAAAACGAAATTCTCAAATAAGCGACGAATCTGATTTTATTGAATTAATACATTTTTGATTTTGTTTCATTGCAATAAAATTGACCCATTGGTGACCAAACGACAAAATCTTTTTGACCAATCCTAACCTAACGATTACCTAGCGAAATTTGATAAAAGCGGTATTATTTTCTTGCAATGAGGTGTCACCCAGGAATTTTTTGACCAAACCATGAAAACTAGTGACCAACCCTGACCAAACTAATCCAATCATCATTTTTGTCAAAACCTTTACATGGGGTGCTAGAAAGGAGGAGCCGATCAATAGATATAATTTCCAGTTTAAACTTGTGTTTACCACTAGGTTTGTATTCAGTACAAAACTTTATATTACTCATAGTATTAACCTCTTACGCTGTTTTGACCCACAATGTACGTCCCTGTAATTTTTTTCTATACAGAAAATGACGTACAGCGTACGTCAATGAGCGAATTTGGCTTTGTTATTTTTACATTACCAAAAGAAAAAATTTATATTTTAACTTTTTTCTTTCCTTTCTCAACGAATAGAAATAAAAAAAATTATCGTGGATTCTGAAAGAGAGGAGGGGTAGTGAAATTGGGAGTAGTGAAATTTTTGGCTTATATGTTCGGATATGCAAAATATCTTAATCAAAAAAAAAAAATCGTCAAAAAACAAAATAAATTTCCTAGAACCCGATTGCAGTGCCACCTACCGGGTCCAATTGTGAATCTAAACCATCCAGGAATCCACTCAAACACAAACAAAATTTTATTAAAATCGGTCAAGCCGTTTAGGAGGAGTTGGAAATTGGAATTTCTTTAAGTGGATGGGCACACATTTCTTCTAACTAATTGATAGCGCAAGAGGTTAAAGGACAAATAATAACTTTTTGTTGGATAACAATGGAAATTACATTTTTTGCCATACTCGTAGATGTCAATATTTGGTCATTTAAAGATTTAAACTAAACTGTAAAAGTTTAATTTTGCATCTTTCATGCCATTATTCCAACAAGAAATATTTACTGTCAGTAAAAATGAAACGAGATAAATATATAGATCTCCTACTTATTAGAATGGAACAAAAATAAAATCAGTAAAATTTACTGACAAAATATTTGTATATGCTGTTGTGTTGTTGCCATAAAAAATTAAAAAAATATCTAACCAAAGTACTTTTTACGGCAGCATTACGAAATGTCGTGGGGCATTGCGAAATATTTTTCTCAAACACACAATAGTAACGTCCTTTTCTGTCAGTTTGTTTGCAAAAAATACAAGAATCATTTGACATTTAAAAAAATCTAAAATTTGTTTGGTTATGTTTTTTGTAGCTGTCAAAATTTAATTATAAAATTTTGCTATAACCTATTGATTACAATAAATTTTTATTCTAATCAGAACTGCCCAAATCCACCGGTGTCTGCATTTGGAGTCTTTTCACTCCATTGGTGGTGTCCCACACATCGCTGTACGTGTTTCCTTGCTTGTTTCTCTATTGCCTAAATAAGCCAGTTAACTCCTCTTTTTCCTTTTTGATGTGTACCCTCCATCTTAGTTATATCTGCATATAGAATATGGTTTGAGTTGAACCACAGGAACCCAGTTTACATTTTGGTATGCCAATCAAGTATTTAACAAAAAAATAACAAATTTTCTCATATACGTATACGCTATATATATGTATTGGTTAGTTATTTCCCTAAATGTTGCTCTTAGGTTAAAAAAAATACATAGAGTACAATTAGGCGAATATAAATAAAAATATGCAATACAATCGAAACATTGATATAAAAATTAGAAAACAATTAGGCGAATACAAATAAAATTGTTTAACAATCAGCTGCGTTTTTCTGAAAATAATCGAGTTGAATTCGCGATAGTTTTTCCAAATTTGCCCAATTTAAAATTAAAAAATTAGTTTTTCTAATTAATAAATTTAGATTTAATAATCGTCTAAATATGTATAACCGAAAAAATCCATCATAAAAGTTGTATAGTTTTCTTGTAATATCGCTGTTCTGCATAGTTCTGAACTACTCCGTTATTATAAAGAACTATACAGAACAACGATATTACAAGAAAACTATGCTACTTTTATCATGGTTTTTTTCTGTTATACTTAGAGGATAATTAAATCTAAATTATTTAACTAAAAAAAATTATTATTTTTTTTAATATTATTATTGCCCAATGCAAATTTGGAAAAACTATCGCGAATTCACCTCGATTATTTTCAGAAAATCGCAGCCAATCGAAACATTCATATGAAAGTAAGGCTTTAATATGCTGAATATGCGCAACGTAAAAAAGCCGTGTTCTTAAGTTAAAGCATAACATAGTCTAAAGTATAAAAATAGTAAATTGTCGGTCAAATATACTAAATGTCAAAAATGCTAGCTGGTTGGTTCATATGAATAACAAGCAAAAACTGCAACAGTTGTTGCATGAAACTTCAATGAAAAATTTTGTTGCACAGAAGTTAAAAGTCCCATAATAGACATGGTTTTTTATAATGGCCTTAGTATGCACTTTAATACAAAAATGACAAATAGTCGATCCCTGGGGTCGGTCATATGAATAACAAGCAATAACTGCAACAGTTGTTGCACGAAACTTCAATGAAAAATTTTGTTCTACAGAAGTCAAAAGTCCCATATATAGACATGGCTTTTTATGATAACCTTAGTATGCACTTTAATACAAAAATGCCAAATGGTCGGTCCTTTGGGTCAGTCCTATCAATAACAAGCAATAACTGCAACAGTTGTTGCACGAAACTTCAATGAAAAATTTTGTTCTACAGAAGTCAAAAGTCCCATAAATAGACATGGTTTTTTATGATGGCCTTGGTATGGACTTTAATACAAAAATGCTAAATGGTCGATTCCTGGGGTCGGTCATATGAATAACAAGCAATAACTGCAACAGTTGTTGCATGAAACTTAAATGAAAAATTTTGTTCTACAGAAGTCAAAAGTCCCATATATAGACATGTTTTTTTATGATCGCCTTAGTATGCACTTTAATTCGAAAATGCTGAATGGTCGGTCCCTGGGGTCGGTCATATGAATAACAAGCAATAACTGCAACAGTTGTTGCACGAAACTTCAATGAAAAATTTTGTTGTACAGAAGTCAAAAGTCCCATATATAGACATGGTTTTTTATGATCGCCTTAGTATGCACTTTAATACGAAAATGCTAAACGGTCGGTCCCTGGGGTCGGTCATATGAATAACAAGCAATAACTGCAACAGTTGTTGCACGAAACTTCAATGAAAAATTTTGTTCTACAGAAGTCAAAAGTCCCATATATAGACATGGTTTTTTATGATGGCCTTAGTATGCACTTTAATACAAAAATGCCAAATGGTCGATCTCTGAGGTCGGTCATATGAATAACAAGACACAACTGCAACAGTTGTTGCACGAAACTTCAATGAAAAATTTTGTTCCACAAAAGTCAAAACTCCCATAAATAGACATGGTTTTTTATAATGGCCTTAGTATGCACTTTAATACAAAAATGCCAAATGGTCGGTCCCTGGGGTCGGTCATAAGAATAAGAAGCAATAACTGCAACAGTTGTTGCACGAAACTTCAATGAAAAATTTTGTTCTAAAGAAGTCAAAAGTCCCATATATAGACATGGCTTTTTATGATAGCCTTAGTATGCACTTTAATACAAAAAAGCCAAATGGTTGGTCCCCAGGGATCGACCATTTGGCATTTTTGTATTAAAGTGCATACTAAGGCGATCATAAAAAACCATGTATATATATATGGGACTTTTGACTTCTGAAGAACAAAATTTTTCATTGAAGTTCCATGCAACAACTGTTGCAGTTATTGCTTCTTATTGATAAGACTGACCCCAGGGACCGACCATTTGGCATTTTTGTATTAAAATGCATACTAAGGATATCATAAAATTGTATGTCTATATATGGGACTTTTGACTTCTGTAGAACAAAATTGTTCATTGAAGTTTCGTGCAACAGCTGTTGCAGTTATTGCTTGTTATTCATATGGCTGAACAAAGGAACCGACTATTTGGCATATTTTTATTAAAGTGCCAAGGCTATCATAAAAAATCATGTTTTTCTATATGGGACTATTTTCTTAATTAATTTTAATTATTAATTAATTTTTATCACGCAACAATTGTTGCCAGTATTCCTCCTAAATGTATAGTATTTGTATATTTGCACACATGTATAGTTTTTGTTATTTGGTTTGTAAAGTTGAGATGTACAGATTTGGCTTTATTTAATAAGATGCGCCATATTTCAGTTAAGTTAATCATCGTGTTAACTGCATTTTGAAGTCTGCTTATTGCTTCAAACTGTTAGAATAACTGTACCTTCTGCAAATATTGCTCTTCCAATACTTTGAATATTCGGCAAATCTCTCTGATATTCGTTTTAGTTCAGAGTGTTTGCTGAAGAGATTCCTGACATTCAAACAGGATATATACGCCTGTGGCAACGTGGTTGAGCATGTGAAATTAGCCCAGTTTTTCATCCAAGAAAAAAAAATTAAACTTCCACAAACAATACTATTGCATCTCATCCCAGTTTTTTCTATTTAAACTTGTATAAGACGGAATTCTTTTTAATTTTTTTCATTTAATTGTTAGTTTTGTACTCTACGTATGAATAAATGTTAAAAATAGTTTTTCACAGTAAAATGATTTATAGGTAATAATTGTGTGTTTTGATTAAAGATAGTGGCTGATATTGTTTTAAATTGGTTTAAAGGTTTTAGATTGATTAAGAGGGTAGTACCAGCCGTATGGTATAGTATGGCATTTATGGCCAGATTCCATATGGTCCCATATAAGAATATGAGAAAATCGTGCCGTTCGCCTTGAAACATGGTTTGCCGGAATGGTACATGGTGTGCCTCAGGTGATCTTTTCGGCTAAATTATGAACTAAACTTTTTGATGTGACCTTACACTATTCGCCGCCAGGTTACAAACGAAAAGTCTCCTCGCCAGTTAACTTTTCAATTTAGTTGTCGAAATGTCCTTATTTGGTATTTAATGCAAATGTGTTATTGTGTACAAATTTTTACGTGACACTCTTTTGTTATTTTTAAACATTTCGTAGTTGATAATGAAATTTGCAAATAATGCAAATTTCATATCATATTCATATGACATTTTTCATGATAGTAAACATTTTTCGGGATGATTTGAATGACATTCAAACTAGCGTAATATATTTAGCAAATTTTTCGGGTTGACGCTGAAAAATGTTGCGATATTCGTTTTATAGTGTTGCAATCGCATTTCTTCGGAATATTTTTATGGCTTACTTCAGAGACAATATTTCTAGGAGAATGGCACGATTTTCTCATATTCTTATATGGCATATGGCCCTTTGTGCCAATACTACCATACGGCTGATACTGCCCTATTAGCCAATGTAAGCCTTCACTATTACCAACTTAAAACAACATCAGTTATTATATTTAATCGAAACAAACAATTATTACCTATAAATCATTTTACCTAGAAAGACTATTTGAGCAAAATTAAGTATTTTCCGGGGTGAAAAACTGGGCTAACTTCACATGCTTACGTGGTTGGCTTTTGAATTGGTTGGCGTCTTGGATCAGTTTTCTACTGCACATGAATAAATCTAAAGCTTTATTTCGCAAAATGTCTTAACCAAAACGTTTGTTGTTTTCACTGAATAATTCTTCCGTTTCGATTTTGTTAACCATTAATGAGAATGATAAATGATAATGGGAAACTTAAGAATTTTGATTAAAATTAGAATTGGTTTCCAGATTTGTGTGTCTGGATACAGTAGAAACTGCTAGAAATATATTTTAAAATACACTTTACATGCACTGAATGCAACAAATGTTAAAAACAAATATATGTAATACATTCGTAATCAAAAGTCTTCTTAACTCACAAGCATACATATATCTTCATGAGATATAATACGTAAAACGATAAATATTTATTCATGGATTTAAAATTATACTTATATGTACGAGTTTATGGCCAAAATTTGATCCAAATAAATTTGAGTGTCCTCAATATACCAAAATAATTAAATTACAAAATTGCGTATCAATCCAATTTATGTGCCTTATACAGCACAGCGGCCATTACAAATAATTTTAAGTTAAACAATTTCAATTTCGACCCAACCCCAATTTTTTATTTTATTGCATGAGAAGATTTATGTTGAAAGTAAACAGTGCTGAATTTTCATTTATCATTCAGCGTAATCATATAAAGTTTCTATTTTACCCAACACAAAGTTTTACTTCTATCAACATTGTTGTTTTTGCGGTCCAACCCGGTTGTACCATATACCAAATATTATAAAGATGTACGGCTTTAAATAAATTGTTAAATTTTATTGTGCAAATGCTAAAAAATCAACAGAAAAAATTTGTACAGAATGTCTGATAAGGGTCGACTCATTTCCTATTTCACTGAGCCTTGCCCAAATGGTGGTACGATTTAATTTATTGATTTTGATGTTTTATTTGAGATAATGATTTTTAATTTAAATGATTATGTTAAGTTTGCACGAGGATATTGTGAAATATTTATGTAAATTTTTTTGTTTACTTGAAATATATAAACCTTGACGATGAAGCAAGGCGACGAAGATTTATCCAATATAGAAAAATTTGAAATTCTTGTTTTCCAAACTAGTTTTAGGTGGAGTCTGTAACAGATCCAGTAGATGAAAAATGCATTCATCGGACCCGTTTAGACAAGCTTTCTTCGTATACGATTCTTGTGGCTAACTGTACTTGAAAGTTAAGTCTGTACACTGAGAAAAGTTTGGTTAAAAATTTTAATGGTTAAATGAAATTTTTGCATACTAATAAATAGCTTTTCGATTTTAATAACATATTTTGTTGATGATTTATAAAATACTTTTTAAATTTAAAAAGTTTATTTATTTAAACAGAATAATTTATTTCAAAAGAAGAGTTTTAGCATTTTTAAACAATTTTTATGATAATAATGACAACTTATGAAAATGTTTATATTTATTGTTTTGCCAGAAATCCCGTTGATTTATTTTTCCGTTCGTCTATATTTGATTTTTTTTTCTATCTTTGTCTATATTTGAAGTTTTTTCGGATATGTTAGACAAAATATTATTTACAAATACAGACATTCACTTTTCCAGAAGTTTTAATTTTGCGATATAATTCGCCAAATCGATATGTTCTTGTGTTATACTAAAGGTATGAAGGTGTTTGAATTTTTGCAGTTTGGTCGTTGCAAGTTGCAACCTGAGCGTCGATTTTGCCCAAAATTCGACAAGTTGACGAAATAACCGCAAGTATATACTGTTGAATCAATTAAAAATTAAAAACACCAGCTGATAAATTTAGACATATTTAACCTTTATTAATGTCATTGCTGATCGTACATAACTGCGGATTACCATCGACAGTAGTAAACTATGGATCAGCTGACGTTCCATCAGCGGTTTCATCATATACCTAAAAGTAAACAAAATTAATTTCATATACCAGAAAAGATCCCACTTTTACTTACCACACATTGTAAATTAATCCAATTAGTAATTAGCTACCTAGAATTAAGAATTTCATTAATAATTGTATATTGTTAAAAGTAATTTATATACTTATCTTTTCTGTTACTGTTCGATGTACTTTGTAAACACAAAACAAGCTGTCATTATTGTTAATATTTTATGTTGTACTAGAGTAGTAGTACGATGAGTGTATTTAACCGTGTAATTAGCCTCATAGTATATCGCACTAGTACTTCACTTAATATTAGTAATAGTACATTTATAGTCAAATTTTGATACACTCTACATTTTTTATAAATTTTGAATATGACAGTAGATTAACGTATACAATTGTAAAACTATATTGTGAAATTAATCTTATTCAATTCTCTGTAATCTGGCGAAGAGTGAAGACTCTCAAATAAAATAAAAAATCATTGAATTAAGTCAATAGTTGTAAAAATTCTAAGTTTACTGTTCATTAAAATAAATAAGATATGATCACAGTATTCTTTTCGTTTCTACAACTCATCAATCGGCCATCTACGCTGCATTTCAGTTCGTCATCTCAAATCACCAGGTGTATCGCATATTTTCATCCACTGGCTTTTTCTCCAAGTTCCTATCTACAAACATATACTATATAGCAGTGGTACGTGTGTTTGGGTTAGTACGAATACGCGCCATTTAATTTTTTTGGATATGACATTTCAAGATATCATTTCCATTTAAAATATGTAAATGCAAATAAATATGCTTTAAATAAAACTAAATTTATTTATTTTTAGTTCTAAAATAATTTCTAATTCTGTGTTTCTGTGCAAACAAAACATTTATTCGACATCGCATTGAAAAAAAAAGTTAAAATATGCGTAGTTAAATTTTTTTTTCTTAACACATTGAGGCACACTTTTTAAATGTGTGTGCTACTCAGGAACACATTTGATAACTTTTATAATTGTAATTTAAAAGTATTGTGAGAATTGAAAAATAAATGTCGAATTATTCCTTAAAAAATGAATGTTGTTTGCGCAAACGTGTTAAAAAACGAAAACGTTGTTTGACCGTTATAGCAGTCATTTCCGAACGTGTTAACTCAGCACTGAAATACTTGGCGAGATGTCAAAAAGCCAGATGATGAAGACGACATAAGCACGAAAAAACAACCGATTTATACCGATTCATAATTTTTGATGCTTACATTCGCCGAAAACAAACAAATATAACCACAGAAAAATTACACACACTAATTTAAAATTGTATACTATACTCCTTATACGTATACGAAAACGTCATGTGTCGTTCGTCGAATTTTGGAAAAAATCGACCCCCTGATGAGCAGATCAACTTTTTATCAGTACGAAACCAAACTGCCAAGAAAGAACTTGAGGACTGAGGAGGTTTTCCTTCTCATTATATTTTTTAAGGGTTGTGTGGTGTGTATTTTTTCACAATGCTCTGGGGGTTAAAAATAGAAGGGAGGGAATTAATTTTTTTCACTTTTTGTGGTAGACGTATTATGTTATGAGTATATGACCTCACCGATGTGAAGTTTGTACTAAGTTTGTCCTAAACCAACAAAAACAATGTAAAATGTGTATTTAGGCGATCATACGATGTATTTAAATTGTTAATAGAAATTTAAAACTTATCTACCTGTAAATATATGGAACTTATTGATTGAGTCAGTAGTACTATTATCTTGCTCCTTTACAAGTGAAACCGATGAGAATGACCCGTAACCTTATTTTGTATTACGCTCAAGTAGCACCTCTATGCGATTTAAGACGTAAATTCACTCAAACGTCTGGATCACCAAGTGAGCTCCATGACAAATTTATGACACTTATTGATTGAGTCAGTTATACTATTATCTAATTAAGTAAGTGAAACCGATGAGATTAGCTTTTAGCATTATATGACGAAACTAAAAATTTAATTTTAACAAGCGATTATTTTGTGTAATTGCCTACATGTCTACATTTCAGAAATACATATAAACAAGTTACATTGTTTTTGCTGGTTTAGGACAAGCTCAGTACAAACTTCTTATCGGTATTATTAAGCGTGAATTTTTTCTTAAGTTTGTCCTAAATTTTTAATTTTTATTTCTAGGACAAACTTAGTACAAAGTTCCGATGCATATGACCTTTTTGTTTTTGCTGACTTGAAAAGTCGCAAACAATGTGAATGTCATTGTATTTGTAAAGTGTATTACGTTACGGATTACTTTCATTTAATAAAATTGTGTGACATTTGTTAAAAAATAATTATTTAAAAATTAAAATAATACCTTTAAAACTAACCAATAGCTTTTATTCTTAAGAAACAATCTCTTAAAATTTAAGAAAACTATTTGACATGTAAGGAAAGTATTTTTGAAAATAAAAACAATTTTTTTATTTTTATAAACAAATTTGACAAAAAAATTTATTTAAAAATAAAAAAATATCCTTTCGATTTTAAAAACGAGAATTTTCACCTAAAAAATATATATGTATTTTTTTGATTTTATATGTGTATTTTTTAAATTTACTGGTTTTTTATCTCAGGGTATAAGATCGTTTCAGGTTACGTTTACTGAAAACTAAATAACAAATGATATTGAAAATCTATTATTCAGTCTTTGTTTTTCCATCCGATTATTCTTCAATTCGGCGCATAGTTTCGGTTTCGTTCCAATCCGTTACCTTTTTAAGCTGCGGGCCAAACCTAAGGTAAATCGGGTAATATGGTAAATTTATTAGACATTTTGTATCTTTTACCAAAAAACGTGCTTAAATTGGGCAAACGCGGCTTAGAGGGTAAAATGTATAAATAACCTTCAGAAACAGGTTTGTAGGATCTAAATAATTAAATGTCAAAATTATAGTTGTGCCTCGATTTTATATTTATATTTAAAAACAATTGTTATATAATTAGATAATTCAAATAATAAAATAAAATGTGCTTTTATTATTTCGGGCGTCAGAAGTTTAGCTTCATCTAAAGTTTTCTTATTTATACCAGAAATCGTGATTATTTTTTGCTATACAATTTTGTTGCATTTTAAATTGTTTTGAAGGGTTTCCCTAAATAAATAACATCAACAAAACCAGCTAAGGTCTGGATATCGTGTGTTGATTTTGTACCTGATCACTGTTGTTACTGATAACTTTTCATTTTCCTTCAACAATGTAGTTTGGTTTTGTGGATCTTGTCAGTATCGCCAGTTTTTCGGTTTCATTGAAGTCGGTTTCTAGTTGTGGCAATATTTCTTTATTTAGTTTTTCATATTATTATGAATTTCCAGCGTTCGGTTCGGATTCGTGCTGGAGTTAAAACTTAAAATAAAACACTCAACGTTTTATGTTATGCAAACATTATTTCACAACACTTTAATTTCTCCAGTAATTTACTAATTTCACACTTTAGTACTGACTAATTCAACTTTACTGTTCACTTTTCACACTGTTTATTTCTGGCTTCTTAACTTGCACTGTAAACTTGTTAAATTACAACTATTTCAATTTATTCTTGTGTGAAGTGCAGAAATTTTAAGGACAGAAATTTTATTAAAATTAATGAAAAACACAAAATAATCAAATTTTTTAAATTCGATTTGACTTCAATCTGTCAATGAGTTTTATTTAAATTTTCGTCCAGTTCGATAAAACTAAAATTATTTCGCCAAAACTAAAAATTTCTCGAATTAGGGCTACTTATCTTTGACGTATATATGTTACGGTTAAAACCCGGAATCGGTAAATGTGCAAATTTAATATTTTTTAAATTGCTGACCTTTCCCTTGTACATCCCAGTAGTTTCGTTTATTCCCCTTTAGAGGGCTAATCGACATGGTTGGTGCAAGAAACTCCCGCGAGCCAGTTTTTTAGTTAATAAAGAACCGTTTGCCCCATAGCATTCCAAATGACTGCACTATTACCCTACATTAAACAGTCCCAAAAAATTGTTCTATCTCTACAGAGAAACCGTACAAACAGCGGAGTGGTTAATGCTTCGGCACTTAGACCGGGAGGTACTGGGTTCGAACCCCACCAGAGGCAGGATATAAAGCGAATTTTCTTCATCGGTGATGTCAATAAACACAACTTAGAGTGCAGAATTCAGGTGAATGCGTGAATGAAAGGGGGAGTATTAATTGACCTTAAAAGGACTCCCATTTCATAGATTTTGAATCAAAACAACAGTTTTTTTTTCGATTTAACATTTATTTAGCCGCCAGGACGAAAAAACTATTTTTTCAAATTTGTTCTAAAATTAAAGCTCTTGGGCTGTGTCCGAATTGTGTGATAAATATTTTTTAGTACAAAAATTGTGAAAACACCGAAGACACACGAATTATCATAGTCTATGGGCATAGTAATTTTTGACAGATAAGTAATAATTTAGTCGGATGGAAATTATCGAATCTACTTGTTTAGGGCATTGATTATGATTACAAGCTGTTTAATATGTAAAAGAACTTAAGGTTAAATATTCAACAATATTATTGTATTTCGATTTTTAAATAATTCAATACAAAGTTAAAATTAAATACGTAATCTTTATAATGATCAAATTCAATATTTTCAAATTAAGATTAAAACAAACTATTTTTCACGTTAGTATCAAATATTTGTGCTAAAAATTATTTATCACACAATTCGGTCACAGTCTTAGTGTATCCATCTCATAATTATGTAACACTGATCCGAGACATTCCTTGTTTTGATGATATAATTTTAGTTTTATCGAGCACGACGAAAATTTAATTAAAAATCAATAAAAGTCCTAGACTAAAGTTCATTTTTGGGAACTTGCCCCAGAACGCCTTTTTCTTTTTCTTCTTAATGTAGGCCTAAGTCCGTGACATGCTAAGGATGCCATTCTAAAATCCAATTCTCAATCGTTATTGGAGGAGTACTTAATCCGCAGGATGGTAACACTGGTGGTAACACTGGTGGTCTAAACCTTATCCACTCCACCACCGATTGCTATATGTATGTAGAGTATAATTCGTAACAGTATTCTGATACGAACCATCACCAGTTCCAAATGTTACAACGTGAGTGTACGTATTTCCTATTGATTATTAACGGAGTAATTTGGAATTATTTACTCTTTTATAGTCAATTGTGGCATTTAATCTTGCCATTGGTTATGACCCCAGCGTTCTGTCAAAAACTTGTGGAACACTAATTCGTAAAAAATTTGCTCTGTAATATACTGGCCAAAAATATTAATTTTAAACTTTTTGTCTATACTGTGATTTCCTAGTATGATTCTACCAAAGCTTTTTACGTTTTTAATTTTGTTTTTGGGATGATACCTTGTTTTATTATAATTTTATTGCCGCCAGTATCTATTAATAATTTTAAGTTTTTTATTGTTTTGAATGCATACCGAATACGGAAGAAAATCTAATATTCTATATCTTGTTCTCATATAAATCTCTATATCTATGGGGATTGGTTGTTCTTTAACTGAATTTGGTTTTTAAAAGTTTGGTTGTTTCAATCCTTCTATTTTTGAAACGAGTGAATGTTTTAAGGCATTATTGCCGGCCATTTTTAACTATACGTATGCTATAATGTTTTGGTTTGCTAACGTTTTGATATAAACAAATAAATTTTATTAAAATATGTATGTGAGGTTGGCCTTACATTCAAAATACAGTAAAACCTGTTTTTGTGCGGTTTTTTTTGTGAGATTTTCTTGTGCGGTATATGAAAAATTTTATTCAGTACAATCTACTTCTTTCAAAATTTCAATCATTTACAACATAAATTAATGTGATTAATCTAATTAGCTAATTGACGTTGGTCATTTTGTTTTATCATGAAAGTAGTATATTACGTCAGGTTGCGTACTGTTTTGAGTTTTTTTTTCTAAGTGAAACTTTTTTTATGCGGTCCATATTCACCGCATAATTTTTAAATGTGTGTTGCGAGACCTCTCGGGAAGTTTCGGAAGATTTATTTTTATGCGTTTTTTATGCGGTCCCTATTACCGCACAAAGTGTCAACCCAGAAAACATTCCGTAAGACAGTAAACCCAAAAAAATTACATATATCTACAGAGAAACGCGCCATATTAATACTGACCGCCCACACATAAAACTGTCGTTATACTATAAAAATGTCATGACAGCCGGAGTTTTACTGTCAGCTGTACAAATACTTATTAAATTATTGTAATTTAAAACAAATTGAAAAATGTTCATCGGATACAAGTATTCAACTAAAAAGATTAATTAATTATTAATTGTGAAACCTATCAGCAAGACTATCTTTATGTTCTAACCAAATCACCAATATAAAGCTTAAATTTGGTTCTAAAATTTGGTATTTATTTAAATTTCGTGTCAAAATTAATCGGGTACTGCCCGTAAATGCCCGTATGACAGTAATGATTTTATGGGAATTCGGAGGTCTGAAGGACTCTTATTGCAAATATCAATATACCTTTCAACAAAATTTTCATCCATTTTATATCCATGTAGACAATATTCGGGTACTGCCCTGAACTTTGAATATTTTTTGGGGAAATTGAGGGTTTGGCTTTGGAGGGTCCCCTTTGCCAATATACGTCAATATGTGAAAATGACTTTGGTTTGACTTTGAGATAATTTTCTATTAAAATGAGCCCTGGACATACGTACCAATAACCAATTTGGGGGGATCCGGGGATCTGGAGGTTTCCACTTAGTACTTTCTTTAGCTTTGAGATGTTTTTGTTATAGGAATAGGAGATTTAGATGGTTGTTTTTGACAATATATATCAAGAAGTACTTTTCAGCAAAACTTACATCAGTCCTAACTTTGATATTCCTTTATATTAGAGCGTACTCAAGCATACATGCAAATACCATTTTTTTGGAATCAAAGGTGTTCTCGATACCAATAAATGAATCAAATATTTTCATACTTTCTATTAGTTTTTAATGTCATGTCGAAATTATTCGAGTACTGCCGTTAAATCTAACATGTTTTTCTAATAGCAGGTGCTCTGGAACATTTATGCCATTAACCATTTTTGAGGGAATCGAGGATTTAGATGGTTGCCTATGCCAATATCTTAATCCGAACCTTTCACCGAAATTGTTGTAAAATCGTGTTTTTATCCAATGAGAATATCATTTGGTGCCCGGAACTATTGATGACCGCCGCTTGAATGAACATCCACATTACTTTCACGTGATGTAGCCCTGATTGACCAAATACCTTATTCGTAATTGCTTGGCCCTTGTCGTTGGAGTACTTGATGATTACTCGTTTGCCATTCTCTTCAGCCACCTTCAATACTTCTGACAGCTTCACCAAACCTGTCTGCTCGTCTCTTGTTATTGTTGTTATTTATTGTTTAATATTGTATAATATTGTTTATTTAACGTTGAAAAACACTTGGCGAGGTATTGTACATAATCCTTAACTTGGAGATATACTCGACGCGACTCAGACGTGATACAAAAAAAGATGATTTAACTTTAACTTTTTGTTGTTATTTAGTACTAAAGTGACATCTTGCAGAAAGTTTATGAAATAATTAACCAATTTTTTTATATTTTTGTTGCTATTTTGACATTTTGAAAAATCATAATAATTTAGATTTTTATTAACTCACAAAAAATTTAAATAAATGTCAAAAACGTGAATTCGGTGTTATAAAAGCCGTGTTTGATGCTATCTTACGCCGCATCAACATGTTTTCCCCATTTCGTTCAAATTCCTAATATCAATATATAGTCGTTTCGACCCATGCTTTTTATTTGAAAGTACTATAGGGCTTGCGTAATCCGATTTTCTGGTTCGTATAATGTCTTCCACATACCATTCATGTACCTGTATCGTAACAATCTCGGTTTCCAATGATGACATTTTTCTCGATCGTTGATATATTGGTGTATCGTGCTTTAGCACAATTTTTATTTCTATATCTGAATCTTGTTTCTTCTGAATATAAGAATATTATGTTGAACATCGATTGAATAATTCTCCTTGATAAATTTCTTCATCATTATACTATAGGGCGAAAAGTATGTTATTGTCCGACATATCAGTTCTTTTCCCAGAATAACATCAGCTGGCTAAACCTTATCTTCGACAATGTGGAAATGGTATTAAATTTTTGACCGTCAAAGATAAGCTCTGCAAAAAACCTTCCAATTTTGAATAATTTAATCAATCCTGCTCGTGTAGGCATTGTACTTTGCTGAATAAAGTCTGGTGCGCCAATACTCAGGTATTTATTCATAGTCATCACTCATCAGATAGTTTGCTTTCGGTTAGTTTAGCTGTGCAATTTGGCGCTATATGCCTAAACTCATTGCATTTGAAACGTTTTGGTCATTTTTCTTTGCTGAGACATTTTCTGCTAATATAACCTCTCTTACCACAACCACAGCATTTTGGTGGAATCTTCCCTTTACTTATAATACGGTTCCGCTGTCGGAATTTGACTTGGATTTCAGTTTGTTTTTCATTTGTTCGTATAAATTTAATTTTCTTTTGAAATCCCGCCTTGTTTGGTTCCTGGTCAGAAACTTATCCCCGCGTCCGTTCTAAAATCGGCTGATGTCTTTCGGCTGAAGAAATCAATCAACAATGTCGAAATTGTTAACTTAAGGCTAGGAACGGGAAGACACTATCTGCACAATGGATTTTTTTTTATCTTTCGGTCAACTTTAATAGTATCTTTCAAGCTCTTACTAGAATGTGTTGCATAGATGTTTGTTTTCCTTGGCTGTTGTATATTTCTGAGTTTTGTACTAGAATTTGGAGATTAATTGCATACAAAATCGGGCATTACAGTAGATCTAACCATAATTTAATCATTTACCGGTTAATTTTTTTTTTAAGAATTCGCGGGTGATTCAAATATTTCTTGAACTTTCACGTTCATCCAACCGATGTCAGTATCCCATGTATTTGAAAAATCTTATTAATTTTTAATCATTTTTGTGTGTACATATAAAAATGTTGGTAATCTTCCTCGCAACTAGGGACCAACTATCATCTTTCTATTTTGCAAAGATTTTGTTTACTAATTTTTTGAAGTACAAAGTTGTATGCTACTCGTGTAATATACCCAAGGTATTTGTGTAATAAAGTAAAATTACAGTTTAGAACAAACTCAAACAACAAAGTTATTAATGTACCTAAGAAACCTTAGCCAACCCAAACTAAAAATAATGTATGATATTCCAGACTCTTCATCAAAATTTTGCTATTCTCAGTAATAAAATTTGTTGCCGTTTAAATTATTCGTATAGTATTGGTTGTCAACCCAGGCAAAATACTTTTCAATTTTACGAAAAACTCATTTTAACTACCATAGAATTAATCTTCAATATTTTAGAGTATATTTCCATATTTTCTGAATTTTTAATGTAATTAAATTTAAATTTCCAAAAGAAGTAAAGTTCGACTTCATTAGATCCTTGCATACAATTAGCATAACAATTTTAACTTTATTCAAAAGAAATTTTCCACCTCGACACGATATACTCGTATCAGAGATATAGACAAAAATGACGTAGTTGAAAAATAAAGGAACAAACAAATTGTAATGATAATAATAATATAAATCATGTAATTTTCTTTCTTTTATTTATTTGTGTCTGCTCTATGAACTTAATGTTAACAAACATTAGAAAATAAAATACTTACTATTACATACACATGTACAATGAGCAAGCAGTACCGTACAACAACAATACCAACATAATAAAAAAATAATACCAACAAAACAAAATGATTTGAATAAATCCAAGATTAACCAAGCAGAAGCCGAAGAGGAGGAGGAGGAGGAGAAAACGACGTACCAAAAAAAAAACGGAAAAACTTAATATACCAAGGAATAGAGAAAAATTTATGACAACAATTCAAAAGATATTAAATAATAAGAAAAACACTGTTGTTGGCTTTTATAGAAAAGTTTTGCTTTTGTAAATTATTTTCTCGGAGGTGTACTATCAACATTTAAATCGATCCGCTGGAGGCGTTAAGACGACAATCGCGTTCCATAGCGGCGCGACGTGGACGAAAAGTTAAGGTAAGTTTTTTTTACCTCATTATACATATTTAAAAACATTTATAAAACATACAGACTTGAACACTATGAAGGTGATTAATTTAATTATTTGTCTATAACTTCATCCTATAATATTTTGGTGCAAATAACGAATTATTTTTCTACTGATAAAGTCACTTCATCAGCTTATGGATTTTATATTTATGAGTATCTATCTACATATTATTGTTATTGTTGTTGTTGTTATTATTATTTTATGCATGATAATCAAAATACAATTACTGATGTTGGGCACACCAGAAAACAGTCATAAATTTCGTGGTGGTATAATATTGTGTCTAAAGTCTTATCTCGTTATTTTTGAATAAAATATTTATTGTTATGACTTAACTGAAGTGGTAACTGCAAATAATTTTTGTTCGATTGGGATTTTTTTCATAATTATTATTTTGCATATATTACTTTAAAAATACAATAAAGCTTAAGTGTAGCAAAGATTTCACATCTAAACTAACTGTTTTTAGTACATAAGGTAAATAATTTACATAAAATTCAAATTTTCACAAGTTTATGTAAATACTATACTTTTGAATTTCTTAGTATTACACTTCAACTAAATTCTAATGGGAGCGGCTCAAAATCCCGTTTTTCAGAATTCTCTATTTCAAAATCTCATATTTAAAAATCACCCGTATTTGAAATTCACACTTCACCCAACGGACAAAATTTTGTGATATTTGTAATTATCAATTGATTTTATTGAATTTTAAAATTAATAAATTAGGGTAGGTCGACATAAACATTGCGCTGTGAAGTACCCGAAACAGGTACCTCAGGGGGTTTCAGACAATTTCCAAGATGAAATTAGTGGCGCGCGATTCAGATTCAAAGTTTTTTTTTTTTTTTTTTTTTTTTTTTTTTACTTAATAAATTTATTTATACAATATTACAACTGATTCAGAGATCATCTAGTAACCTATTGGTTACTCATTTTATAATACTTTCTTATTATAAAACAAACTGCCTAGCTCCAGCGGTTTCTGCCTTTGGAGTCTCCTCACTCCGTTAGTGGTGTCCAACATACGGTTCTTTATTTCATCGGTGACGTATTTCATCTTCAAGTCTCTATGGAGGTTTTCATTCCTAATGTACCATGGGGCATTCACAATCCCTCGTAGCACTTTATTTTAGAAGCATTGTATCATTTGTACATTGGTCTTCTTGGCACAACCCCAAAGTTGGATACCATAGGTCCATACTGGTTTTAGCATTTGCCTGTATAGAAGCAATTTGTTGTGTATTCAGAGTTCAGAATTTCTACCAATGAGCCAGTACATTTTTCTATATTTGATGTTTAACTCTTCTTTTTTCTTCTTGATGTGTTCTTTCCATCTTAGCTTAGCATCGAGGGTCATGCCAAGGTATTTAGCTGTATTTGCATATGGAATATGGTTTGAGTTGAGAACCACGGGAATACGGTTTACATTTTGATTTGTAAAGTTGACGTGTACTGATTTGGCTTCATTTAATGAGATGCGCCATTTTTTAGTCCAGTTGCTCACCGTGTTAACTGCACTTTGAAGTTTGCTTGTTGCTTCCGAAATATCTTTTCCAACTGCTAGAATAGCTGTATCGCCTGCAAATGTTGTTACTGTAGTACCTTCAATATTCGGTAAGTCTCTCGTATAAAGAATAAACAGAATAGGTCCAAGTACGCTATCTTGTGGTACACCTGCTGATATTATTTTTATTTCAGAGTACTTATTTTCAAATTAGACTCTAAAATGTCGATCAGCTATGTAGGAATTTAAAAATTTGATAAAATTCTTAGGCAGGTCTCGATGCAGTTTAAATTCAAGCCCTTGGTGCCAAACTTTGTCGAAAGCTTGAGCTACATCTAAGAAAATACTGGAGCATATTTTCTTATTCTCGAGTGCATCCTCAATGACATCCATTATTCTGTGAACTTGTTCAACTGTAGAGTGATTTTCTCTAAACCCAAATTGGTGTGGTGGAATTAAGCATCTCTCTTCTATTATAGGTATGAGTCTTTTCAGCAACAGTTTTTCAAATAATTTTGATATGATTGGAAGTACTGATATCGGTCTATATAATTTTTATCGTTTCCTAGTTTACCTGGCTTAGGAATCATTATTACTTCGACCACCTTCTATTGTTGTGGAACATATTTCAGTGTCAAAGCTGCATTAATTATTTGATTTAATTTACGCAAACCTTTCTCGGGAATGGCTTTCACGATTTCTCCAGTTATTAAATCATAACCTGGAGCTTTTCTGATACTTAAGTTACTATTGATTCCAGTTTTAAGCTCCAATAAAGTCACATGCCTTATGTAAAGATCATCTGCTTTGTTTACGACTGTTGTATTTTCATTTATCCCAGAATCCGTCATCGCATTTAATAGGCGGCACATGCATTTTGATCTTTTTAGTCCCTTCGTTGCTGTCCAAAGTGAGGAATCGTCATCCTTTAGTTCAGAAAGACCTCGTAGTCGCTTAATTATGCTTTCGTTCTTTATTTCCTTTATTAGTTGTTTTAATTTGTTGCACAAAAAATTTAGAATAGTTTTATGTTGCGGTGCACGAGAGTGCTGCCAGATTTTGCGAGCTTTCCGTTTCTCTTTGAGTAGCTCTCTGACTTCAAGAGGATAATTATGTTTTATTGTAGCGTTGGTATGAAAAATCGGTGAACTTTCCCAAGCCGCTTGTTTAATGTTGTTATTAAATATTTCTAGTTCATCTTCCAGCTGCACCTTCGTTCTAATTGGTTCGCCGAGATTTGTTCGATCTTCTACTAATTTGTTGAATAGATCCCAATTGGTTTTATTGTTTGTTAACTTAGGTGAATTATCTATTTTTATTATCATTGTACTCAGCGTCATGATCACAGGTGAGTGGTCAGATGACAGTCCTTCACTATTTTCAATGCATGTGTAGTCCTCTAAAACTCCTTTTGTTACAAAGAAGTCAAGAAGATCTGGAATTTTATGTATGTCAGCAGGCCAATATGTTGGTTTATCGCCAGAGAGGAATTCACAGTTGATCTCGCGAGCTGCATTAAATAACTCTTTCCCTTTAGAGGTTGTAAGTCTAGATCCCCAATATGTATTCTTTGCATTAAAATCACCTCCTATGATAAAATTTGGTCCTTATGATTTAAAATGTCGACTGTCTTCTTTTTTTAATTGATGGCGTGGGGGACAGTAAATAGAGGAGATACTGAGTTTCCTTTTATATATTGATTCAACTATTATGGTTTTAACCTGCATAATTTCTTCCTCAATGCCGGGCACTTCGTAATGTTTAATATTATTTTTAACAATTACGGTAGACCCGCCTCTAACGTTTCCACCTGGATGAATAGCATGGTAGCATTGATAGTCACGTATTTTAATAAATGAAGTTTCTGTTAAATGAGATTCTGAGACAAGACATATATCTATTTTTTCTAAGTTTAGAAAAATTTCTAGCTCTGGAACATGCTGTGGTAATCCATTCGCTTTCCAAATAACAATTCTAAATGATCTATTCATTTGATTAGTATAGCATTGATGTAAGCTCATTCGTAGCTTCTTGTCTATCCAGCCGCTTATATATAGCTTCTAGACCACGTTCTTGTTTTGCTAGGCGTGCATTTATCGTTTCTATACTTTGAAATATCCTTTCTAGTGGATTTTCTTTAATAGTATTCTGCTTCGTTATCTGAGAGTAGGATCTCCTCTCTGGCGCTATGAGCTCTGGTTGTGTCGGCGCTCTAGTTGTAGTTGGAATCCTTTCTCTTCTAACATTACTGTTTCGAGTCGATTGGCGTGTTTTATTTCTTAACCTTGGCAGTTGTACCGCTACTTCGCATCCTCTATAGTTAGCTGGGTGTTGTCCTTTACAGTTTATACACCTTGCAGGTTCGGTTCGACTAAGAGAACAGTCTTTCGCGTTGTGTCTGCCGGTACATACGCACCTAACATCTCTCCCGCAATATCTTTGGGTGTGGTTGTAACCTTGGCTATTCTTGCATTGAGGTATTAATCTCGTGTTATTTTTGAGTGGTTCTATTCTAACCCTCATATTAAGTATTGCTTTGATATTAAATATATTTTCAATTTTCTCGCTTTTGTTGAATGTGAGCATGAATAACGGAAGCCCTCTCTAAACGATCTTGGTTCCTTGTTCCTTCTTGCAGGTGGGATATAGACCTCTGGCCATAACCTTGATTTCTCGGTTATTTTTGTCTTCATATGTATACCACTCTTACCTTCTTCAGTGAGCTTTGTGGCTAAAGCTCTGTATGCATCGGGATCTCTTGTGCTTATCTTCCAAACATTATTGTTTATTGCAACTACTCGATAGTCGTTTGTGAACACTGATTTCATTAAAGCTTGGATATTCGCAAACTCAGTAATGCCTATCACATTAACTGGCGGTGGTGCTTTGGTCTTCATTACAACCTTGCGTTGTTCTTGTCGCGGGTGATGTTGGGGTACAGGCACCGGTTTGACAGTTTCATTAACTTTTGCTTGCGAGAGCTCCTCAACTTTTTGCGAGAATTCTGCTCTTCCTTTTTTCCGTGGTCTTTTCTTCTATTTGTGTATCCAATCAGTTTCTCTTGCAAGTTCCTCCTCATCTGTGTGAAACTCAGCGTCAGTACGGGCAAGTGTGCTGGTTTCGTTATAGCAAATAAGAGGAGTTTTCACAACCTCTGTCAGATTGGGCTTCTTTAGCTCCTCGTTTTCTTTCTTTAACTTAGCGATTTTATTGCTAAGTTGCGATGCGACTTTTTCTATTTCACTCAGTCTTCTGCGTAGTTCAGCATTTTCAATTTCCTGCTGAATTGCGAACTCTATTGCTAATTTTGAACTTCGATCGAATGGGTATAGCAATGGTTGGCTCACCCCAGAATCCTTTGAGCCGACCTCGTTAGATGGTGGATTAGCCAACTGAGCAGTTTGGTGTACCACCTGGGGTAAAAATTCCGTTTTGTTGAAAACTCATTGCATTATAATGACTGGTTATTGAAGCAGCTACCAATCTAACCAGTGAAATTGGCAGATTCAAAGTTGCAACACTGTTGGCGCGCTTCCCGTTTGAGATATAAATATTCGACTTGGCATGTAAGTCATACTGTGTGCATTTGAGCGCGCTCGAGGTATAATTGGTTCGTTCAAGCAGTCGTGGAATGTTTAAGAAAAACACTTGATTTATTTTATAATCTTTGAACTTTTAATATTATAACGAATTTATTTGATTTAGTGATAGATTTTTTATTGCTTAATTGAAAATTTGTTTTACATATATTATTCTAAAATATAATTTCGATATTTGCTTTTTTTGGATATTTATAAAGCATGTGTGTAATTTAACCTTTGCAAAATCCGATTTGCTTAGGTTGGGAATTTATGGAATGTCGAAATGTGTCGAATTTAACGTTTGCAAAATTTATGTATTTTGCAATATTCTCACTATTGGGATTGGTGCCGTGAAGGCCTGTGTTGGTTCAGGGCGTAGCTCGCGTGCTTGCCGTTTAAGATTTAAAAATTAACCGCGTATATAAATTTACTTTATATTTTTGATAAAAGTGCAACGAAATTTCAGCCAAAAAAGCCTGCATTATCGACATATTTTGTATTCTGATAATATTAGCAAAAAATCCAAAAATCACTTGTGATTGAAGTTAGTAATAAATGTTCGAACAAAAAATTTGAAAAATTAATTTCACATATGTAATTCGAATGTTAAAAGGTATGATGAACTGGAAGAAGTTAAACCAATTCGTAAACTGCTGGATTCCATGTTTATCATTTGTCGTATTTGGCGGCAATGAATTTTAGTTGTTGCACTAACAGAGCACACTTGTGCCAAAAATCAGGGCATATTTTATGTATCATCATAGTGAAATAAATTAAAAGCTATACGCATGTTTTGTGGTAATTTGGTACACACATGTGGTACACAAGTGGCCACAAGCTATTTCACTATGATGCTACATCAAGTAGGCTCTGATTTTTGACACAAGTATTCACTGTTAGTGCCTACAAATAAAATTCATGGCCCCCTAACACGACAAATTATAAACATGGAATCCAGCAGTTTACGAATTGGTATAACTTCATCCAGTTCATCTTACCAATTTTGGAGTTAGCGCTAAAGAACATTTATCTGGTTGCAATCAATCAACTTTCCATAACCATTTAACTTTCGAAAATCATACAGCTAGCTTGAACAATTTAGACATATTACATATACAACCTAAAGTCAGACGTTTAGATACCTTAGAGTCTTACGAAATTCGAAAATCAATATTTCTTAACCAAAATATCCTTAACGAGCAGAGAGAAATTCGTTTCTCACCAATTACAGACCCCACCCTTTTCTATAATTTGACTAACACGTCAGGTAATTAAATGTACTTCATGTACCTTGAACTTCAAATGTACCTTGAATTTTGGTACTCAGCCGAAGACTAATCGCACACCTGCGCGATCAATAGATTAATTTTTATTGCTTATTTTTTTCCCTCCTTCTTTTGTTTATTTTTTGCTTTTTTCTTCTATATATAACAAATTTTTACTTGTACAAATCAGTAGATACTCCTGATGATGACATAACAAGTCGAAATCGATCGAGTGATTTTTTAAACTTTTTGAACAAATTTTTTTATTAAAATATTCAAAAAATCTAATTTTGCGAAATAAAAAACAAGTGTTTAATAAAATGTGTTTATTAATAATGTGAAATTAATTTTTTCGAACATTTATTGCTAAGTTCAATCACAAGTGATTTTTGGCATCAGAATGTTTTTTGTTTATTGTCAACTATGCGACCTGTTTTGGGGCTCAAGGCTCACCCTGCTATTCCACGGTTATACTTTTTACGTTCTTATTTTACGCCTCCCGGCCAACTCGCGGACGAATGGCTATGAGACTGATTTAAGACCATCTGCACATTGCAAGCTCCATGTCAGCCTATACTGACTGACGGCTCATGCGTTTTGCACACCGAAAGGGGGTCATAGATGTGTTACATTTCACCACAGACCGCAATCTGTTGATAAACTTTCCTGCCCTTATCGGGATTCGAACTTGGTACCTCCCGATCCAAACGCCAAAGCTTTAACCACTGTGCCATTTGGCCGGTACAAGAATTTTATACTATCCCCTGAAATGTCCGCCTGTAAAAGTCGGTAAAACAGATTCGTATAAATGGCCGACCGAAAAACGTCGATAAAGCAGATAGGTAATTATGATGTTAAACAGTAGTTTCTTTTTAAATCAAAAATGGCCATTTTGTTCCATTAACGTATAATATTCAAAATTAACTTTTTTGTTATACTCAAAATGCAAAATTTGAAAATTTCTAACGACTAACTGTTTGGTTGTGTGGTGTAATGGCTGGAAATACATTCAAATGAAAGGGTCAAATGATGCTCACACCTGGAAGACATGTCGCTGAAAACTGTCGCTGTAAAGTAGAGTGCTACCGTTAAAGACAAAACACACCAGGCAGCAGCAGCGGACAAAAAATATAAATATTAGTCTATTCGCTCGTGTAATAATACAAAATTACAGTTTGAGTGTAAAGAGAGGCGTGGGTGAAGAAAATGAGTTTTCAACAAACAACGAGAGGTATTTCAAATAAAACAAACCAAATATTTTGTAACTTTAATAGAAACATTTAAATTTAAAAAATGTATATTGACTGAAATTGCATTTGCCGAGGCATCAATAGGTACCAGTTTTTACATACCGTAAATTTTTAGAAATTTTGTGTGTGCGTTATATTAAATCGAGATTTCCCGGACTCCCCACATGAAAACTGATCAGGATTTTTTTCCTGATGTGAGAAGCATTAAGAACTTTTATTTAAATCTACTTTTAACCATGTCACTATTAGAAACTTTCAAATTTTGTGAATTTTCAGAAATTTTCAAATTTTGTGAATTTTCAATTTTGAATTTTCAATTTCCATGTGCGATATATTAAATTGAGTTTTCCCGAACTCCCCAAATTAAAATTGACATTTTTAAAAATGATAATCATTAAAAGGCACTTCGTTTAAATTTTTAAATTAACATCTTATTTCCCAAATCAGTTTTCCCAGTTATGAATGTTTTGAATCAAAAATTCTCATTTTATTTTTTTAGTTGTTTTTTAGAAGAACAGCAAAATAAAAATTTCTAATATAAATAATTACTTTTCGACATAAATTTTTTAAATCTGCATCGTCGACATTTTTTGGCTGGAATTTTCGATTGACATGTTACCGAAAATTATATGCTACTGAAGATAGCAGAAAAATTCAGAAGAAAAACTGCATTATCTGCATTATACCTCATTTATATGCATTGGTAGAAACATTCAGCATAAATATTTTGTTGTTTTTGACCTTTTTATGTAGAAAAACTGTATTGTTGACGTATTTAAAATAGTCGTAGAAATTTTGACTCAATTTTCTTTATGTAAGCATGTTTTCAGCCGAAATTCGAGTAAATTTCAATTGTTTACTATCAAAATACATTCACACAAGCACAGGAACTGTTTTAATAATAAATTAAAAGTATAAAGTAGAAAATTCTCTAGCCTTTCTCTAGAGTTTAAAAGGTCCGCAATATTGATGATTAATATAAGTTTTGGGCTCCTATGTCTACCGGTCGAGCGACTAGGACGACAAGCTGATAGTGGGAATTCCCGATATTCAAATATACGTGTCACGAGAAAAGTAACGATTCCGTTGAAAAGAAGAAAAAAATAAGTGTGCTTTAGACCACACTACTGAAGTAAAAGTTCTAATATATATTTAATATTTTTTTATTTTTTATTTTTATTTTTTTATTTTTTTTTAATTTTTTTAAAAAAGAAAGTATTAATTATCCAATGGATTTAATGTCCTTTTAAGGTCAATCAATACCCCCTTTTCATTCACGCATACACCCACCCATTCACCTACTCACACAACAACAGTATACCACCTGCACAATGCAAGCTCCATGTCAACCTGTACATTGACATGGACGGTGGGTCGGCGCTGGTTCTACACTCCAACAGAGGGTCTAAGTTGTGTTTATTAACTTTACCGATCGTAATTGATGAAGAAAATTCACTTTTTGCATCCTGCCTCTGCTGGGATTCGAACCCAGTACCTCCCGGTCCAAGTGCCGAAGCTTTAACCTCTGCACCACTTGTCCGGTAAATTTATAATATAATTTTTATTTTATTTTAATTTTATTTATAATATAATATAGAAAAATTATAATATTGAAAAAAAATTGGTCACCCGGTGCGTTCTCGAGTGTCACCTAGCCGTTTATGTCTGATGCCACAAGAGGTAACCTTGTAACTTGGTAACTTTTTCAAGGCCAACTAGTCGTAATAGATAATGTTTATGCATGTGTACCAAAATGGACAAAAAAATCATTTTTGAAATCTCTTCGCATTGTAAAAATGGCCTTGAAATATTTCTTATTTCATTTATGCTTGTGTAGTGTGGCTTCATCGAAAAGTTGTTTAAGTCGCATTAAAACCTGTATCATAGGCAAACGGGGAAAGAAACGAAGAAAGAAACGGTTTCTGTGATACCTCTTGTGGAATGGAGATAGAATATAGAGTAAAATACATATATAAAATATATCACACGGACGAATTTTTTTTGGTCACCCTGTGCGTTCTGGAGTGAGTAAGTGAGTGAGTGACATAAATGTTATAATATAGAAAAAAAAATTTAGTCACCCTGTGCGTTCTCGAGTGAGTCAGTCAGTGACATAGAAGTATATATTATGACTTTCCAATTTTCCAGTTTTTCAATTTTCCAATTCTCAAATTTTCCAATTTACCAACTTTCCAAATTTCTTATTTTTTTATTTTCCTATTTTCTAATTTTCCAATTTTTCAATTTTCCAATTTTCTAATTTACCAGTTTTCCAATTTACCAGTTTTCCAAATTTACAATTTTCATATTTTCCAATTTTCCAATTTTCCATTTACCTATTTTCCAATTTTCTAATTTTCCATTTCTATAATTTTCCAATTTACAAATTTTCAAATTTTGCAATTTTCGAAATTTCCAATTTTTCCAATTTTCCAATTTACCAATTTGCCAATTTTCCTATTTTCTTATTTTCCAATTTTTTTAACCAATTATTAAAATAAAATGGTATCAACTACTGTTCCACCTAGAGATTTATGAATTGTCATGGCACATCCTGATACTAAAGGGAAATGATTTCGTTTTGCGTTTGTTTCGTTCGTTTCGTTCGATTACACTTTTCGTAACGCGTTTGCCAGCTTAGTCCCCAAGTCAAGCGTGCCTAAAGAAGTTTTACTTCAAAAATTCTTTAGCCTTAGGGTTTAAAAGGTCCGCCAATTTGATTATTTATATAAGTTCTAGACTCCTATGTCTATCTACTAAGCGAGTATGACAACCCGCTGATGGTGGGAATTCCCGCTATTCGAATTTACGTGAAACGGGAAAAGTAATGATTCCGTTGAAATGAAGAAAAATTTTTAGCCTTAGGATTTAGAAGGTTCTTTTTAACGGAATCATTACTTTTCCCGTGTCACGTATATTCGAATAGTGAGAACTCCCACAATCAGCGGGTTGTCATACTCGCGTGGTAGATAGACATAGGAGTCTAGAACTTATATAAATCATCAATATTGTGGACCTTTTAAACCCTAAGGCTAGAAAGTTTTTCTACTTTATACTTTTAATATATTATTAAAACAGTTCCTGTGCTTGTGTGAATGTATTTTGATAGTAAACAATTGAAATTTATTCGAATTTCGGCTGAAAACATGCTTACATAAAGAAAATTGAGTCAAATTTTCTACGACAATTTTAAATACGTCAACAATACAGTTTTTCTACATAAAAAGGTCAAAAACAACAAAATAGTTCTGCTGAATGTTTCTACCAATGCATATAAAGGAGGTCGATAATGCAGTTTTCTGCTGAATTTTTCTGCTATCTTCAGTAGCATAAAATTATCGGCTATCATTTTCGTTCGATTCGTTTGAATCTGTATTACCGACATTTTCCGGCTGGGCAATTTTCGGCTAACTATAATAAGATTTTGAAAGCACTTTTATTATTATGACGGATGCTCGTGTAATTGTAGTATATTGTTATGCCGGATGCGGAGTTTTGTGTATTTTTTCACCTATATTGTAGGCCAATTCCATATGTTTTAGGGTCTGGTTTTTCCGACTTCTTCCGTTGTAACTTTATTTGTTCAGTTTTAGATTGGCTGAGAAATCTTTATATTCGTCTTGTAGGCATCATATATAATCTGGATGAAGATCGAATGGACCTTCTTCACTGTTCCGTTTAACTCACTCTTTTGGAATGGCGTAATGTAAATTTGTATTCCGGGTGTCTTAACGTAATCCGATACTATCCGACTGGTAAAACTCGATTCATTGTCCATCACCATTATTTAAGTTGTGGAAAAGTAATGCAACATTTTGATGATCTTATTTTTTACATGTAGAGCTGATATTTCTTTAGTATGGAAGGGCTTCGTGAATTTGGATAACGTATCTATGCATGTGATCATTTTTTTTTTTTTGGATAGGTTGGAATCTGTGGTTGTTGAAGTGTAACTTTTTGGGATGGCAATCGTATTTATTTGTGTGATAATTTCACAGTTTTGTATACCTCACAGTTTTGTGTGTACTTCTTTATCATGCGGTTGCCATTTGTTGGAAGTAGTATTTTTTCAGAATTTGTTCTTTATTCTCTTTTCAATTCCGGTGAGCCCTTTTATATTCTTCTCGAATTAAATTAAATTTATTCTCTTCAATATTGATGTCCTGCGAATTTTGAATCCAGTGAGATGTTCTGTGAATACCACCTGTGAAACTTGAATGTGTTCCTCCTCTATTTTTCGTAAAAATAAGTTGCTCCTTGATTTGGTTTATCGGTGCATTGGAATGGGACTAAAGTATGGAATTAAATGTTGATAGTTTGCTGGCCTCTAATTCCAATCTGGAAAATATGGAAAATTCGTATGGATTTGCTTGCTTTTCATCTTTTTAATTTCGCTTTATGGTTTTTATTGCTTAACGAGAATGTCAATGGCTCATCATATACACCTTCAAAGCCCAGATGATGGCCGCAGCATCTCCAGCTCATTAACAACATACCTTTCCTCTTTTTTGTTTGGCCTGGATAGGTAGTATCAACCACTGCTCGAAGTTAGGAAAAATCAGTATTTCCGTTGATGACAAAAGCTCTTTGTTTTGTTGAAATGCGTGAACTTCTTTCTCGAGCAGAGTAATTTTACCTGTTTTGGGCATTTTCCCCTCTTGTGGGATGTTTCAAATGTTTGGCTATTTTTCTGTAGTTCTTTATAAAACGCCTGTTGTAAGAGGTGAGTTGGTTTTCCTGGGCTCTTTATTTTCCGAATTCTGTTTCATTCTTTAAGAACTCTATTTTGTCGATATTAACTCGAAGGTTGTCTCTTTCCAATTTTGGAAATATTTTGCCGATATTATAGCCAGATATTTTTCTTCGATATAGAAAAAATAGACGTAGCACATTTTTCGTACGTTGTCAACCATTTGCAAGAGTTTTCCGTATATCAGGAATCGAAAACGCATCTGATGTTACAGCATTCAGTCTTTTATTATTGATGGCCGTTCTCTACTTCTTAATGCCTGATGCGCCCAATTTTTTTCCATTACTCAAATTGACTAGTGAATAGAACTAGTAAGTAGAACGGCTTTCGTCGTAAAGCATACGAACACTGCGATATATGCTTTATCCGATTGATGGCCGCGGCCTTTACAACGAACTCACATAGGTGCGCAAAAATCAACATTTGCATGCAAAAACGGCCTGGCAGGTTTTACTCGATGTCTTGGCAAGCTTCCCTTTGATTGTATAACTTCGGTCGAGCTCTAAAGAACAAATTGCATTTGTATACCACTTTCTTGACTACATCACGGCCGCGAATGATCCAAAATTGATGCCTCAGAGTAGCGAGCAGTGCTTGAGGGCCAGCATTACAATTCTTTACGTGAAAATGCCTACACAAAGAAAAAATAAATACATTAGAATTCGGCAAAATTATCGGGCGTTTATAGATTCGAATGATAAATCCGGATTTTGCAATCGGCCTCCCACTCGAATGATTTCATCGTCGTCGAGAAACGGATTTAAATTTTTGATCGAACTCTTCGAGTGAATGTGTTTATTGGAAAACAGCAGCGAAAATTCTTCTTGAAAACTCTGGCGTTGTATGATTTTGACGTTAAACTTCAGCGATTGTTTCAGTTCGGCGACAGCCAAATAGCCATATATTTTTGGTTTGCATATGAATTTGGACCGACTATTGTTTACAAATCGAGCCACAAACCGAAATACTCGGCGAGTGGCGCAAAAGTTGTTGACATATTTGATTTTAGAACACAATCTACATCATTATTCACTGCGATAATGACGACATCACTATTCTTCCTTTTCACCGCAATCAAGTTCGAATCAAATGATTTGTTAAATTTTGGCGAACTGGATGATGAACTCGATTAAAATTCCGGTCCGGAAAACCATAGTTAATTGTTAAGCAGTTTTTCTGGCAATACTGGCGATACAATTTAAAATCTCAGACACCTCTTTCTTTAGTTTTAAGGCTTCTTCGAATGTATCACCTCCACTAAGCATATAATCGACGTAGAAGTTGTTTAGAATTGCGGTTGATCCGATAGAGTCACTTAACGTCTTGCCGTATCCCAATTGATGCAGGCAGCGAATTGCAAGAGACGGTGCAGCGGCTGTACCGTATGTAACGGTCTTAAGACGAAAGACTTGGATTTTTTCGTTGGGGTTATCTCGCCACAAGATGCATTATACGTATAAATCTGCATCATCGACTTGTATTTGACGGTACACTTTGGTGGCGTCGGCCGAAATTGCAAACCGTTTGAACCGAATTAATATCGAAAACAGATCATTCTGTATTGTCGGTTCTTCCTTTTGAACTTGCGGCTTAATAACGCAGTGGGCATAAATTATTTACAACTTGAAAGCTTCGCTGCTGAAACGGCTTCCATGTGGTTTAACGGAATGTACTCACGAATGAAATTATTTGTACTGGCATTTGAGATCTGGATATTTCGACAATTTGCATTCGAGAATCAAAAAACGATTTTTCGCGGTACAATACGAATCGCCTAGTAACGAAATATCTTCCTTGAATTTTTGATTTATTCTCACCATAACTTTCAACAGTCCAAAACAGTTCATGTAATACGCGGCATTTTCATCGTGGTTAGGCTCAGCAACTGCAGTGCGAAAATTATATTTATTTTTAATGTTACCAGTCTTACCAGACACAATCCACCCGAACTTTGTCTCTCTCAACAACGGTAGATTTGCAGCCAATTTTATTTGGCCGGTTTCAAGTAACTCATAGAAAATTTCGACGCCGATAAGCATATCGATACGATGTGGCTGGTGGAATAACGGATCTGCCAATACTATATCGGATGGAATATTCCAGCCTTCTGACAGATAATTTTATTAAACTCCAATCTCGGTGCAAACCGAATTTCGTATAAATCTTTTAGAAATTGAATAATTCTAAAAATTTAAACCAAAAATCGGTTTAAATTCATCGTGCCATCCTACTAACCAACTTTCGTTTTGATTGGTTAAGAATTGGTTCGAGATGTTTGAGAAATGATCTAGTTCCATTAGGATCAAACCCGGTGCCATGATAAAGGAATGATCTGGTATAGAAATGGCCTAGTTCTTCATGGACGATATTCTGCAATTTAAGGGTCGGATCAAATTATGATGAGTTAAAATTCGATTAAGAACTCAAACTATTTTCGTTAAGGGCCTTTTGGTTAATGAAATTTAACCGTTATAAGTTTTTAAATGTGCAAATCGTTTAACTTTAGCTATAGGCAAAAGCAAATTGCACGTATTTTTTTATCATAAATGTATAGTTAATGCAGATCACTCGGCATTCTTGTTTAATCCTTTATCTTCATTTACCGAAGAACGTGCAAGATGTAGCCAATACTTGAATTTTGGTTTCAAATCATACAAAACTTTACGTACTTCATAATTGTAAAATAACAATTTTATAAACATTTTATGTATACGATACTGCTTTAGAAAATTTGAATACTTTTTTTTTAATCTAAATTTGTCATCTCGAACATTAAGCGTATATTGGAAAACCTCGCTTTCGGGTTTAATATTATGTAGCACGTACGAAACCAAATGTTGAACGGTTTCAAAATATACAATTTAATAAATGTCATAAAAAAATAATCCAATAATTAACAGAAATTTGTATTTTTGGTGAAAATCCCCGACAACAACCGGCAAACGAATGGATAGAAGAAGTAAGAAAAACAACTTAGGAATATTGAACGTCTTGATTTTTATGCTTAATTAAATTTTATCACGATTCAAGATACATTTCATGTCTTTGCTCTCATCATCAGTTTTCCCAAAATATAATACTTAGACATGCTACAGCAGATACACACACACACACACACACACAGATATAAAAATCGATGAAATACGAAGAACACAAAATTACTTTGAACAATCATATGGTGTGCGATAGACGCGATGTATACATTTTGGATGCCGAAAGCAATATTTTGATCTATCTACTACTCAATTTATGAGAAGAAAAATTGATTACATCATTGCTACATATAAAATCATAAATCATTTTTCGATTGAACTCAATTGAATTTTTGAGTAATTTTATTGAATGTTTTTTGTATTATGGAAGGTCGTATAGAAATTTTGAATGAAATTTATTTTTCGCATTGAACGCAATTTAGTAAAAAATTCGTAAGTTATAAAAATGATTGATTGTAGCCTTTAATTGAACCAATGCGTGTAACACATAGATTTATATTAATTTTAAGCTAGCATACTGGATGTGGAGGATGAGTAAAATTCAAAGATATCATCTAAACTAACTCTAAGAGTATGATTGGGTTTTCAAAAAGCTTTAGTCAAAAATATCCAAAGAACTTAGGATTTTGTAATTCGCTTCGGGGCTGCACGTATATGCGATCCTAAGGTGAATTTGTTTTTACCGAACCCAATAGAGAACAAAACAAGCCCTGAGCATCGAAGCATATCGCAAAATTGTTGCCATCTTAGAAGCAGATATAATAAATACGTTTACATATACAGATTGAAAAGTTCGAGATGACTAACAGTGCTAATAAAAGGGATCGAATCATCTGTGTCGCCACAAGGGTTACGTGAGGAACCGACTTCCAAGAGCTTCAATATAAGAAGCGTTATCAACGATATTAATCGTGAGAAAATCTACAACCGATGTTCAAAGTTAAGCTGGAATCTGAAGCAGTAAAAACCAAAGGGCCAAACGAGATCTACAACATGAGGTATCTGTTGTATAGAAGAGTGGAAGAGCTTCACAAAAATCAGTCTTACAATGCATCAATTGCCAATAATTTTGGCATTCTCAAAACTATTGAAAACTGCCAGCTGTTTGCGTGATATGCGACAACATGCAAAAAATTATAGCGAGTGTGATTTAGACAAAACCAAACCTGAAGTAAAGAAGTGCAGTAGTTGTGGGGAAGACCATATACCGCTAATTATAGCGGATGCATTGTGTAGTTAAAGAAAAACATAACACCAAGGCAACGAGTTGAGCAACGTGCTATCAATCAAAAACATAAACACTCAAACAATGAGAAAATTATTTCTGCAACCATTAACACAGAAACATTATTCTCAGAGGTGGCTGCGGGTAACGTGTGAAATAAAGAAAATAAACCTCAGAATGATGATCAGGGAATTTACAAAATAATAAGTACACTCAACGAATCAATGAACAAATGTAAGCAAATTTTGGAAACAAATATGGGACTCACGTTACAAAACATGACTAGCCTGATGCAACCGTTCACGACCAATCAAAATATAAGGCAATTGAAGTTAAATAAGGCTTATGGGATACCAATGGGCTAGCGCAACATAAATTAGGAATACAGCATTTTCGTAATGAACACATCTGGTCTCTCAGATACATTTGAGCTCTGTAAAATTTAATTGTTATAAAATTTACGATGCGCAGCCCCCTAAACCACGTGAGGATCAGCAATTATTATTATGAGACAGAATAAGACATCATCAACTGGAACAATATCGCGAGGAACATACAGGCTACTAGCATCTGCTTAGAAGAATCGCCCGGTACATGCGCCATATCCGCAGCTTATACTGTCCACCGAAACATTCAATTCAAAAGCAACAAATTATTTCAAAACCTTGGGAAATAAATTCGTTACAGGAGGAGATTTTAGCTCGAAACCCCATCCAATGGGGCTCTCGATTAACGCATCACAAAAAGCCAAGCATCTGTGGGAATGTAAGCAGGAAGGAAAACTAGATCATGTTTCTGGCAGCAGACCAACATATTGGCCAATCGATAGACGAAAAATTAACCAAATTAATGAAAAATTGACCACTCCCCGGTTTTAATAATATTAAGCACGCAAGTTTTAAATTCAGAATCTAATATTTTCTTAACGGACCGACACACTAATTGGTCTCTCAATTCAAATCTACAGTGGCAAGGAGCATCCCACTTAAATCGAAATCTGAGATTGATGAAGCAGAAGAACACCTAACGAAGACATTAGAGCAAACAGCAAAGGATGCTACATGCGACAGCTCTACTAAAGTGAAAATGCACCAAGCGTCACAGAATATTCAACTGCTAAAGTACAAACGCATACTACGCAGGCAATTGCAGTTTAAATAAAGCTATCAAAAACCTAAAAGCAGAACTAACAAAAGAACATTCCGGGGGTTCAATACTATCTAAGTAATTTTACAGCATCAGAAGCAACAGATTACTACTACAGATCACTGAGCAAAGCCACAAAAAACCTGAAACGGCCTACGCAATCATGTCGTCCGATTCGCCCTCCCTATGAAAACTGGCCAAGAAGTGACGCAGAAAAAGCAAATGTATTTGCCTAACATTTAGTTAAAATATTTACTCCAAACGAATTGATGCCTAAAAAGTTGAAGATTCAGAATTTGTAACCAGGGAAGTAAAACCAATGATCAGCTAACATATAAACCCCAAAATGGTACCTGGTCATGATCTTGTTAGTAGTAAAAAACTTATAGAACTTCCAGATGTATGTATTAAATTAATAACATATACTTTCAATACTGTAATGAAAACTGGGTATTTTCCTGAAACTTGGAAAATTTCACAGATCATAATGATCCATCAACCAGGTAAAGATGAAACAAAAGAAGACTTGTATCATCCAATCAGTTTACTGCCAACTTTGTCAAAGCTCTTTGAAAAAGTGCTTCTTAAAAAGCTTAAACCAATTCTGCAAGAGCAAAGTATTATAACGGATCACCAGTTTGGATTTAGAGAAGATCATGGAACCATAGAATAAGTGCATAGGATCGTATCAGAAATCAGAAACTTATTTGAACAAAAGAAGTTCTGTATAGAGATAAAGTATGGCAGGAAGGCCTTGTACATAAAATAAATGCCCAGCTACTATATTATGCGATCATTAAAAATTAGCTGCTAAACCGGAAATTCTTGGTGAAATATAACAGTGCATGTTCCAATTTAAATGAAATACACACAGGTGTTCCACAAAGCAGTGTACTGGGTCCAGCGTTATATTTAATTTACACAGCGGACCTTAACAGTTTCAATATTTGAAGATGATTTATGAAGAAATGGCTTCGTGGCTTTCAAAACGAAGAATACAAGCAAATGTACATTCACTCTCAGTAAACAAACCTGCCTCCCGGTGAAGTTAAATAACATCAATCTACCCCAATGCAAAACCATTAAATACCTAGGTCTACATCTAGATAGAAGATTAACATGGAAAAAACATATCGAAACAAAACGACAAGAAATCCACATCAAAAGTGGTAAATAAATTGGTTAATCGAAAAACATTCTAAGTTAACTCTAGCCTGTAAAGTCTTGTTGTATAAAATGGTACTAAAACCAATCTGGACTTACGGAGTACAATTGTGGGGTTCAACCTATGTCTCAAATATACCAAAATTGCAACATGTACAATCAATCATCTTGGTACATACGTAACACAAACATACACCGTGATCTCAACATCGAAACAGTATGGTAAATACAATACAGCAGTACAACAGTAAATAGTGAACTAAGTTAGAACAACATCCCAACACATTGGTCCGGGAAAAATTGTGGAGGTCTAGATATCGGCGCCTTAAAAGAAACGAACCCTTAGATCTAGCTAACTAATTCATATCAACAACAAACCAATAGTGCGTATTAATATTAAGACTTAGAAATGTTATTTTTTGTCTAATTAGCTTGTACGATTTGAAAACAACTTGTGAGTTTCCCAAGATAGGAAAGATTAAAGGATAAAGCCAAAGGCTGTTATAAAAAAAATAAAATCAAACATGATTCGCTTGGCTCCTTAGACCTCTCTAAGTTTCTCAATTCGAACTTCTGTAAACGACTTATTGCATCAAAACTTTTCAACTAATTTAGGCACCATTAAATGATACACAAAATCAGAAAAATTAATTTAGAAAATCATAAGTATACGAGAATACATGCAATTTCACGCGGTAATTGTGAACAGCTATACTGCAATGATAAAATAAAGGAAACGAAGAATTCTTTTCGTGACTTTGATTTGGTGAATTTCAGTAGACATTCTAATTTCAACAAATTATTAGGCTGAACGTCATAGAGAACAAAATTTACCTTAATGAAGTTAACCAAAAATGCAGCTGTCATCTGCATTGCCGACCAATTTTAACGGGAAACAATAAAATAATTTTTAAACTATTTTCAAATTTTAATAAGTAACGTGGATCGATCGGTAAAATTATACAAGTTTCAACTAAATTATTATATTTTGTCGTGCACACGTTTTAAAATTGTAAGTTTGGACCTCAGTGGACAATATGTTAGAGCATAGTAAGATTTCCGAAAATGGTTGAACCATGCCTGAAATCTTCTTTTTTCGAGAAATGATTTAACTATATTCGGAAATTCGCATAACATAATTTTCCACATAAACGTTGTCCTAAATCTGGATATTATGTTTTTCGGCTAGATCATATAATAAGAAGGCCAGTTTACTCGTAGTAGAATCGATTTAAGTATGATTTTGAAAATGAAAATATTAAGTTTATTGATTTAAAAAAAATCTTCTAGTTTTATGATAAAATTTCGACGAAAAAGGCGGTAATGCAGTTGTATGCACTAATTCTGCTAATTTCGGTAGTATGTCTGATTGCCAAAGAACAATCAATAAGCAAGTGGATAATTGCTAAGTTACATAACAATTATTAATGTCCATCATTTATCATTCGTTTTTGTTAATTATTAGATATTTTTTGAATATGGGTTGAAAATATTAAGTGGTTTTTATGATCTGCGATATTTAAGTTTAAATTAAATGTTTATTTTAGAAATTATTAATTAGCAATGATACTGCTGAAGTTAGCAGGAATTGAACGTAAACTACAATATCGAAATTTCAGGCGAAATTTAAACCAAAACTGCTTTATCAACATATTGTGAGAGATGGTCGTAATCCACCGTTCCACACACGGCTTCAAAGAAGCGGCTGCATCTTCATCTCTTTCCCCTTTTACCTATAAAATCGGTTTTAATTGCTACTCAATTTTTTTCAGTGAAGCGTTAGTTCACAAATAAAAATGAAATACAAAAAATGTAACGCCATTTTTGGCATGTAGATTTCAGTTTAAATTTGATTTTCGTAGCAATAAAAAGCGGTAAAAACCGGGTTCAAAAGAAGCCGCTTGTGGACGGGCCAATAATATAAAAAACTACATTATCGGCATTTCGGTCGAAAGGTTCACATAAAACGGCATTGTTGACAAAATCTTGTTGTTTTAAACAAATAAATTAAATATTTTAATCAATTTTAAAAGCATATTAAAAAAAACACTGGAATTGGCCAATAAAACATAAAATACTTATTATTCATTTAAATTATAAATTGCGATACAACTTCAAACGCGATACAATCTCAAAGTAGGCCCCATCTGAAATAATACACTTATGTGAACGAGTAATCAAATCTTCAAGATATTTTTCAAACGTATTTTCTGGAATCGAATTCAGTTGTTACAACGAACTCTCTTTTAGGTCTTTTATCGACTTAAAACCGAAGCCTCGAAGTGTCAATTTGAGTTTAAAAAAAATAAGTTCCACCCCTACCATATTAAACGCATGCAAACTCTGGAACCAAGAGACTCCTACGCAAGATTATGTTTTTGCCGAAAGATGCTTCAGAGAATAGAACAAGATCCGCAATTCTTTAATAATATTCTATGAAGCGATGAATCAACACTGAATAGATATGGATGCTTTAACATGAAAAATCTTTATAGCTAAAACTTAAAACAGATCCCAGTATAAATTAAAAATAAATTGTTGGAAAGACATATTGAACGGAGAGATAATTGGCTCATTAGAACTCTCTCTCTCTAGCTTCACATCCCATGAAGGGATTTTGCCGCCCGCACTATGGTCCTCCAGCCGTCTCGGTCCATCGCTCTCGACCTCCAGTTTCGACATCCTAGTGCCTGTAGATCTTTTTCGACGTCGTCCCGCCAGCGCAGTCGGTGTCTTCCTCTACGACGCACACCGGCTGGTTGTTGATGGAACACTTTATTGGTCATCCGTTGTTGTGGGGACCTTGCAACGTGGCCAAGCCATCTCACTCGATTAGATTTGATGGATCCGATAATATCGCAATCTCCAAGTATTTGCTTTATCTCGTGGTTCATGCGAATCCGATATTCATTGTTCGCGACTTTAATTGGACCAAAGATGGAGCGAATGACCTTCCTTTCGAAAGTTGATAACAATCTACAATCATTAGTGGTCATGGTCCAGCTCTCGCTTCCGAAAGCCAGCACAGGTCTTATTAGTGCTTTATAAAGTGCGAGCTTGCACGACTGCGATAGATGTCTAGATCGCAATAATTTTGATTGGGCGTAGAAAACTCGATGTGCGGCAGCTATTCGGGCTTTTATTTCTGCCTGCATGTCATTTGATGATGTTATAACTGACCCGAGGTATTTGAAATTTTCAACGCGATCAAAATTGTGGTCGCCAATTCCGAGATTTGCCATGGGGATGTTCCTGGGTGTTGATACAAATTTGGTTTTGCTACTGTTCACCTTCAAACCAAGTCTTCTTGCGCAGCGATCGAGCGGCACGAAACTGTCTTTGATATCGCTAGGTCTTCGGCCAAGAAGCACGATATCATCTGCATATCCAAGAATTTGGCCTGATTTATTAAATATACAGCGCGAAGTTTCGATGTTGCTTTTCCTCACTACGTACTCAAGCGCCAAATTGAACAGCACAGGCGCGAGTGCATCTCCCTGTCGAACACCAGATGTTATTTCAAAGGAGTCTGACACAGTTCCTTCGATTACAATTCTACATACAGACCCAGACGTTGTTAATTTGCACAAAGAAACGAGTTTCTCTGGAATTCCTAGGCATATGAGCGCGGCCCAAAGGTTATCGCGGTTTATACTGTCATATGCCTGACGGAAGTCTATATATAATTGATGTATGGTTATGTTGTACTCCCAACATATTTCCAGGATCATCCTCATGGTGAAACTCTGGTCAGTGGTCGATCGGTTGGGACGGAAACCACACTGATAATCGCCAATGATGTTTTCGGCGAAAGGGATGAGTCTGGCAAGTACAACATTAGCCAACACTTTGTAAGCAGTGTTCAATAGAGCTATACCACGATAGTTTTCACATTTAAGACGGTCGCCTTTTTTATGCAACGGACATATGAGCGCGGTCTTCCAATTCTCCGGCAGCTCTTCTTGGTCCCAAATACAGACGATAGAACGTGTAGACTTGTTGCAAGAGTAGCGCCTCCGAGTTTTATTAATTCTGCGGGGATTCCATCGAGACCGGATGCCTTGCCGTTTTTCAATCGACTAATAGCTGCGTCTACTTCCTCTACTGTGGGATATTCGACGAAGACCTCATCACCTGGAGGAGCTATTGCTCTAATGGGGGTCACGTCATCATTCCGATTTAGTAGATTTTGAAAGTAGGTTTACCATACTGAGAGAACATCAGCCACGTTTGCTCTCAATTCTCCATTCCCGTCTTTGATGGCTGTACTTCTTGGGTGGAAGTCTTTAGTGAGATTCCTGGCATTAGCAAAACAGTCCCTTGAATTTCCTACTTCCGCTTGGAAGCTGATGTTTTCGATGCATAATCTAAGATGCATAATCTTTCGATGCATATGATCGCGTTTCTTTTGACGAAGGTATTTAGTCGTGGCTTTCCTGGCGCGGAGATATTCTGCATGTGTGCTTCTAGTGTTGCAAGCCAACCATTTTTCACGAAGCTTTTGTTTATTTGCGATGATCAGGCGACATTGATCATCGAACCAATCATTGCGGGGTCTCGGAGGTCTTCTTCCGATAGTGGTTTGCGCCGCGGTGGTCATGGCTGACTGTATTGTGTGCCACTGCTCCTGGATGTTAGAAGGAGCTTCTTCGTTGTTGCTAGGCCGCTCTAGATAGTTAGTGACAGCTGATTGGTAACTCTGCAGTGACGCTTGGTCTTTTAGAGCATCCACATTCCATCGAACGGTTTTTTGTACTTGTCTGTTGGACGTTGATGACAGTTTGCACTTATATTTAAATATGACAAGCATATGATCGCTGTCCATATTTGCACCCCTGTAGGATCTAACGTCAGATATACTGGTCAAGTGTCCTTTAGACACTATGACGTGATCAATTTGGTTTTCCGTTCTTCCATCATTCGATCTCCACGTTACTTTGTGGATTCTCTTATGTGGGAAAAACGTACTTGATACAACTAAGTTGTACATTAATGCCAGGTCGGTGACGCGTTGGCCGTTGTTGTTACTAGTTAGATGCAGACTGTTAGGACCGATGTGCGATGTATTTTCTGCACTCCTACCGATTTTTGCATTAAAGTCGCCCACGATGATTTTAATGTCGTGGTGCGGTATGTTATTGATGACTTCCTCCAGCTCGACAAAGAATAAATCTTTGATGTCATCCGATTTATCTTCGGTGGGTGCATGCACATTAACGATCGTGATGTTAAATTTCTTAGTGCGAAGTCTGACCGTGCACATCCGCATGTTGATCGGGCGGAAATCGATGATATGGTGCTTCACGCGCCGATGGATGAGGAAGCCAACTCCAAATTCTCCTCCGTTCTGATGGCCACTGTAATGAAGAGTGTAACCATTGGTGGTGTCATGGATCCCACTCCCCGACCATCTAAGCTCTTGTAGTGCAAGTACGTCTAATGTGTAACTCTTTGCTTGGTTCGAAAGGTTCTGGAGATCTCCAGGTCTTAAGAGGCTAAGCACGTTCCATGTTCCCATTTTTAAAGCGTTGTCCGTGTACAATTTCCAAGGTCGAGTTTGTAATGAATCCGATATGGTAATCCGAGGCCTTTGTTTAGGGTTCATAACTTAAATGGTTTTTATGAGGGAAGGTTGTTGGCCTGCCGCTCAACCCGCTTGTTACGTGTGTGGGCCACGTACTGGTGAGAATCTTAAGGCATCCAGTCCTACCATGAACACATTTATATAGCGAGCCGCTTGATACAAGACAGACGCCCGCTTCAGCCGCTCCTAACATGGAGAACAGACGCTGGTTTGGTATTGGTTTTAGGGCGCCAATAACCCGCCCTGACATGTAGTGTCCATGACTATAAACAGGATTTAGTCTGCTCGTCTCCACTACACCGCCTGATTCATTTAGCGTTACCCAGGGAGCACCGGCGAGGAGGTATGAATCTCGGACTTCGCCCCCCGCTCATTAGAACTGCTCGGGGACTTATCTGGCCAAAGCTAGTTGGACTTTTTTCAAAATGATCTGCTAAATTTATTAGATGAGGTGTCCAAGGACTATGCAGTAAACTTTCGGGCGTATTTGAATTCTACATATCCAGATAGATGGATTGGCAGTCTGGGGCCTATTTTGTGGCCTCCACGTTCCCCGAAACTAATCAGGAGTTCAGAAGAGTTACGTAGCCGTGTCCAGGAAGCCGCTCCAAAAATAATTCAACGGCGTTATGCGCGACTTTTCAAAATTATTCGGAAATTTCGGGCGTGTTTCAGAGTCGGTGGCAAACAAGCGAAATCCGTTTCTCACCAATTACGGATCCCGCCTTGTTCTATTCCGACGCTCCTAATAATATGACTAATACGTCGGGTAATTAAATGTACTTCAATGTACCTTGAATTTTGCTAATCAGCCGATGACTAATCGCTGAACTGCTATTTATCACCCCCCCCCCCCTTCCCAACCCAGTTTTTATTATTATTTTCTCCGTATAAACAACAGAAGGTTGGGACTTATTTTATTTCTTTTTCCTACTATATCTCTTTTCCGGCCTGCGATCACAATTGTGCGTGTACGTAAGAGAATCATGTGAAACATTTATTTTGTATGAATTTTGGACCAACGTACACATTTGTGCATTCTACTTAAATCGTTCTCATCCGAAAAATAACATTGTAACTATAATAATAATAAAATAATTCAGATATTATCAAAAACAATTAATACGTTATATAATTTATATGTTATCAAACTAGTTATAATGCTATTCTCAAAAAGAATACCGATTTAACTAAGATCCGTTAAAATCCGGAAGAAATTGCAGCTCGTCATTTTTTGCGTACACATTTGTGTATGGTGGACCTAAATTCAAGTAAGTGCCAAATTTTGACTGGCCGGAAAAGGGATATAAAAAATATATTTTTTACAAATGAGTAAGCCTAAATCGATCGAGTGATTTTTTAAACTGTTTGGAAAATTTATTTAATTAAAATATTCAAAAATGTAAGTGTTTAAAATGTGTTTATTATAACTTTATAAATTATTGTGCAATTGTTTTCCATGTTAATTATTTGCATTTTCCAATCCGCATTCGATTCGTTCCCGCGGATTCCATAATCGATATGGTCCGTCTTTGTTCGCTACATAAGGGGCAGTCGTAAACTTTCGATATTATCGAAAATAAACTCAATCGAAAATTTTCATAAAAGGCTCCCTGGTTTGCATGTCAAACTCGTAAGCCCATGTCTTATCACTACGCCATTGAAATCGATCACTTTATGCGATTGAGTTTTTCAAGAAAGAAAAAAAAATCGAAGAAAGAGATTCGTGAGACACAGAAAATTCAGCGGCTATCTTTTTCAAGCCTAAGTGACGATTTTCCGTCATGTTAAGGTTGATGGTCGACTAGCGTGAGGCAAATTTTCGGCCTATTTTAAATGCACTGTACCACTCATACGCACATGTTTTTGATAAATACATTCTCTCGTCTGAATTTACCCTTTAATATTGTTACTTCTATAAGAGTTCGCATAATTCGTTTGATTACCAATCGCGTGCCATGGCCCAGTTTGGGTGGATTTAAATTACGAAGTAAAATGATTGGTGAACCAATTTTCAAGCGCATAGATTATGTTGTGGTTATCCCGGCAAATCGAGTGAATTTAAGAATTCAGTGGGGTAATCGGCAGCTTCGTTTACAGCAGTCACAGTGGCGACCGAATTGAATGACATCAATTCGCCGGGTAATGTCTGGTGTAATTGGAAATTTATTTGATCAACCACAACATTTTTAGCTTCACAAATTTTCTGGCAATTTAATTAATTGCGTACCTTTAGGCAAACGATTTTTACTATCACCAATATGCATCAATTAGCAATTGTACACCCATATTTATTCTCCGAATTTCTGGTCCGCATCATGCATTGCCATTAAAGAGACATTTTAAAGGTAAACATGGCCTTGATTTTTGCCGTCAACTTAAGTTGACAGTTACTTCAAGTTATTTTTGTTGATCGGCACCATTCTCAATTCACGTGTTTAACTGGTACCTTTTGTAATGTCGTAGTGATTGCGGGGCTGACCACCAGAGAATGTGATTCAAGTGTTACTTAGTTGTTGTGTTTCGACTTGCGCAGTCAGCTGGATTATCACTTGATTTGATGTGATGCCTTTGATTTAGTATAGTTATGTTTCCTGAGTTCCGGCACTCTATTTGCAATATATGATTGTACATCAATGTACAATGGTGGACTCGCTCCGTAATTCGGGGCCTTTTTTAATGCTTGCTTAATTCCTCGTAGCAGTCTAGCTACTAAAAGGAATCCATTCAGCTTTAGTTGCGATAATGTTACTTTCCGCTTCGAGGGCGCTACTCTGCTTTTAGCTGCTATGAGTCTTATATGATAACATGTTTTCCGGTAATTAGTTTTTGATAAACAGAAGCGGTAAATGCTTAGTCCGACTTTTCACTAAATCCGTAAAACTTGTCGAATCCTAGAGCAAGACTAATTCGTTGATGTAACCCATCGTCTCGATATTTCTTTTGATCCTTCAATCCGTATTACTATACGGGCACTAAATTTTCACTTTGCCAAAAAATCATAATTTCGGCATTAATTTTGGAAAACAAATCTGGAACGGTATACTGTTGCAAAACTAATTTTGAACCAGTTAGTCCATAATCGGTTTCTCGAAAATGATATACTTTTCAAAATATATGCAGAAACTCCTATTAAAGCTGTCACTTCCGGTGGAAAAACGAAAAAGCTCGTATGGAAGCTGCCACTTCTGGTGGACGGATTTTTTTAATTCTTCCACTTATGGGGAAAAAGGTTAGGCATGAGGAGTTCAAAACCGTTATTTCTGCTTAAGTTTTGGAAAACTGATTTATAAAAATATTGTTGCAAAATTAATAATTTGGAATTGTTCAGTTCCTAAGTCTTTAAAAAGTATTTTTTTTTTTACTTCGGCGATTTAGCGAATGGTAAATCTGCAAAGATTTCGAGGATGACACTTTTATCATTACTTTACTTTATTTTACAATGTAAAGGAAATGGAAAACAGTTTTTGTAATACTCGACATTTCCGCTTAAGTTTTTTAAAATTTATCTTAATTAAAATTGTTGGATATTTTATTTACAATCTTTTACTTCATAGTCGATTTTCTCCAAAAAAAAACCTCCAATGGAAGCTTAAACTTCCGGTGAATCGATCTAGGCCAAAAATCACTGAGATTTTACAATTTAAAGAAACTTGTGGGAGAAATTGCATCCAACCATTATCAACGGGATCAAAATCCCGGAAGAATACATTCAGCTTTTGCAAGAAGTATTTAAGGAGAGTTTTTCTAATTACAAAATACGCCTGACGCTAAGAGTTGTCGAAGATATTCAAAACGCAGAAAACAATTCTTCATCATAAAGGAAGAACACAAGCGGGCACACAGAAACCCCATTGAAATTGGAACAAATTTTGGAACACTATTACTTTCCAGGGATAGCAAAAGCTTGATCAAATATACACAAAAACCTGCGATTTGTACAACGTAAACAAATATGATCGACTCCCTCATCATGTTGCTCTCCAACAAACACCTATTTCAACATACCCTGCAGAAATTCTCCATTTAGACATAATGGAAATAAAATATGAAAAATGTCTATCCTGTGTGGATAATTTTTCAAAATTCGTAAAATTCTTCCGGATCAAGGATAAATCAATTTTTCTTGTTCGAGACAAAATTATAAAGGCATTACTCTCTCGCATACTTGTGAGTGATAGATAATGAGCGGAACTTCGTGAGCCCTATCATAACGGCCTACCTAAAAACCTTGGATATCCAAATTTCAAAGAAGGATGGTTAAGGATGAAGTAATTCCAGCTTAAATTTTGGAAAACTGATCTGAACCGGTATTGATGCAAAATTAATGTTTAATTAGTTAGTCTATAACCGTTTTTCTCGTAAATGACATACTTTGCAAAATAAATACATGCAAAACACGAAATATGTTTTATTGAAATTGACCCTTTCGGTGGAAAAACCTGTGGTGGAAGACCTGTGTGGTGGAAGGATCTCCCATAACACTCACGGTGGACCGATTTCGGCTAAAATTCACGACGGAATCTCCCAATTGGTGGAAATAAGTATGAAGTTTGATTTCAATCAATCAGTTCATCTGGGTTATCCCGGAGCCGAATTTTTGTTGGAAAACGATTCTTTGTCTAAAATTGTCATATCCGCTTCAATGTAGAATTAATTTAGAATTTTTTGTGGAAAAAGTTGGAGTATGAAGTCTCATTAAAACATTCAGTCTGGGTTGTGAAGGGTTGAATTTTTGTTGTGAAAAAATGATTTTTGCGAAAAATCCTCCGTATGGTTGCAAAATTAATTTTGAATCTTTTAGTGCATAATCATATTTTTTGGAATTGATATACTTTTCAACATATTTGTCAGAAACGAAAAAAATATCTATGATCTTGCTCGTAAATGCTGGTGTGCACACTTTCATAAACACAAGTAGTGGGAAGTAGGGCAAAAATAATAAAAAATATTACGAAATTTTTATCACGTTTATTGCATAAAACGCACTCATTTATCACAAAATAAACCAGGCATATTTTTGATTCTAGATGCCAACATTTTTGTACATTTTGTTTCGATTTTTTTGTGTTGTAATTCTTCTATTCCACACAGGGTTTTTTGTATTTTGGTATTTTTTTCAAGGCAAACTAGTTTTATTTTGTTTTGTTCTGCTCTCTCTTAAATAAAATTTAAACTAAAATGAGTCAAAAATGTCCTTGAAATATTTTTTATTTCATTTATGTTTGAGTTGCGTGATTGCACAGAAAATTTGTTTAAGTCGCAATTAAAACTTGTATCATATATAGATAAACGGGGAAAGAAACGAGGAAAAATCCGGTATTTTTTTACGTGTGCCATCAGCCATTTCAATGAACGTGAAACTTTCATGTTATATTTACTAATTAACCCTTTATGTGAATTTGTCTACAATCATGGAAGTGGTCTTTTCGTTGAATTTATTAGTCAAATATAACGCTGGTAGCACTCTTTATGCTGTAATACGATGAATTCAAATATTTAAAAAGGGAAATCCCCAATTTTTTGTTTTGTGAAGAATTTCAAAGAGAAAAATTTATTAGTTGTGTAGTGTGGTTCAAAGTGTGAAGTTCTCGTCGAAACAGGTAAGAATAATATATTTTTTAAATTTCTGTTGTGAATATACTATCGAATTTTTTATACAAAAAATTGTTTTATGACATAAACTGTTGTGAACTCATTTGAGGATTAAATCTTTTAGGGATACAGTCCTCATTTGAGGATATAAATATATTTATCCATAAATTGATACAAATCATTTCTATACTAACAGATTCGTAAACAATATAAAGGTATAAAATGCAACGAAACGTTCACCTACCAGGAAAATATTTGAAACCACATGAAAGTTTAGAGCTGCTGAATGCAGACGATTTAGAGCTGAAAATTTCAGACGAAGCATGGGTCTAAATCAAACACAATTATCTCACAATAAAAATCGTTTGAGTTATGAATCTGAAGAAAATATTTTATAGGACGACAAACAAAGTGAATTGATATTTTATACTGCGACCGTTGTAGCTACCAGAAATGACAAATGATCGGATGTAAACATTAAAAATACTGATCTACATGAAGAATTTATACGAAAAAGCCGATATTTTGTGGCGTTTGTAAGAAAATCAATTCCGTTTGATTTAAATATTACCGATTGTTCACTGAAGGATGATGTTATGGATTTTTCGCCAGCAAAATATTTTTTTCGATATATTCCGAGGAAGATGTCAACTGATATTAGTAAATATACCAATTTATACGCCCTGCAATCAAATATAGTAAACTTCAAGGAGACTACCCCTGATGAAATGGTAAAATTTGTTGAAATTAATATAATGATGGGGAATCTCAAGTTAAGCAGACTTTCGATGTATTAAGACGAGTATTTTGGATTTGATGCCGTCAAGAATGTAATGAAATTGAGTCTCAAAAAATTTTACAATTTAAGAATTTGCTTGTATTTCGGGGACAAAACAAATTTAAATCCTCACAACAAAGATAAATTAAAGTTAGTCCGACCGCTAATCGATTATATTTTATTGTTTTGTGGGAAAGTGGGTCACTATATAACTTACCAAGGTTAAAATAATAAATGGATTTGGCCCAACAGCTGTGCTAGATCTAGATAAATGGATAACACAAAACAGTAGTTATCAATTATTTGACAGTCTAAAACAATTAAAAATTAATGGAACTGGTACGATAATAGTTGACCGGCTTGCGAATCCCCCACAGGTAAATGATAAGCCAATAAAGTTAAAAGGGCGAGGTCCTTATGATGAAGTTACCAGCATAGATGGTGAGGTGCATGGGTGTTGGAGTTGAGAAAAACAAATTTCCTATGACTAACTAGGACTGAAAGGGTTAAATATTAATCATCGAATTATTTCAACAGAAACTAAATTTTATCAAGGCTGTGTATTTTGTTATCAATAATAAATCATTTTGGTTATAGTTGTGTGTTTTATTTCGTAAAAATTACATTTAATTTGTTATTTGTGGTTATACGCGAACTATGGTGTATCCGAGATGATAAACGGCAATGGAGTCTTAAAAATATGATGAAACTTTTCATCATTTTAGCCCGACTGAAAATGACCTGTCACAATTTTAAGTAAATTACACCAGAATTGGCGTTCACCAATTTTAATATGGAACGGTAATTGGAAAGTCATGTGTTGTTATTTTCATATCGACATTTTATGGCAAGTCTACAGTATAAAAATCGATTCACAAACTGTATAAACAATTTATTTTACTATAGCGCGTTGATTGAGTCATAATTATAGAAAAGTCATAAATCTCTTGTCCATGTGTATATTATTATGTGATCATTTTTATCCTCTATCAACAGGTAATTTATACCGCACAGTTGTTTAGCTAATCGCCCCCTATATACTGTAGATTAAATCATGTAAAAAATGCTGTCTATACGTAAAATTCAAATGTAATTAAAGTTAAGAAAATTTTTTGTTTATTTGTTGTATTAAAAAAAAAAAAATCAAGAAAATTATTTAATCAAATTTAAGCCAAAAATTCAATAAAATTAAATCGAATAAGAAGAAACATTTTCAATTTTCTTTACCCAAAAATATTTTTCATTTTCTTCTAATTTTAATAAGATTTTCTCGATAAATTTTAAATGAAAATTATAAATTTAAATTAATTTTTGTTGTTGTTGTTGTTGTTATTTTTGATTTTTCGTCTAATGTAAATAACCGGCTCTAATTGATTATTTCAATTTTCATTTAATGAAGTCGAAAATTTAAAAAGAAAACAGCTAATCAGATTTTTTCCACTGTACGCAGTTTACGAGTACAGCTACAGGCTACTGCTACAGCATTATAACCGTGGATATACAATTTTACTAATTTTCATGCATTAATTACATCATACCAAAACAATAAAAAGGGTTTAAAAAATAATTTTCCAAGATTACCAAAATAAAATAATGTTCAATTCAATTATGCCAAAAAATAATTATCTGAAGAAGTCAAATTAAAATAATTACTGTAATTCGTACGGATGTATATAAGGGCAAATTTGGCTAAGCTTATCTGAATTCCAGGCACGTTTTTATCACAATTCTGTTCAGTTCTATTACGTACATACTTATTGTTTATACCGTCTTTAGTAGCTTTAAGTAATTTTGGGGGTTAATGATAAAAGGTTTGAAATGAAAATGAAATAATTAATTTTGGATGTGCGTGTGTGTTGGTGGTTTGCCAAAAAAATTAACTGGAATATAATTTCCACAAAACATATCGTACGAGTTATAAATGATTATAAGATTTTCCGAAACATTTCTTCTCGTTGGTATATAGTGTTGTGGCGTAATGGATCTAGAAAAAGAATGCTGTAATATGGTTAGGGGTAGGGCTAATCAAATATTGAAGTGTATAGTGATTTAACTCTTCTATTAGAAAACTATTAAAGGCTTGAAAGCACATTCATATAAAAAACCTAATTGGTCTTAAAATTAAGAATTTGATGCTAATATAGGGAAATATTACTCCCATTGTCACTGTAAATTGGTATTGGATATTCTCTTCTTGCGGTAAATCTGTTGTCATATCTGTGAGTAGCCCCAAATGCATAGCCTTGCTAGCCATACACTTGTGGATATATCGATCAAAGGGGTTTCGACAATTTAAGATCCGAAACGTTGCTTTAGGTGAAACAGCTTGATCGAGGTGTCACCATGCAGGATGGTCGGCTGTTAGGATTTGATGGTCGTGTAGGTAAGAGTGCAACGATGCGAGTTTGCTTTGTATTGAATCCAAGAATAAAAACAAAATCTCTTAACAATTTTTGTCAGGACGAGCATTTTAGGATAATGGCGGAGAGTGTTTCATGCCGTGCGTGAGGGTGGTATGGGTCGATAACAATTTGAAATCTCTCATCTAAATACGTTGGCGCTCACTGAAAGAGCAGAGCGACTGCAGAGCGGTCTTCCTCTTACTTTCTTATGCTTAGAAAGCCCAAAGCACCGCGACCAGGACTATCAATCGCCGATCTTGATGGTAAACCACGCAATCGTGTCGCGTGGAAAGTATTATTTAGGAGTTCAAACAAAAGATAAATTAAACGAAAAAGGGGCTTACCGCTCTCGTCTCTTTTTTTTTGTCGTTCGCACGACCCGGTTTCCCTTCAGTTCTCGTTTCTTTACACGTTTCAACGTATCACTCTGTTTTCGTGCGATTTGGCTCAGGCCACGATACCCTTTTTATTATTTAGTATTTATCAGTTTTTCCTTCTGGTTTTTTTTTCTCTTTCTTTGTTTTACTTTTTACCGACATGTGCTGCTTTCACTCTACGATTCTGCCAACTTCGTTTTTTTTTATTAGATTTTTTCTGCTTTCGCATAACATAATATTTTTAATGGTATGGCATCTTATGTACAACGTTTATGACTATTTTAGTCAGAGAAAACAAAGAGACCATTTACATATAACAAAATGTAGAAAAATGCATTCCCCCCTCCCCCCCATTTTTAACCCCAATGGAGCGTGTAAAAATACACATTCATTTACCAAAGAAAAAACTTCCGTAAATCTCTTTTGGCAGCTTGGTTTCGTACTGATAAAAAGTTGGTCTTTGGTCTACTCATCAGGTTGCACAGGTCGTTGCAACCAAACGGCAAAAAACAACTCTTTTTTGTGCCGATAGTACAAAACAGGAACTTATCGATTTACCGAATTATGTCACCAAATCAGAAACTTCTGGAAATTCTCACTATGTATATGTACTAAGCCAACACAATATAATTAAGAAGTATTTTTAAAAAAATTCAGAAGTTTCTGATTTGGTAACATAATTCGCTAAATCGATAAGTTCTTGTTTTGTACAATCGGTGTAAAGCAAGAGTTGGTTTTTTGCAGTTTGATCGTTGCAACCTGATAAGTAGACCAACTTTTTATCAGTACAAATTACGAAAACAAGCTGCCAAAAGAGACCTAAGGAAGCTCTCATTATTGTAAGGGTTTGTGTATTTTTACGATATATTGTGAGTAAATGGTCTCTTTGTTTTCTGTGACTTAAATAGTCATAAACATTGTTAGATGTCACAATAATGTGAATTTTGAAAAAAAAAATCGTTCCTCGACTTCTCTCGATTGGGGAAACATCCCTGTTGACCCATATCTAAAATTCTACAACAATTCAGTTTGCTATACTATACTATAACGCCCACTCATCTAATAATCGCCAATATCAACAGCAACCCCGCTTAATATCAATTCTATCTTTATTATCTACTAGCTGAGCTGGCGAACCCCGTTTCGCCCCAAATTACTTCGCTACGAGCAAATACTTTTGTCATTCACGAAAATTGATTTTGATGAGAGAAAAAATCAACCAACGCAACTCAATTCTCAATAGACGATTGAGTTGAGTGGACATTCCAATTCAACACTAATGTATTGAAAAGTGAATGAAAGTCGATTCAAACTCTGACATCCATCGAAAATTGAGTTGTTTTTTGGATTTTTTTCTCTCAGTGTGGAAATGAATTGGAGTCAGTTGGAATTCAAAAGAATTCAATGTATTTTATTCGAGTGGAATTAAATCGAATATAGACGCAAATCAATAAAATGCATTGTGGCAAACAATGCTTTCCGTTTTGCTAACTCTCGAACACGCAACGTACAACTGACCATGAGACAAACGAACAGGGAACTGAATCCGCTTGAAGTCAAACGATGTCAGTTGGAATCAGAAGAATTCTCGTAACTAGAACATCCTCTCCTTTGGATTTGCTCTTAATGATCGTCGCTTGAATCACGTTGTTCATCAGTTTCTTCACAGCCTATCGTGTTCCGTTACACAATCTCGGATGGTTGCGCAGCATGATTATCACAAATCTGACCTTGAGCATCAAGTTATGTGGTGGTATTCCCGGCAAATCAAGCGCATTCAAAAACTCGGTCGGATAGTTGGTTGCTTCGTCTTGATTGTGCGACGAAGTTAACGGATTTGTATAACCGTCGTTTCCACTAATTGTGTGTGCCAGCAATGGACGCGGATATTGTTTTGTGATGATTGAATCGATTTGATCTGGTCTGATTTTCTCAATTAACCACCGCAGAATGTGTGCATGTGGTAATTCACGCTTCTACCACTCTACTGAGTACATCCAACAACGTGGGTGTCCGAAAACCATCTTCGCTTAACGATGAAGTCTTTTAGCGTCTTGAGTTTTTGTTTAAACACACGTACGGTGATGTCGTGGCGATCGCAAGAAGTTTGTCCTGGCATAAAAATCACACCGAACTGAATATCACAAACAGTGAATTATACTCAAATTTCCAATTTAATAGCAGCAAAAAAAATAACACGTTCGCACAGTCGAAAATGACAATGGGCGCTTTCAAGTCACCTATCGTGGTTAGTGAAATCATCGGCAATTTGATTTGAAAATATTATAGAGCCAAATATTTTCATAACATTGGGCGCTTTCAGGACACCCAACAGTTAGGAACATGCTGAGCAAAATCGCGGCTAACGCTATAAAAATGTTTAGAACTATGAAATTATCAAATCAAAATGGCGATGATTTTACTAATCATGATAGGGGACCTGAAAGAGCCTATTGGCTTCAATATTACCCAACATGTTCCCAATTACTCAACATGTTCCCAACTGTTGGGTGCCCTATGCGAAAAGAACACCTGTCAAATTGCATAATGCCTAAAGTCAAAATAAAATGCCATCTACTGGGTTGTGGCACTAATGATCACACCTTAGCGACATCTTTTATTTATCTCATTAGCTTTGTGTTTTTATCAATTGATTTTAAGATTTTCTGAGATTTGTCAAGCTTTGTATCGAATTTCCACGCTTTACAGCGCACAAAATCATGAAAACATGGAAAAAATTCTAGTTTTCATAGAATAAAAAAAAATTCAATTTTCTTCAGGTTTTTCTGGAATTTTCCAAGTTTTTCACTCCGATTTATCAATTTTTCTCTTGTAAAAGACCATCTGAATCGGTTACGCGCAAAATCCCTTATAAAAACGTCACTTTTCGATTTTCCGAATTTCCGGTGAATCAAAAGTTTCTTTCGTAAAAACCATCCTGGCAATTGTGAACACAACAAAAAAAGAAAGATTTTACATCATTTTTTTTAATGTTGCTGCTTTGATGGTTGATGCAAGAAGAATTTCTGTCTTAATTTTTTTACAATTATTTGACATACATGCTATAATGTAGACAATTGTGATTTTAATTTTGTACATAGATTGCCAAAATTCTACACAGCTTATATTTATAGTAGTCCGCCACCAAGGCCATCTATTGAAAATAATCCGAAGTGGTTATATATATGAATGATCATTGTCGAAATACAATTTTCATTGGTGGTGTGAAGTGTATTTCCGTGCAAATTTCCTAAACAAATCGCAATTTTCGACTTTCGGTTTTTTTCTTTTTTATTTGTCGGTTTTCCTTTGAATTTTTGCGAATTTTCCTCGATATCCCGATTTTTTTTAAACAAACAAAGCAAAAAAACCATGCGGTCTCTGATGAGATTCGAATCCAGTACCTCCCTGCCCTGCAAGCACCGAAGCTTTAACCACTGCAAAATTCATATGAAAAAGGTTTTTTATTTAATTTTTCGTAAATCACCACTGAATTGAGACGAACAAAGCAAAAAAAGAATCATCCACTGCAATTGATTTTTATATAGATAGATACTGCACTCAGTGTTGAAACGGTCTCAAGTCGTTCGAGTGGAACTTGCCCTATTTTTTACCGTATTGATTCCTCAATACGTACTTATTTCACACGGTCTTGCCGATCTCCTTGCATATTTCTCACATACCGAATCCAATTTAGCGTTATAATTTTCGGCTGCAATTTCTCGGCTATAATTTCTTTTACACGAAATCGCCTATGGCGAACTGAATTGGACGGGTTCTCAAATTGTAATGCTTGTAGGTTCTCCTGTACCTACTCGTGAATGAGCTTAATCTGTGTGCGTGATCTTCCAATCTTGGACTCCCGTCGGCGTCCTTTAGCATCGTGTCTTCGACACACGAAACTATCATTTCCCTGTCGAAATTTACATAATATGGCTTCTCCCATTGGCACCTTCGAAATCACACATTCACTTGACACTTATGACATACTTTCACATACTAGCGAACTAGGCTAGAGATCATCTTGGCCAATAATAATCCACTTTCACTCTTCTGAGGGTTTTGAAGTAGCCACGATGACCGTCCAGTTTGGTATCGTGGCAATTATACAGTACTCGGTTTCTGTCGATTTGGGGTACATACAGTCTGCAGCTCCAACTTCGTGCTCCATTTTACTCTGTGGTTTGACAACACTTATATAATTTTCCATTCTCTTCTCACGCTTAAGCCGTTCACACGTTTGGTCCTCTGACTCTTGATTTTGTTTTGTATTTGTAATTTCTCCACTGCCCGCGACAATGCATCTTAAATTACGTTGCCTTAGCGATGCAGAAGTTCAAAATCATATTGCTGTAATCTCATAGACCAACGGGCCAGTCTTGACCTTCGAGGTTCTTCAACCACACCAACGATGCACAATCCGCTGTGAATTTGAATTTTGCTCCCTCGATGTATGGTCTAAATTTTTTTATTGCTAACACCACCGCCAGGCACTTTCTTTCTGTGGCCGGGTATTTTCTTTGGATAAACGTCAGCAAGTCTGAATAACAAAAGTTTTGCTGAAATCGGGGCTTTCCACGATCGGTGCTGACACTAAAAAGGTCTTTAATTGTTCGTGATTGGTACCGTCACTGGCGAGAAATGTAGAATGAATCGTCGGTTCAAGGGCGCCATTCTTATTAATATTCGTGCCTCCTTTGTCTGGATCAATCCTTAACCCATGCTCGTCTAATATGTAGCCTGGGCGATTTATTGTCAGTTTATCGTGAACAATTTATCGTGAGCAATTTATCGTAGAACAATTTATCGTAGAAAAATTTATCGTGGAAACAATTTATCGTGGAATCAATTTATCGTGGAACAATTTATCGAAGAACAGTTTATCGTGGGCAATTTATCGTATAACAGTTTACCGTGGACAATTTATCGTATAACCGTTTGGAACAGCTTTAGTATCGCAGTCAAATTTTTTGACAGTCTGAGCGACGGTAGCGCCACTTTGACCAAGAGCGATATTGTTTATAACTAAAAATGTGCCTTTGCTTAGCATTTTGGACCTAGCGCCATCTATTGGAATAAAAACGAACAATAAAGTAAATTTAATATTTTTTTATGAATATATTAAATTGAGAGTGATAGTCGCACTGCGTGCCGCACGTAGGAGCAGATTATATAGAATCTATTAATGACACCTACGCTCCTCCCCGTAGCCCAGCGGGGCTCTTTAGATTTTAATTTCGGGGGGCGTAGGAGCCGGGATCTTCAAACATGTCGCACTGCGTGCCGCACCTAGGAGCGGATTATATAGAATCTATTAATGACACCTACGCTCCTCCTCGTAGCCCTGCGCGGCTCTTTAGATTTTAATTTCGGGGGGCGTAGGAGCCGGGATCTTCAAACATGTCGCACTGCGTGCCGCACGTAGGAGCGGATTATATTGAATCTATTAATGACACCTACGCTCCTCCCCGTAGTCCTGCGGTGCTCTTTAGATTTTAATTTCGGGGGCGTAGGAGCCGGGATCTTTAATCGGTTAAGAAACTACCGAGTTCCGTCCCACATGGCCATATTCCAGAACTTCTTCCAAAAATCATTCAATAATCCCATTTCCATCCAACATACCCAATCCCATCATAATCGGTTAAGAAACTACCGAGTTCCGTCCCACATGGCAATATTCCAGAACTTCTTCCAAAAATCATTCAATAATCCCATTTCCATCCAACATACCCAATCCCATCATAATCGATTAAGAAACTACCGAGTTCCGTCCCACATGGCCATATTCCAGAACTTTTTCCAAAAATCATTCAATAATCCCATTTCCATCTAACATACCCAATCCCATCATAATCGGTTAAGAAACTACCGAGTTCCGTCCCACATGGCCATATTCCAGAACTTCTTCAAAAAATCATCCAATAATCCCATTTCCATCCAACATACCCAATCCCATCATAATCGGTTAAGAAACTAGTGAGTTCCGTCCGACATGGCCATATTCCAAAACTTCTTCCCAAAAACATTCAATAATCCCATTTCCATCCAACATACCAAATCCCATTATAATCAGTTAAGAAACTACCGAGTTCCGTCCCACATGGCAATATTCCATAACTTCTTCCAAAAATCATTAAAGAATCCCACTAATTTTTTGATACCACGCATAGAACCTTTCTACGATAAATTGTCCACGAAAAACTGTTCTACGATAAATTGTGCCACGATAAATTGTGCCCACGGTAAATTGTGTCCACGATAAACTGTTCTACGATTAAATGTTAAAGTTAAATTGAAATACGATAAATTGTTTACGATAAAGAGACCGTCACCCAGCCTGGGCATTTAATCTTCTTCAAGCAGAAATCGGACTCACCCAAAGTTATCGTTAGGTGGGCCTGTCACAATCGTTTAGCCACTTCACCAAGATAAACGAACACCTTGGGCTTCAGATCCACTCTCAACACGTGATTCACCAACCGACATAATGGTTGACTCGCATTAATGTTATTTTTCGGTTCAGTTGATTTGACGCACTTAGAAATATCATGAAAACGCAGTGATTTATATTTTTATTTTATTACAATATTTTTTTTATTAACAACTTCTTTAATCTTTTAAGTTATTTTTAATAATGTGTATTACCCCCATTCTTTAAAAATACTTTAAAGATCCTGCCCTTAAGAGAATCATATGAAGATTTTCAGTAGTCTAAATAAATCTCGAACCTACCTTCATAAATTTTGTGAGTAATGGGCTAGTTATATAGCCGAAAACGAAACGGAATGAAACGAAACGAACGAATTGAATACATGAAAATATACTAAACCAATTATATAGAAGAAACGAAACGAAAACGAACGGAGAAATTGATTCAATTCAATTTGCTTTCGTTTCGACTTTGCGGTTATACACTATCGGTTATGTTTTTTTTGTTATACTTACTAGCACTTACGTCAAATTGTCAAAATATTTTATATTTTGTATAAATTTATATATTTTGTATATTTCTATTTAGTTCGCCATATAAAAAATGGATTTTCCAAGCTAGTTTTCATACACACGAGAAGTAAACTTCAAATAATATAAAATTAAAAACAAATATGAAAATGTCAAAACCGTTTCACCAATTCGTCTATATAACCATATTTCTTTCGTCTTTTGTTTCGTTTCATTTCAGTCCGTTTCGTTTTCGTCTATATAACTAGCCCATAAGCCAGCCTCAAACGTTTTCTATGATATTTAAGGGAATAAGGTGGCCATTGTAATAACTCAAGGTTTTGACTCGCAATCCACGATTTCGGCGCACGGGCATTATGTATGGGAGCTAATAGCTCCTGAATTTTATGGAAAACCTCATTAAAGCTTTTCTTTATAAGAATTTCCAGTCATTTTATTGGAAACAAAATGTTTTTTGACATGAGCGGTCAAAAATTTTTCTTCTTTGCGAATGCCATGAAAATAAAAATTATAGCCATCCTTGACAATATTCTGGTAATTCCCCGGGAATAGAGAACTATGGGGAAAGAATTTATATGTAATTTATGTTCAAACATTTTTTCTCGACCGAAAAAAAGTTTCATGTAAATATTTATAAATTAGAAATCATTTTTCCACATCTAAATTGGCAGGGAAAATTATTCCCAATTTAATTTTGTTTTCAAAAACATTAACACTACCAGAATAGTGCCACTGGTCCATCTAAGTTTAAAAAAAAACAATTCATAACAACTTTTATCCAATTATTATTCATTGTTTGCGGATGCACATCCCAAGTCATGTAATGCTGTAAGGGCTTAGTGGTGTTTTTTTTTAAATTTTAAAAATGAAGCACTTAAAATTGCTCTACGAACTGACCTTAGTTAGCCAAAAGTTTCCAGCCGAAAAATAATAAAATCGATAATGCAGATAGTGTCTTCGCTTTCTCAGCCGAAAGTATATAAATACGTCACCGTTGATCAATATTCTTCAGCCGAAAAGAAAGTTATCAGCCGAAAAATTTATTTCACCAATACATTAATAAAAACCAGTTTGAATGTATTATTTTTCGAAGTTTGTTGTAAAACCTAATTCTGTTTAAACTTGTGAAATACAAATATTTAAATCAATCAATCATAATTTGACTGATTGATCGGCCTAATTGTGGGGAAATTCTGAAGGGGATACAGGGGTGTATTTTAGCAAAGTTTCGCTAATTCAATATATCGAAAATGCATTGAATGGCCTGTCGTTCAAAAATTAACGTGCCGTGTCATTGATGCCACTGTAGTCATTTGTAAACGGCCTTGTCGCCATACATTTCTCCACAATTAGGCCGAAGTTGACCAACATGGTGTCCTACCAAACGACCATAGTGGCCTTAATGACACGGCATGTTAACCTAGAACAACAGGCCATTCAATTTATTTTCGATATATTGAATTTGCGAAATTTTGCTAAAATATACCCCTGTATCCCGTTCAGAATTTCTTCACAATTAGGCCGAAGTTGAACAACATATAGTGGCGTATGAAATGACCATAGTGACATCAATGACACGGTATGTTAATCTAGAACGTATTGTACTCCTCAAAAACTTACTGGACACCGTTCGATCTTCTTTCGCTTTCCACATTAAAAATCTGTCCTGGTTGACTGTTGTTTTACTATTGTGACCACATATTCCGTCTTCTGGGACTTGTTGAAGATTGAGATGTTAATTTTTGCGAAAATTTGCTGACGAATGATCGGCTCACTCCTTTTTTCTTTGCTATTTGCGCATGCCTATATCCTTTGATTTACCCATAGTGAATTCCACTAATTACAAAAACCACGTTCACTTTCACTTTTCAAAGTCACAAACAAGACGGAAATTCTTCAGTAAAGTACTTCATATTTTGTCGAAAAGGGTTCTCAGGTGTTCATCACCCATAAAAGACGTATTTTCAGGGTATATTAAAATTTTACTGCACGAGCTCCTTGGATTGATCGGTATTTACTTTAATGACCGATCGATATTTACCTTCGAAAATCACATTACCATGAATTTCGTATGAGGTGATAATGATTTGGCCACATCTGTATATGAAGACCAAAAAAAGTGAGTTGTGATAAGTCTTGGGCTAGGAAAATTCAATTACGCTGAAAGGAAATAGGATGATTTGAATAAAACCTTAAAAGCGGTTCAAGCATGCCGTTCTTATTTGAATAACAGTGAAAATTGAATCTGTTATTTGTTTTTGAGAAATTGAGGGTTGTGTTCGTGCTAAGGGGTAGCAGTTCAAACATCAAACTGCACATATTTCGTGAGCTCATAAATTGGTACATCATATCCGATATTGATTCTCTGGTTTTAGTAGGGAGGAGGCTCAGTCAACAATGACCCCCTACTACATTCATTTAAATTTCTGGCCAACTGTTCCTGCTCAACATTTTTGGTTTATGAATTTCACGAGCTCATAAATAGCATAAGAATTATGCTTCACTGATCGCTTTTCCAATCTTACAAGGTATGGGGGAGGGGCCAGTTCAACAAGGATTCGCTACCTCGTCGTTGCAGAAATATTGCATTTCAACGTATCATTTTTTCAAAGGGCAATTTGTTTGTGAAATATATTTGATGGTTCAGCCTTTCTAGAAAATATAATGATAATAAATTTGATCATTTAAAATACCGTAAATTTTGATCATAATTCATTTAAAAGAGTAAAAAATTTAGTTTTATTGGTTTATCGGAAGATTTACGCAAGATTTGAAATAAATAGAAAAAACTATTTTTTTTCAACTCCATGTAAGGGATAGGGTTATGTAAGGAATAGCATATCGGGCAAATGAACTCGTCTGCTTTGTTGGTACATACACAATCTTTTGTCGAAATTTTCCATGACTATTTTGCATAAACGTAGCTGATTTTCGTTGATGCAGTGGGCTTGTTCACATAGACCTTTGACTTCAAATAACCCCATAGTAAGAAATACAATGATTTTAAATCACATGATCTAGACTCTAGAGGACCAATTTTGATCACCGGGACGAGAGAGTACATGACTAGGAAATGCCTAATGCCGTAATTGGATTGTTTGTAGGGCTGTATGGCATGTCGCATCGTCTTGTTGAAAGCACCTGTCGTCCACATCAATATCGTCCAATTTAGGCAGAAAGAACTCGGTTACCATGTCACGATATCGAACACCAGTAACAGTAACTGCTTGACAAACCTCATTTTCATAATAGTTATTGGACTATATAACGCCTCCAGCGCAAGACCCGCACCAAAATATGACACACTGTGGTGCGTTTGTTTTTCGACTATCAAATGTGGGGCCTCTGAACCCCAAATTCGGTAATTTTGACGATTAACGAAGCCATCAAGGTGAAAATGAGGTTCATACCTGAGAATGATTTTGTCAGTTCAACAATGAAAACACGTTGTTCTTTCATGTAGTGCTGCAACCCTAAACTGTCAGACTATTTCCTTTTTTTTTTTTTTTGTTGCAAACACTAAATTAATTAATTTTCTATTTAATTCAAACGTAAATACTTGTTTATTTTTACGATTAAGGACACACTTCACGAATTTGTGCAGAAACGTGAAGGTTGTTCTAATTTTTATTTTAGAACAAAGCTGGGGCATACTTCACGGGAATTAGAAATCAATTAAATAATTAATCTAAATACATCTGTATAAAAATTAGTGTACAGATAACACTTTCTAATGTTTGCCAATTTCTTAATTTTGATAAAAACAGTTTTCATTGATAATTTGACCTTGACCTATAAAATTTTCAAAATTCGGTGGTATTACTTTCTATGTATACAAGATTGCAAATATGTGTGGGTTTACTTTTAAAGATCATAAAACCTCACCTATAGTCACAATTCTAGAATAATTTCGATAACATGAACTATTACTCATCATTTTTCTATAATTTTGTACTTGGTGTTTGGTAAACTACAATAAAATCTAACCGTCATCGTATACACAATTTAACAAACTTCCACATGTTAATTTAATGCGAAAAATCAAAATATTTTAACTCACATCCACTATGTATATCAGATTCACTCATCACCATGTCCGTCAGTAACTTATGTGTATATATGTAATTTGTAATCAAGGTGTTCGTATTAAACGTTGTTTTGTTTGTACATTCCAAATTATAGACATCAGTGTTTCCCAAAGTAATATACATGTACCCATAAGGGTTAAAAAAATATTTTAACCTAACCAAGTACTAATAGGCTTATTATCACTTATTGAAGGCTACCAGGTTCGAATTTTGAGGTGCATGGAATATAAAAAGTTTGAGAATCACTGATCTAAATTCATACATAAAAAAATAATAATTAAGTGTGCGTGTGCATGCCTAATTTTGGGGAAAATTTTGTTTTAATTATTAATAATGTAAATATTTTAAAATTAATGATATTTAAAAAGAATATTAGCAAATTTGGGGAGATTTTAAAAATTAAAATTTCAGAAAGTAGATATAAATTTGTTTTAGGAAAGTTAAAATTTATTATATGTTATATTTTCTGTACAGAAATTCTTAATGGTTACAAAAAAAAAACTATACAAAGAATTTAATATCCTTTTGTTATTCAAAGATAAATACTCGAAAGGGTAATTAACCTAATTTTTCCCCACATAATTTCCATTACCATGTCATTTTTATATTCTTTTGATTTTCCGCACTCGTGTAATAAAATCAAATTATGAATATTTTAATCTTTAATCAGACACTTGTGATGGCCCAAATTTTATCACTGATATGGTTGAAACTCGAACCGATACTTCCTTTTTCCCGATAATTTTTTTTTTTGCCTTTTTAGTTTTTTATTGCATATAGCATATCATAATACTCGATTTTTACGATTGGGACGAATATTTTTCCCATCAAATAGAAAATATAATAGAATTAGACAAAAAAAAATCCATTCCTGCCATTACTTTCCAATATTATGTAAAATCAAAAATATGAATTTTCCGATTTGTGTATATAAAATAAAATGGTTTACCCCTATCTATGCCATTTTATGGGCCCTCTGTTTATTCAGAACTCTATATATGTATATGCCATCCTAGCAATGGTAAATATTTCAAATAATAATAAAAAAAACAATACACGTTTTATGTGTACAAAAAAAAAACGATAAATTTGTGAATTGTTTGTGGATAAATTAAAAAAGCCTCATCGTTAAGGTTGTTCGTTGTATAAATATGTATGTTCAAATTTGGTTGGAAGTAAAACTCTAGTGTGTGTGTGTGTGTGTGTGTGTGTATGTAAATAAAACTGATTGATTTTCAATCATGTTTTCTTTATAAACATTTTCAAATTTTAATATATTTTTACCATATTATCCAACGACCGTTCAATAATATTAATAACAGGCGGGAGTGAGGATTTAGCCAGCTTATGCGAGTTTTGTCAACAAGGTGATTATTTATTTTTTGGCGCCGACGTTTTAATTTTATTACTTTTGCTTTGACACAGTACACAATATAATATACATCCACCAATTGATCAACAATATGTATCACACGTATATATACGAGTATTATAAAATGCTATATACAGGCAAGGAATTGTGTTTGTTGTACAAAACATCTTATTTCATCTCATAAGAATATTTAATGATAAATATGTTTACGGTAAACACTCGTTTACTCTTCAATTTATGCAGTATTTGCCGTATGATCGATGATAAAATCCTTAATGGTGTGTTGCCTCCAAACAAACAAGTTAACATATTTTTAAATTGGTGGATTATCTAACACGAGTATGTATACAATGTATATGTAAATAAATTACAAAATAACGCACATAATGTACAAAAATATGAAATCTATAAAGTTTTAGATAAGCCTGCCTTTATTTTAGTGTGGCAACATAGAAACGGATCTGATTGTAAACAGATACAATTTTTTTTGTGAAAATCAAAAGATTGAGCCGATTTTAGTCATTTTGCTCAAAATGAGTTAAACAGTACCTCTTGGGTATTTTTTATAAAGGAATCGAGAAGCAACATTACCAAAGTTACATCACTTGGAACTCATTTTGCATTCTTTACCGTCATCAGAATACGCATACATGTCACAGTATCACAAAACATGGCCCATCTAAAGTGAAAAATGAACACGACGTAACATAACATAATAGGAGGTTGCAATGCTCAAATTAACGCAACATGACGATCTCTTAACGAATTCCGTTAAGAACTAAAATTACATCTTCTTCAACTTTCGTGATTCTTGGTGTTGGAAAACCTGGGGCAGGATCTCGAAATTTCCAACGGAAAAACCATTTGCATCAAAATATTTAAAAAAAAAATCGAAAAATTATCAGCTTGAATATTTCACAATAAAACATAAATAAACAAAAATTTCACGGTAAAACTTTTCCCGACTACTATTCACAATCGAGCAATTATGTATAGCAATCTACCACCTGTACAAATTGAATTTGAAAATTTTTCTATTTAGGCTGCGGGCCAATTCTAAGGTAAATCTAGGGTAAAAGCCGTTTTTAACAGTGTATGCTGTAAATTGAAATACCGTACTAAAAAGTAGGGTGAAGCAAAGACCCAAAAGGTAAATAGTAGTGGTTTTTGTTTTTGCTAACCAAATCATGAAAATATGTCGGCCATGTTTCTAGACATAATTTTTTTATATTCACTAGCATTTCCCATGAAATAAAAATGCGCTTCGATATTTATGAACACAGTTTTATATGCTAAAATTTTTATTTTTTTTTCTAATAGTTTATTGTGTATATTACGCAACAAATTTGCGAAAATATACAATTTAAATTTATTCGTATAAACAATACGAATAATTGGAACAACGACAATAAAATTTATGACATTAGTTCGTGTACCTACATAACAATTTTTGTATATTCCTAGAAACAATGTGTCCCTTTAAGCCGCATTTACCTAATTTTATTTACTAGAGAATTGGTTCGATTTGAAAAGTAATTTGTACTAAAATTTCAATTTACTGTACTAATCGATTTACCTAAGCATTGGCCCACAGCCTAAATAAAGAACGACGGTTTTTGCAAATGCTTAACTTTTCAACAAAATCGCACAAATTTAAAAACTGTCCTGGAAGCTGTCACTGCGAGATATGCCGAATTTTGGAAAAATAATTTCAAAATTCGTACTTTCCGGCAAAATTTAAAAATATCTGAAGAAATTTGGTTGAAACTTAATTTCCAATCTTTTTGTTTTTAATCATTTTTCATAAATGCTATACTTTTCAAGTTATTTGCAAAAAAACCAAAAAGCTTCTATGGAAGTTGTCACTTCTGGTGAACCGATTTCGGCTAAAAACAACTAGGACCTCCCAATTTAGAGAAAACCCATTGGTTCAATTCCAATCAATCAATCCGTCTAGGCTTAATTTAAATTGAAAAATATGTCTTTGTCAAAAACCATTATTAAACCTTAAATTTCGGGAGCTGTAACAGGTGGTAACCACACTCAAATCGAAATAAAGCTAACACCCGTTGCAGACTCTACCTCCGCTAATCCACGCAGCATGTTTCAGCCGGCTAGCTTTCAGTGGCTGGGGCGGGGGGGGGGGGGGGGGGGTTATGTGGAGCGGGATAGAGCTAGAGTTTGCTGCTGTGTTGTTACATTTCATAATTGATAGCTGTGGAGAAATGGCACATTGGGAGCATCCCCAGTGGCGTGAAAAAAAACAATTAGGCGGACATATCGTTCAAATTAATACAGGGAGAAAAAAATTGAATTTGTTGAAGTAAATTATTTAACATCCAAAAATTTTTTATTTAAACTAATGAATAATAAAAAAAAATAAGAACAATTAAAACTATTATTAAACATGCATGATTGTTAGGAAAAAAAATATGTATACTCGTAGTATGCTTGTGACATAGCATACCAATGCAAAAAAAAATTATTCGAATTTAGTTCAACAATCAAAACTTAAACCTAAATCAATATATAATTAAGACAGAAAAAAATGGCAATTGAGAAAAACTTAATTACAGAACAAAATTATTTATATAGCAATTTTATATCAATAAATAATTTACCTGGAAACATCAATTATTTTGAAATTCAATTAAATATATAATTAAGAATATATGAAAAAAAATTATAATAATAAAATTAAAGAAACCTGGCATGTATGGACTCGAAGCGTTGCGGATCCGTTACGTAACATCGTGATGTTGGTCGCCGTTAATCCTTGAGGATGAATCCTTAAATTTTGTTCATAATTAATTAATTCAATTATTATGTATTATTTATTATTATTTTGTATCATATTAACTTAGTATGTATTTTATTAAAAACACAAAGTTTTACTACACCACCATGGGTCTTCACATTTAACTTTGGCTTTTCACCCTTTACCAAAATGATAGTTTATAGGTTGAAATATTTTACAACACTCCCGATCTTTTCGTTTTTTCGTTGGTCCATAATCCATACAAAAACCAGACAGTCACAATCAGCTATTTAGTCTATTACATTTTTCTTTTCCAGTTTATATTATCAATCAAATAAAACTCATCAATAATAATCTACAATTTATACAGTAGCCTAGGTATATGCTAGAATGAGGTTGAGTTAATTAGAATAATAACTATTACGTAGTATAATACGAATTATTGATAGATAATGCAAACAAAGATACAAAACTTGGAACGGGGTTACGTTAACAGAGCATGGTATGAAGAATGAACCGATATTATTGCAAAATAAATTTTGATTTTTTATTCATAATCATTGTTCTTGTCGGCAAAATCACCTTGTGAGGTCTCTGCGTGGTTTAGATGATATGTGCGCGTCGGCTGCTGAGCCGTCCGTAACAATCAGTTTACTGGAATAGTCACCTTCCACAGGAGCTTTTGTTTTTTTCTGCGTGTAATTATTTTGAAGAGTATATATCGTGATATACTCTTCAAAATAATTACACGCAGAAAAAAACAAAAGCTCCTGTGGAAGGTGACTATTCCAGTAAACTGATTGTTACGGACGGCTCAGCAGCCGACGCGCACATATCATCTAAACCACGCAGAGACCTCACAAGGTGATTTTGCCGACTAGATCTCAGGGAGAAATGCTATGGGTGGTTGGGTTTGAGGCTTGCGTTGCTCCTGACCTACACCGTGATTACAGAAATGTATATACAATAAAAAAAATAAAACGCAAATTAAATAAAAACTTAACGGACCACCTAATCCATCATACGAAATTTGAGGAATAAACACTTCAACTATACACCCGTACAAACACCGGCACAGAATGTAGTCTTCCCTCCCATCACACCGAACCCGGAAAAGTTAGCAATTCATTTTAAATTTTATTCGCCGCCTAGGAGACGGAAAACCAAAAAGTGGTACGAAATAAAAGTCCACGAAAAGAAAAGAACCCCAAAAAATTGGGGCGAGACCAATGTGTACACCGAGTGCGCGACGATCAACCGCCATTCGGCACTCGATCACAAATTTGTATATAATAATCTATATTTAAAAAAAAAATAAAAAGAAACCAAAAAAAATCATACCTTAATACTATATAAAAAAAATTATTGTTGCGGCCTTGGTGCCGTCATGCCACAGGTATACACCGTACTCGGACGTTGAGCGTCTTCCGCCGTATACAGGATAACTGTTGCGGCCTTGGTGCCGTCCTGCTACAGGTGAATTGCCAAAACCAGATCGTTGGGCGTTTTCCCGCCGTTAATCAAATATTTTGACCCTTATGTCGGCCACCAGAAATAAATTAAAGTTGGGTGTTGGATCGCCTTTGACTGTGCCACCGGCTGTGGGCGTTTTCTCGCCTTCAACCAAAACAATAATTCTGACGTCTTCCCACCTCGAACCAAAAGTGCCGTTGGGCGTTGGTTGAACTTAAACCGCAGACCGTTTGTCGTTGAATGGCCTCACCTGACCACCCGTTAAATTACACTACGATTTCCGATTTCCGATTTCATTTTTTATTAATACGGTACACCGTAAAAAAATGTGACTAACCATAAAAGGTAACGGCGTCCACCGGTAATGTAAATTGGCAGTCCGCGGGCCAGCCGCCCCGCCCTTATATATAAGACGCCCCACGTTGAATTCCGGCGTCTCGCTCCTAAAATCAATAAAGGTTACAAAATCGACAGGGGTGAAACAATGAAATTAAGTAAAGAGTGTGCAGCATTGTTATGACCCTGAAGTCGTAACGTGATACCGATGCTGTAGTTGAGCGGAAAATAAGAGATTACGCTACTCGCCACAAGCAGCAGCATCATCACAATCACAAGAGTATTTCTGTTGCTATTTTATGTCCAGTTTAAATTTTGTATGCATGTTGTGCCTTTTTTCACAAAATAAAAAATTTCAGCAGAATAAAATCTTGAAAGTGTTCCTTAAAATGACAATTAATTGACTTGGATAGAAAAGAAACTCGTAAAACTAAATTTTGAAAGTACGCAATCTCCCGTCTGAAAAAAAAAGTCTGGACAAATATTCTAGAATCTGGATATGCCAGACTAAACTTGGCCATTTCATAACCAATCACATAACCACTAATTGGTATCCGTCCTTTTAATCGCTATAATTGTGAAATTTGCATCGCAGGTGTATATGTAAATTCTTATATGTATTTTCAACTAGCTTCTCAAAACCTGCCACAAATAACCAAAACCTTCGGTGGACTTGATAATAACGAAGGTCTTACTTAGACGACATGAGAAATTTGGTAAAAAAAATTATCGGTAGAATTTTAACAAACCTTTTTTGATTTTTTGCGGTCATATAGTTCTTTTGAGTTTCTGGCCATTAGTTGTTTTTCTAGTGTCATAATGAGAATTTTCACTATAATTTTTGGTTTTCTGGCCATATAATATCTTTCCAGTTTCTGGTCAATATCTGAAAAACTGCTACAAATAACCAATACTCTTGGTTGCATTTCTAATAGCTAAGAAAAATTGGACACTATTTGAGAAATGTGGGCAAAATTTATCAGTTAGAATTTTCTCAATAATTTGTGTTTTTTGCCAATATTGGCCATTTATGTTCATATAAAATCAAAAAATTACAGTCGCCTTATACCTTAGTCGAAACTCAGTTTTGGGATATTCGAAAAACATCCGAAAATATTAGATATTTGGAGAAGTTTTTGTGTTATTGGCCAGAAACTTAAAATATGGCCGGCTTAGTAATATGCGGCCGTCAAAAACACTCAATTATAATGAAAACTCTAAATGATAAATTCTCTACAAAAATTGAGAACTCATTTGGACTGCTATCGTCGCAACTTTGTAGTTCGTAGTAATTTTTCTCGTAAAATGCTATTATTTGCAAAATATATTTGAAAACGAGAAAGGTCCTATGGAAGCTGTCCTCTTTTTTGGTAGACCGATTTCGAACAAGAATTACTGTGATCTCCAAAGTTGCGGAATAATCTTAAGAGGGTCCTTTACTAAAATTTTAATTTTGAAGTTAACCTAAAATTTAAAATACGCACATGTACAATCATACTATATTATTTTCCTACGTAGTAGTGGTAAATATGTATACTTTAGATCTCTTGTTAGTTTTGCTTATGAATGGAAACAAATTCTGTTGTTGGTTTATGGAATAAAAACGAAACCATAGCAGTACGCATGTATTGGAAGTAAATAATTTGAAGTCAATTAGTACATTCATGTCCTTATTTTCATGAAAATGTTTTTAATAATAAAGAAATCTCGCGTAAACACAAAATGCATTAATAATGCCTGTATCAACAACGCATGATGAGTATAAAAACGTGAACAAAATGTGTAAGCAAAATAAATAAAATTTAGTAAAAATTAAATTTATTTTCGTATGTCCTAAGCCTAACATAAAACATACATTACACGTACACCACTGACCGCCGGCGCCACCAGATATTGGATCAAACGTTTGTTTTCGATATAATTTGTATACCGATTTATAAGCTCACGATAGAAAAGCCCCATACCATAAATTAATCGGTTACGATAGATATGATGGTTGATGATCTGATCGAATAAGATAGATTTATGAGGCTCAACAAACTTAAAAATTCCCATGCCGGTTTATAATTATTTTCTCTTATTGGTATATATGTATGTACATACATAGGCTTTACAATTTATATGAATAATAATTCCTTATAAAATAATAGATTAGTGCACAAAAAATATTTTATAGTAAATATCGAAGCATGTACATATGTAAGAAGTAAAAATATGCATATTGTGTATCAAAAATTACATCGTTATCTCCTTTGAATGTGTGTCTTCATTGATTCGATTTTTTTTTAAATCGAATCGAAATACAAATCGCAACACAATAAATCTAATATATTCTACATGCAGAAGTAGGTACATTAGTATTCTATAGAATAAACTAGTGTTGGTTTCGATTGAATAATCATAAATATAGAACACTACCAAAATTCATTCATTTGCGTATTTTTTCTTCTCCATTGTTTTCTCCGTGTAAAATTATTAAAAAATACATAAACATTTGATTCCTTTCATGTGCGCGCGCATACCAAACGAGAAAAAGCCACCAATCGGAATATTGCTGAACTTATTTTCTTGGAAAATTTTGATAAACTATTTTTATTTTTATAATTTATATGTTAAAATTGAAAAATATTTAGAAAAGAAGAAAACTAGGCACGAGATTAAGAGTTCTAGTTTATTCTTGTGAAAAAATTTTTTGTCTACTGTAGTTGTACATTCCAATCGAACCTGCACAACTTGTCCAAGTTTGGGAGCTAATAACAAAATATTAAAAGAAAATTTGGAAAAACTAGAAAAACTAGGCACGAGTTTTACATGTTATCTAATGAATATAAAAAAATTCTAGAAGAAAATGTTCACACAAGTGCTTATCGAACCTGCACAAGATACCATTACTTTGGTACAAGACCCTCTTAAGTATGATATTTCATATCGATCAATCTGGGCCGAATTTTTATTGAAAAATGGTTTTTTGCCATTTCTGCTTAAATTTTGGAAAACTGGTCTTTTATTTCATATTCGTTTTCCTCGTAAATCCTATAATTTTCAAAATATTTGCAGAAGAGTGAAAAGCTACTATGGAATCTGCCATTCGAAAATCGATCGGGAAAACATTCTAAATAAATATAAATAAAATCCAAAATGAATACTTGAAACAAATGGACCATTAGATTTTTATGTTGTAATGTTTTACTCTTTAGGTAGACTAAACCGGTAGCTCGGGTAGACATTAAGAAAATCTTCTTTTAAGATTACATTGGTGCCAGTCTACCAGCACGTGTTCGGTTTGGCTTAATTAAGAAGAGCAGATTGATATGGGCGAGGTGAAGATACACCACACAAAGCTACCATTTCAAAAAGTTCTAGACCGAGTGCATAAAAAAAAAAGAAAATGACACAAATAAGTATTTTTTAGGTCTTAACAGAACACGTAACCTTGATCAAACCTGGTCCTACTACCGAAAAAAAACGAAAAATAACAAGTTAATAACTGGATGTGCATTCCTTTTTCATGGCGTCATTGGTCAATTGACCATTTACCCATTACAGTCGTATAGTATGTGCTTCATGACACTGATCTCAATATTACCGTGGCACTAAACGCAAAATGTTGGTTGGTACATTTCTTTTAATACAATGGACTCTTTTTACACATTAACCCCACATAAAATGCAATCATATTCGTAAATGCGTCCACATAATTTTTTTAGATGAATTGCGAGTTAAGGAAATCAGAAGATTTCAAGATTGTGGAAATATTTTTGGAAGTTTTGATTTGTGCCCAACCATGTAGCTGCGTATGTGCGAAAGAATGCTCCTATTCACTCACTCAACAAAAGAAATATACTTTCCTCTAAGTATTTTGCCAGCAACATTGCTTCCGCCCTTCTAACAGGTTTCATAATATCGAAATTTTTGAAAATATCAATCACAACTAACAAGTATTGATTCCCAGATTTGGATCGAGGATATGACCACATTGGCGTCGTTGATACTCTTGGCTCACTTTGGCACATCGATACAGTTGCACATAGTAACGTTGTTGAATCCATTTTAGCGTCTTAAATTAGTTAAGGTGTACAGAAAAAGCATGATCATGGTTGCTATACATTATTATCATCCTCTCGGGGCTAGGGAACATATCACTTCCAATCTCAACTATGTGTTACATTGCCCTCAATAGTCTAGTAATATTTGTACAATTATCCATGTTCAATCCGAAAATCAGGGTACTTGCTTGGAGAATCAATAACATCTCTGCTGACCTTCTGGTATGCTTGAGCGTCCTGCATTATAGTATCCACTAATATGCCTCTTCTGACGCCTTATAAATCAGCAGGCCAACTGGATGATCCTTCATATTCTTGAATCATATTAGTGAAGCGCAGTCCGTTACGATATCCTTATCGATATAAGGCCTAAATTTGGAATATATCTGCCGTTCCATTACTTCATGTATCAAACAGTCTCGTTAAGTAGGAGCTTAATAAAATCGGAGCGGACAATATATACAACAATGTTACTGTAGAGAACTCAAGGATAAACCTGAAGTACCAACCAGCCAATCCAATTAGCCTTCGAACGTATTTAAATTCCTTTGGTGTTCTAAAGTTCAGAATGCCATGTGACCTTCAAACATCCGCTACATCTCGATAATGTCATCAAGATAAATAAATTCTGTAGGAGTTTGACTAGCATCGCACAAACCGAACGACATACGCTTGTACTGGAAGAGGCCTCTTTCAAGTACAATATATGCCGTTATGGGCCACCTTGCAAAATTTAACTTAATCTGCCAGAAGGCGTCACTCAGATCCAAGCTAGACAACCATCGTGTGCCGTGCAATTTTCCTAAAATCCGTTTGTTCTACGTATAGGAAGAAAAATTTTATTTTATTTTTTTTCAAAGCCTTTTATTATATTATCTACTTTTTAGAGCCCTTAAATATAAGCGTGGTTTTTAAAAAAAAAAAATTTATATATACTTTTTTACTGCAAAAAGACAATCCAAAAATACGCACAACCAGAGTTTGAAAAAAATCAAAGAAATTCTCGGGCGTCAAAATGGGTTGCCGCTATAGGTTGACGAAACCGGTACCTCGAACCCTTAAAAAGTCATTTTTTCAGATTGTTGCGATGTGAACATAATGCTTAAAAAATGAAAGAAAGAACAATTTTCTAGGTCACAACAAAATACTTCGCATTGATCAAATGCGGCGTGGTCCTACTACCGAAAAGGAAAACGGGGTAAATAGCAATTAAATGCCTGCACCTGATTATTATGAATTCTCTTTTAGTGGTGGCACGGGTTGGTTCACCGTTTAATCATTTCAGTCATATGGTATGTTACAGGCTGGCTACTGCCAACCTGCAGATTTTCACTAAGCACCTGCAGAGGCCTCCACGGTGATGTTTTGCCGGCTACGTTCTCAGCGGAGAAGTGCGAAGGTCGTGGGGTTTGAGGCATGCAGGGCTCCTGGCCTACACCGTGATTAACAGATAATTATAAAAAAATGGGAAAACGCAAATGATAATAATAACACCGATGTTCCGCCGAAACTCGTCGGCCGGAACCTGAGGAACGAACAGCCAAAATCAAAAAAAAAAAATAAAAAAAATAATCATAATGGTAGAGCGGTGCCCTGGTGCGCGCATCCGCCCGAACTCGTACGGTGGTAACCACCGGTTCCGAATCCGGATGCGGGCACCAAGGAACCGCTTACTCTATCGCCGACACAGGTGGGAATTCCCCCTCATCATAACCAACCCCGAAAAAATTTTAATAATTCATTTTATTATGTTTAAACCCACAAAAAATATAGAGAACCCGCTTCCCACGGGGAAAACAGCAAAGAAAGGGAGCAAATGAAGGAGAGAACGCGAGAGAGAGGGAAACGAGAGAGAAAGAAACAATGCGCATCGAGCGTGCACCCGCTGTGCGATGCTCGATTACAAAATTTTAAATTTAATTTATAATAGATATAATAAAAAATAAATATATAAGAAAAATCAAATCACAAAATTTAAAAAATAAAAATAAGAAAAAAAATTGTACCTTAATAATAAAACGAGATCTGTTGCGGCCTTGCTCGGCCGTCATGCCACAGGTGGTACCACACCCGGACCGTTGCGGCTTTGGTGCCGTTATCGCTGCGGCCGACCACCGATTACCGTAGTGGCGCTCGAGCGCGTGCCTGGTTGGGCACAATGTTGCGGCAGACCACCGATAAACAAAGCCGGTTGGCTTCCGTTAACGTTGCGGCGTCCTTCGCCAAAACCGTAAATAAATTTATAAAAAATTTTTTTTCCGTTGGGAGTTTACCTCGCCAAAACTGAAAATCAGGTGAATGACCTCACCAGGCCACCCACAAAGTAATCTGGTTGGGCGTTGCGGTACACCCCTTTTCAATATAAAATTCACTGCCTACGACTCAGCCACCATTAATGCAACCAAAAACAACAATATTTAGGTTATTTGAATCGAATTACTTTTATTTTCTACCTCGAGCACAGTACGTATGTCACCCTTCACAAAACACCTTTTTCCCAAAAACAAAAACCAAACACAGACTTTGTATGGACCGCCCTGTTATATTAAGGTGGTTTTAAATTTTAAGTGACACTCGCTCCTCGTTGATTAATAATTGTTTTCTAAAAAGGTAAACTTAGCGGGAAATATAAATTCCGTGAGCACTTTGACTTCATTTTGTCATGAAAACTAAACCGGTTTTGTGTTAATTTGCACTATGGCTTCTGTATTTTACAGTTGGACGTAATTTCTTCAATCATAAAAAACACGAAAATTAATACGGAACTACATGATTAATTTTCTTTTATTATTTTAAACATTACAATGTTTTTGTGTATTTATAATTATTTATTATAATATTATTATTAGTATATTTGGGCAACACAACAATTTATCACCTCACAATATAATTTTAGAAAAGGAATTGCACAAAAAAAACTTCCAAAAAAAACTATTTTGATCAAACTCAAAACTTGACTTTTTAACATCAAAAGCTGGACTCTACTATCAAAAATCCAAAACTCGAAAAAATTTACTCAAAAAAAAATTCGAGCGTCGCACAAACGACGCGCAAAACATTCCAGAACAATTATCTTTCTTCTCTGTTTCTCGTTTATATCAATTCGCATTGATATAAACGAGAGGCATATAAGAAAAACATTCTTATGGAATGTTTTGCTTTACGCACACACTCGATTCGCACTGTTTCCTCTCCTCTCCAACATCTTTCTCACCCTCGCGCCACCTTACAAAAGGTACGTACAAAACAACATCCACAAAAGTGGGGACAACAACCAACATTGAGAAAACATAGCAAGTGGAGGCACAAACCAAATGGAATAAAATACAAAACAGCGCTGGTCACGATTATGTAATCGTAACAAACGCTGTACCGTATTTTACTCCACCTGATTGCTACGATTACACTTGTTATGATTACACAATCGTAACAGGTATAACAGCTATCCGTTTAAGGACTAGCACGTAACATATACATAAACCTCTTGACACCGATCTGAACGGTTGTTTGTCACTTGCGTGGCACAAACCAAGACTCACTGCACTAGCATTGACCTGAATTAAGAAATTAAAAATTCGACTCGCGCTTTCCAATCGTATACCACAGAGCGAGCCGCAGTTTATCACTTGACATCCAAAGATTGTAACATCAACCGGTATTATTTTATTTGTGTGTCTTATGGGCCTGATATCTTTCGTCTTGGTCTCATTTCTCTCTCCATATCTAATTTTCGGTTGCCTTTTTTATGATTTTTTTTTCTAACCTATTTGTCAGTCCACCAACGAACTTTCTCCAATTTTACTAAGCCATGGGAGTTGAAATCCAAATTCGTTGTTTACCAAAGCGCCTCTCATGGTTATTTGTATATGTTCAGAATTCTGCGTATCCATTTTCTTCTTTTGTTCAGAAGTGTGTTCATTTTTTCGCTCCATATACTACTTTCCTCGGTATGATGCCATAGAAAAAATTGAATATTATTTCGAACATGTGGCCACCGCGGCCCGCGCGTATTTGGTGTAATCTGAAGGTTCAATTTTCGATCACTCTTCGTAGCATATCTGTGGCCCTATTCTGTCTTTCCCTGGGAATAGGGAATTGGGAAAAATATTTTCATAGCATTTTTGTCCAAATTATATTTTTGTAGCCTACTGAAGTAATAAGTTTAGTGTAAACATTTTTGAAACAAAGTTAATTGGGAAACTTTTGTTCCACAAAATTTTCTAGGGAAAAATATTTTCCCATTTAACTTTATTTCGAAAATATTAACACCAAACTTGTTCCCTCAGTAGGCCAGAAAAATATAATTTTGACAAAAATGCTATGAAAATATTTTTCCCAATTCCCTATTCCCAGGGAAAGACAGAATAGGGCCATGGTCGTATTTCGGCAATAACGCGTCGAATGTTGGCTTCCAAATATTCAATAGTCTCTGGCTTATCGGCGTAGACAAGTGAATCCACATACCTCGAAAGAAAATAGTCCAGCGGAGTTAAACCACACGAACGCTGTGGCCAGTTGACAGGTCCATTTCTCGTTATTAATCGTTCCAAATGTTTCTTTCAGTATTTAATAACTGTACATACCATCCAATTGAGGGACAAACAACTAGTAATCTCGGCTCTATACCGGTCTCCGTTGACTGTAACGTTTTCACCAGCATCATTTTTAGACACTTATGGTGTGATGATTCCTTCGACCCATAAAGCACACCAAACGGTAACTTTTTGTGGATGTAATGGTTTTTTTAGAAAATGGCTCGTTTATTATCTTCCCACCAAATGTCAAAATTCTACTTGTTGAACCAAAAATGTCATCACTGAAGAAAAGTTTTATAGAAAGTTTGCATCGATGACCGTATTTTTTTAATTGTTGCACTAGCTGATTCTTGTTCGCAAGTAAACCAAGATCTTTACGCAAAATCCTTCAAAAGATGTTGAAAATACTACGCACTACAGGTGTCACGGCCTGCTCAGTGCGTGCCATATGGGGTCTTACGTGGGGCGAAACGTTACTTTGTCGTGAGTCTATTCATTATGAAATGGCCAAACCAACCTAACCAAAAATCAACTGTCAGCTGTCAAATCGGCTGATCCTGGAAAAAGGGTTGCCAACATAAAGTTCTATATGTACCTCGAAATGAAACACCCTTTAATTTGTTTTAATACAGGGTGACGCTGTTTTAGTGTGAATGGTTAATATATTTTCTATATTTATTTTTAGACTAATTTTAGCTTAAACGTGAAAAAGAATATCTCGCAGGTTCTTCACACATCTATTTTGTAACAAATTTTCTATAATTTTTCCACAACTGCATGTGTTAAGGTGCTAAAATTTCGTTTCAAATGTGTTTTTTTAGTTCTGGCCTGGACGCTGGTTTATTGATTGATTGATACATTCCTTCTGTCAAATAAGCCCACAGAAAACAGGCGGTTCGGTTAAATCTGGTGAACCTAGCGGCCAATTGAGATTGCTTCTTCCCGAAATTATATGCTTGCCAAAGATGTCTCGTAATAAAGTCATTGTGTCTATGTAGTGTAATTTGTAGCTCTAGTCGATTTTGCACAACAGGCCTTAAACAAATTTCCATAATCGCTCGATATTGATGGTTAACTGTTGCGTCGACTTATAATTTTCGTTTGCCCTTAACCTTCAGTTATGTTCGTTTTCCAGGCCATTTAAATGAAAATGGGCTTCATCGCTAATTATTATATTGTGAATGAAATCGGTATTTTATTTCACTTTTCCTCATAGCGAAATGGGAAAAGCAAGGCGTTCTTGATAGTTGGTCGGTCTTAATTATTGCGCAACCTGAATTTTAGATGAAAACATTCCTAATGTGGTCAAATTATCTGTACAGACCTCCGCTAGATGGTTTACTGTTGGTCTAGATGGTACAGAACGCATATTAAAGTACCGTCGATGCTGCATAAAAAATGAAAGCTGGGTTTCTTAATAAAATTCAATTATTTTAATTCATTGCGGAGTCGGAGCCAGATTCATGCCAAAACAACAAAATATAAACTGGGACCCTGCACCGTCTCAATTATAAATACTTAGAATTGAAAAAAACACTCAAAAATTAATAATATTTGAACATTTTTATAGAGAAAAATTTAATTTTTTGAAAAAGTTGTCAGTGAAACTTTTGAAATGAAATTCTTTAAAACAAAACACACTACGAATCGCACGGAGGTGATCAAAGTACTTCTGAGTGTACAATATAAAAACGCTTAAGCATTTTAAATTAAGTAACTCTGCCCCTACAGAATACATAGAGTCAGCATAATCAAATAACTTCAATTACAAGAACGAACGTGAGCGGAACAAATAAGGAAGAATGCACATTGATGATCAAACACTTTAAAAATTATTGTTGAGACACTAAATCGATATTCTTTCTCGTACATTTTGAACTAAATTATTGATAGAAAATGGAATATTAAAGTAACTTAAGTTTAAAACACTCTATATTGAAAATCATCGAATCGAAAGAGGCCAAACCATTTTAAAATAATATAAAAAAGAAACATTTCAAGTAATACAAAGTTCAATTTGGAATTCGTTCTTCCGTTCGAAAATGTTAACGATATTGTAAAAGTTATTTATTAATTACTCAGTTAATTAACCCGTTAGGACAATAGAAAACAATGACAACACACTTTATCCAAATTTTGCATTTAGCTTTTCTTCTACAGAGCGTAACGCTCATCACCAGTCGAAAACACTTAAATTCTGGAATAATCAAAAGCTTTTATACGATGATGTAAATTATTAAAAGTTTTTCCTTTTTATTAAACTTGTCAAAGTAAAAAATTAAGAAAATTAGAACAAACGTAAAAGAGTTTTGTAACATTTCTTTTCATTTCTAATTATGTTACATTTTATTTTTGGTACTTCTTCTTAATTTATGAAAATTTAATTTTCATAATAATTTTTCTTTGTGTTTTGGGGTAAACTTAAATATTTCTGGAAAATTTCTTTCATAATCAAATACGATATTTTTTACAAGACAAATGTGTACATGTCCCAATCCTAAACCGAATAAAATGAAAATTTTTTTAATGGAACTTCCTTCAAACCTAATTTTTTTTTTAGGTATGTATTCAAAAAATGCGAGTTGAACGACGTACATTTGTAGAAGACAAGATCCAGATTTAAAATATGTATATGTATTGAAGATATACGTACGATACCCATACCAATAAACATATGTTTGTACACCACGAATTGAGAAGAAAATTTTTGATTATTTGATATTCCGGAATAAAACTCGAGATAAATCACGCCAATAAAGCAAATATTTTCTTAACTGAAAATAAAAAAAAAACTAACAATATCCGGATAATATAATCAAAATGTCGAGTCGAAATTTTTTTTCTGAAGTCTAGTGAAATCGAATCGAATTTAATTATTATGTATATTTGAAATATTTCCAACTATTTTGAATATGTACGTACATTGAATTTTCGAATGTTTATAGCTTGCAATAATATTTCCTGGAGAATGTTGGCGATTTTGCTACTTGGTGTCGTTGCCTGTTGGTGGAAATTTGAACACATAAACATCAAAATTTGATGAGTAGATATGTCGGGTGCGTGGTGAATTCTACCCCTGTCGATGTATAAACCACTATACAAACATAACGTCGAAACTAAAACATTCGTATGCAGCCGCATCGTTATCAAATTCAACTGAACACAACATGCGACATTTCGCCTCCACAAATGGGTAGGTTGTCCTAATGTTCTCCATCTCAAATGCTTCACATCTTTGTTATAATTTGAAAGTCAAATTAACACAATCACAAACGTATATAAAGTTATCCCACGATTCTGTTCCATTTGTTTTTATGAGATGCTAGCCCAGCCCAGAATTTCTTTAAATTGATTCTAAATAAACAGCAACTTGTGAACTTAGCCTGAAATTTATTAGAAATGTCCTTAGACACAAAAATTAAATTCATTCAATTTAATTTTAATGAGTTTAAGCCCTGCGACCGTTTATTTTGAATCAATTTAAACAAATTCTAGGCTGGGCTAACATCTCAAAAGAGCAAATGGGTTTTTTATTATTGATTCGTGTTGCCTGTTAATTTTTTTTTTTATTTTCTGAATCGCGAGATAACTCTATATATGCCAAACACAAGGCACTAAAACCAATACTTCGACACGTAATTACGAATTTAAATATTTTTTTAGATTTTAGGATTTTTCGACCATCTGCATGTCTTTCAAAAAATGTCGTATAAAAGTTTGAAGAATTTATTTCCTGTCGCACCAAATGATATATACAAAATAGTAATCAATGCCCTAATTGATCTATTTGAATATACCGAAATGCCATTCGGCTTCACAAATATTTTAGCGTTTTATCAACGCACTCGTTAGTGAACCAGACTTGGTTTTCAAATACATCGATCACATTCTGGTGCGGTATCAAAAATTAAAGAGCAATATATAATCTACTTGAAACGACTTTTCTAAAACTTAAACTTAAAGGGTTTGGTTTTAATATCAAGAGGCTCAGCAACAAAAGCAGTCCCTAATTCTGTAGCCACGCATGCTTGAATTAATGCGATGGAGTTCCTGCGTTCAACCTCAATCCAACCCAAATGAAAAAAGAACGGAAAGGTTCGGAACCGAACTCTATAAGCATTTTTGTTGCCTATAAAGAACTTTCGCGAACAAGAACTTCCGGAAAATGAAAGAGAAAAAATTATGTGAAAAATAAAAAATTAAAATATTTAGGTATTATTATGCCATGTGTAAGAAAGGAAGGTTTTGTGTAGTGTGATTTGCGTATTTCACATATCACACCTATCTAAATCAACCCACACCCACCTAACCCCATCTACAGCCATCTCAACCAACTCATCCACTATCCAATTCAAACCCCCAAAACTCATCTCATCCGCACCATCCTATACCGCACCGCCCATATCAGCACCCTTTAACACCTCCATACCAACTCCCACACACACACACACCACCCACACAAACCCTCATCCACCAAATCCCAAATTCCCACATCAAACCCAAAACACCTCCCCTCCACCATCCATACAACCATTCCTACCACCCCCATAACTATACCACCCACACAAACCCACATCCATACGAGATATATTTTTATTCCACATTCACATACTCTATGAAACCAAAATAGGGTAGAAAATAAAAAAAAATATATTAATTTTCAGGAGGGGGTTGACAAAACCCTACATATCTCCGAACATCCTAAACACAGAAATGTCAAAATCAATAGCGCTCAATCCCATAAATTGCTTAAACTTTTAGTGAAAAAATTAAGTTGATATCTCGATCCGTTCTCAAGTTATCGTGGACACAAACGGACTGACTGCTAACCGAAACCATATAGCATCTTTTTTTTAACAAACATGCTTAAAACATCAGTCCTCCATACCAAATAATAAAAAACAATGAAAATATATGACTGCACATCATTAATCTTTTAATACAGTTATAAATTTGGCGGTTTACAACAAAACTTCTCATAATTTACACCGCTTTCGCAACATTCCTCAAAATACTGAAAATAATTTTAGATAATAATTTTCTTCTAAAGGCGGATTCACTGTTGCGTTCGTTCGTCCCTTCCTTTCTTCTGAATCTTTTTTTAAACCAAACCAAGTTGCTGAAAAAAATTCTCAAAAAAAAAGCTCATTTATGTTGAAATGAAACTGGTTTAAAAAAAAATCAGGAGGAAGAAAGGAATGTAAGAACGCAACACTGTCGTATTTATATATCGCGCCCAATATTCCAGATTGTCCTTGAACAATCACAATGGTTCTGGTATAGACTATCTACTATAATTTCCAAAACTACTTTTAATACAACTACTTAAACCTAGATGTCACTGATTTTTATAAATGTCATGAAACTCTTAAAACTTGACCCTATAGACGAAATCATAATAATGCCATTTCCGAACCGTTTGAAATGACGGTACATAATGAACAAACGCAGCAACAACCACAATAACACATCACCAAGTTTCGTTTGATTATGTTTGTTAGTTTGGAAATATGATACCTAATGGGTTGAACATTTTTTGTGTATTGGGTTGACCAAATTATGTTGTATGAATCAATGACCCAACATTTATGTCAATAATAGCTTTCGTGACAAATAAATATTAAGGGCCAGTTCTGGCATTAGCTGTGTTTATTTCTGAATTTATCACAACAAACGAAAATTGTTCCTCATTTATACGATTAGTGCCACACGATTTCCACGTAGCGGTTTTTTAGTTCAGTAGGCTACATGCATTTGACGTTTAAAATGATTATTGTGAAATCTCGCGGCACTGATGGTGATAGAAGTCAACTATTCAGTTAAATATGCACCCCTTCCTCATCTCGTGACAGTGTTAAAACAAGGCAAACTTTAAGCAGCATTGATTTAAAACGACGAGATCGGCCTCTGGAAAAAAATTTATGCGCTGTTGGAGGTGTTTGGACAGCTCGTCAAAATACAACATTCCAACTAGGGAGTGCATTACCGTTTACCGATTTACCATATAAAATATATTTCCGATTTATCGGTAAATTTTTACAAATTTACCGATTTCTTCGGTAAAAATAATTAACAGGGCGCATTTCATTGAAAAAAATGGAGGACATTCTTTATTCGAACGAAGCATTCATTACCTCAGTGATTATTTTGTAGAAGAATATAGGTATACTGAAGATTTATGCAATGAATTTTATTTAATGAAATGAAATGAACTTATACAGGTTGCTTGGCTCGTGGACCGACAAGTATACATCCCATTCAACTGAGGTTCCAAGTGGCACGGCCACTGAGATATAACAACTTTAAGCTTCCTTCAAACAACCCAAAATCTCGCCTTTAAATGGTCATAACCTTCCCGTTTGTAGTCGTAAAGGCACGAAACAACTTTTACTGCTCTCTGCAATATGATTTCATTCCAAACAAATCACCAATCAATACAATTGGTTTCAGAAAAACGACCTATGGGCCTCCAAATCCAAAAAAACTGTAGATTCACGAAAAACGTTACCATCCAAATTAATTAAAAAAAACCAATGGCTACTCTGAAACTAGTTTTGCTTTAAAAAATGTTCAAGTCCATGTCCTTTCCAATGGCACACTGACATGTCACAGAAATCTCTCATTTCGTGGTCAAAATAGGAGATACCACCATGTCAGAGTTATTTGTGCCAGGGTCAAGAAAGTGTCTTTTAAGTTATTGATAAATTTTAAAAAATAAGTAGACTGGGTGTTAATTGCCTTGTGCTGTTCAGTCAATATGTCACTATCTGCTGTCGGAAGTGCCCGTCACTTTAATCTTGTGTAATGGAAGGTCACGGTATAGAGGCCGGACATGGTATTTTTTCGGGTATGTCCGTCGGTTGAGGGGTTCATTTCATTGGCCTCGTGTTTCCATTTCAAAAAGTTTTCCATGTCCTAACTTTTACAACTATTCTTCCGGCAGCACAGCAAATTACAAATCCTCACATCATTAAAACATTTAGTTTTTCATTTTTTTGTTAGAATTATTGTAAACATAATAAACATAAATAAAAAAAACGTAATACAATTATACATAGTTTCTAAACTTCCCCATGAGATTAATTTTAATAATTTAAGAACTTATAAACTAAGAAATAAGAAATATATAGTATTAAATAATATTAAAATTAAAAGAAAGAGAAAATAATAAATTTATCGAAATCATGTGAAAATAAGAAATACATTATTCCACCATTGGTAGTTGAATTTAATTATTTATTAGAATTTATTTACTTCAAATTATTTTCTTTGTGTAAATTTTTTTATTGTTTTTTTTTGTGTGTGCTCTTATCAATGAAATAATAGTTTTAATTTGTTCAAAAACTTACGGTCATTATGCAGGTGGAATCCTCCCAAGAGCGCTCTGGTGGTGTACCTGTGTATTTGTACCTATACGACACGATCCGTCGAACCTATAATTTATTATTGCACTATTCGAATTTTTCTCAATATTTCACGATTTAATTTATTTTAATTTAGAAATTTATCTTTTTGATTTTTTCTTTTCTTTTCTTTTTTTTTTTGATTTTTTGATTTTTTTTTCTTGGCAAAATTTTATTTTTCTTATTTCCACTAAAACTTGATAAACAAAACACCTAATAACTATCCATCCCCCCTCGGGACCATTTAGTAATTTCGGTGCAATAATTTTGACACCATTTATAAATTGTATGCTCCTTTTTTTTATACCGTACAACCAAAGTGGACAAAATTTGCCATATGCTTTACTTAGCTTGGTTCTGACGTTTTTTTTCGGGTCGTCGATTACGCGGGTACTCCTTACCACCTCGGTTGCATTCAGCGAATCCGATCTTTTGTTTTCGATGTATCTGTATGCCAAATGACTTTGGACTTTGGTTGAATAGATTGGGGTATCGCCTATATCGCAATCGAACGACCGAATTTTATTTTAATGTTGTTAAACTGTTTCTGCGTGAATACAGCAAATCGAAGGGTCCCGTAAGATGTGTTCCCGTATGTGCGATTTCCGTGCGTGTCCTTGCGTCTTGTACGATTTATTATTTATTATATTTTTTTTTTATAATTTTATAAATTATTTCGCTCCTTGAATTAATTATAACGTAATTAGAAAACCAACAAAATTAATTTTTTTGTTTTTTATTAAAGACTTTGGTCGGTTGTACCTAATCGAGTGCACAAATTGAATAGCCCGAAATGAATTTTAATTTTCTGTTTGATGTTGCTATTTTAAAGGGTAAGTACGTTTAACTGGTCTGGAGTATAGTGTGGTGTCACTCATACAAATATTCGTTGTCCGAGAGTGATGTACTGTAATGCACGACCGTTGTTCTAACCAAATGTAATCTTGTTTTATGGCTATTTGTCAAAGTAATGAGATCATTAAACTCAACAGAGATAAAGTCAAATAAATAACGAAATATGTATGCCAGATGATCTAAGTGTTATATACCGAACCACAGGGTGGTCGTTACACTTGTTAAATTGTTAATTGTTCCAAAGGTCTCGAAAAGGGTGATAACTCTAGACGGCTGAAATTTTGTAGACAGATGTTGAGGATAATAGCTTCTTGAAAAGGTTGTTTGGGACAAATGAGTTTAACTTTAATCGTGAGGAAATTGTGAATTTACACAATCTGCCACATTGGGGCAGAAAAGGCAAAAATCCACACAAGAAAAAGCAGGATTCTTCAGGAAACCTTCTCGGCCCATATTGGGTACTAGAACTCCTTTCCGAGAATATTTGCTTCGAATTTGTTCAGAAAAAACTGATTTTACCAGTTTTAGAAGATGTGCTGATTGTTTTTGAAAATGTCGGCTCTCCGGCACATATCTAAGGAACGGTAAGAGAATACTTAGATGATACATTCCCAAAGATTGGTAGATGTTGCCCTATTTATTGGCCCGCGCAATCCCAAGACCTCACACCCCTCGATTTCTATATGTATAGCGACGTGTTAAGGAATTTGTGTACGCAACAGAGGTACCTACAAGAGAAATTTTAATAAGGATAAGCGCCGCATATGAAAAAATGAAAAATGAAATACAACTTCGCACAACAACCATGGCGATTAAAAAAAAAGATGCCGGGCACGCATATACGGATTTGAGGAGGTCATTTTGAACAAAATCTATAATAAATGAAGTTATTACAAATTTATTAATAACTTAAAAGGCATTTTCGCAACCTTGGCACAAATAACCCCGACAAAACAATATCTCGTACTTTGACCGCGAAATAAGTGACATCCACGACACGTCAGCACACCATTGAAAAGAGCTCAAACTAGAAAATTCCCCAAAACAAAGCTAATTATAAAACAACCACTAGTCGCTTCTAAATGAATTTAGATGGTGGCATTTTTCGCACTTCTACAAACTTTTTAGGATTTGGAAGCCCATAAGTCACCTTTCCCAAATCAATTGTACTAAACTAGAGTTTTGGAAAAATAATTGAATTTACCGAAAAATTTACTTAAAATTGACTTTTACCTTAAGTTTAGCACACGGCCTTAATTACAAAATTCGACCAATACGAAAGCGTTTTACACAAATTAGGAGATCCCAATGAATTTTGTTAGAAACCAATCCACTGATAAGAGCTTTTTCGTTTTTTTTACTAATATTTGGAAAAGTATATAACAAATTAAATTTGAAAAACGATTAAAAGCAAAAAGATTGTAAATTAAATTTGAAACAAAATTTCAGATGATTTTTTTAAATTTTACCGGAAATGACGAGTTTTGTAAAAAACAATATGTTACCAAAATTCGGTATCTCTACAGTCCAGGCACTATTCGATATAAAACTTCATACTTAAACTTTTTCCATAAACTGGGAGATCCTTGCGAAATTTGTGTGTACCAAAAGTGGCAGCTTCATTGGGAGCTTTTTAATTTTTGCAATGATGTTGAAAAGTTTAGCATTTAAATAAATTTCAATATTAAATTTTCAGCCAATAAGGGTTGAGGTTGTTGGTTTTCTGAAATTTAAGCAGGATTAAAGTTTTTTGATTGTACAGGACAGTGATTTATTCATTTTTTAGCTTGTGTAGTGTTGTCAAATTTTCGTCTACACTCGTAAAAGTTTCGTCTTTCAGAAGTAGCGCGTAATTTGGCCTAATTGAATATGTCGGCTTTTATCATTTCTCGTATGTTCTCTTTGAATATATTATCGATAATTTATATAAGCCTGAATCTTCTGTTTCTCTTGAGGTGATTCTTAGCTTTTGGTGTGCTTTGTTGGTTTTTAAGGCTATGTTATACCCATGTTGTTTGAATCTCTTTTGTATTAGTTCCTTGTACGGTTTAAAGTCTCTCGAAATGTATTTTGATTCATTCTATATATGTGTACGCTGGTTACGATTGATCAAAATATCAGCGAAAGCTCCTCATAACGGATTACTCATTAATCCGTATTGCTGATGTTATATATTTTTCACTCCGTTCTCCATCATTTTCTATTAGCACTTTTTTTTATGTTCACGATAACGAAACTTTTTAACTTTGCATTTATTGGGCTTTGTAAATGTGAAATTTTGTTAACCAACTCTTATCGAGTATAACCGAAATAGTTTTAGCCATTTTGCAATCCAATTGTTCATATCTTTCGCTAGTTTATACGATAAACTGGGAGATGGGTGCAATTACAAATTTTAATCTTATAATTTTAAACTGTTAAATTACAAATTTTAATCTAACCTGATTATGAGCGACCTATATAAGGTTCGAAACTAATTGTTTGTAAAATGTTTCACAATAAGAAAGTGGAAACTCAATTTTATAAAAATTTGTATAGTTTTATTTATAAAATTATCAATTTAGTTTTCATACTTAAGCTTTCATAGTAGCTTTTTCAATTTTTGCAGTGATGTTGAAAGTATATAGTATTTAAAAAACAACAAAGAATTAATATAGATTCAAAAAAATTTAAAGATTTAATTTTCAACAATGGTTGACCTAATAAAATTGTTTGATTACAAAAAACAGAAAAAATAAAGTTTTATGTTCAACATATTCACCCGTCCATTTTTAAAACATAACAATCGTATGTTGGTGCAAGGGTGGTGCAATGTTCATCCCTTCCATAAAGTTTGCGGCACATATCTTCCGTCATGTCTTTTTTATTTTTATTACGTGACACCAGGGGTCAGATGGGGCAGATCAGCGTACGATTTTGGGTGTTCCAGAGTTTTTGCTAAATCGAATCATCTCCTGATACGTTTTACAGCATTTCACCCCTCCTTCAACTGTAATCGTTCTAACGTCGTCATTTGATTATATTCCCATCTCATGTTGAAGCAACAGACTAATATAAAAATTTCAAAATCCATGATACTAACAGCACATCCATCGTAGTGGACGGGGATTTATACTGGTTTGCACCATGAATCATTATGGTTGAGTTCGAACCAAACCGTAACGGCACGCTGTCCTAGTGTTCCAGCCTCTCAACAAGAGATAGTTAGCAGATTGAAACACTTATAAACTGAAGACACAAATATAATAAGAATATATATCCACTTGAATCAATATTTCACCTGAATCATACTCGCCAAAAATTATTTTGTTATTTCTAACCACAAAAATTCTATTTAAGTTAAGCTTTATGTTTAGCTACTGATTAAAAAATTTCATTTATTTTCGTATTTACACGCAGATTAATCACAAAATACGTCCACTTCGAAATGTGTCACTATGAAAAATATTAGAACACATTACGAAAAACAAAAGACAACTTTACAATATGTAATTATGTACTAACTCGGTTTAACGCGTGCAATATTTTGTATGAAAGGATATTTCTTGTAGAAGGTAGAAATTTAGCTTTAAAATTTTAGTACCTTTTTACAATACAATGTTTATTATACTCTGATGGTAATAAAATTATATCATATAAAAAATGAAAATTTTTGTTGAATCAACATTCAATAAAAATAAAATCAAAAAATCGCCTCGTACACTTGTTTTGTTCTTGACATGAACTGGCCTGACATGACAAATATTTTACTGCCATTGTTTTATTGTGTGTTTGTTTTATGTGCACTACTTTGTCTGCTTTTCCAACTTTGTTGGGGCAAAACATGTCACAAATTGTTTCGGATATATACGATTTCTATTTTTGGTATACGTTATAATCAATTCGTCACGAACGATAATTTGACACCATTTTTTGATGTGCACATAGATATTGTCTGCCTACTAACACACACACTTTCATTATTACGAATCGTTGTGTGTTCAAAAATAGCGATGCTCTCAAAAGTGTTTGAACATCAAAGAAATTTGATAAATGTTTCGTTTGATAAGGAACCGAACTTTGCCCGAGTTCACGAGGTAAAACTAAAAAATTTAACAAACTTTTGTTCACGAGGTACCCACCAGGAGGAAACGAAATAGTGAAAATAATCATCTCTTGGATTTTTCCTCGGCGTGCAGTTCATGCATGGTAAAAACATCATGACGATCGATTTAGCGGCGGAATACCATAGAAGCTCAAATCCGAATGTCCTGCTGAGAACAGCCAATTAAATCACGTCTCAATGAATTGGAATGTATATAGCTTCGCATGAGGAATATGGGATTCCAATATAAGTTTTCTATAATGACCTATGTGAATTAAACATCATTTTTGCAATAATGGTGGAAAACTGACAATTTTAATGAAACTAAGCCATTACGACCTTGTCCGTGGGCTCTTAAAAGGTTCTCTTTTGAAAGTAACAAAGCCAGTTTAACCTTGTGCGGCCAATTTTATTAGGTCTAGTGCGTTCATGTATACTATTAAAATTATTTTAATTTGCAGTTGGGTTAAATTACGTTTAAATGCCCGTTATTATGAATGAAAAGTTTATACCTTGTCAAGATCAAGTTTTTTTAACCACTTTTGAAAATGATAAGACTCTTAAAGTTTTGACTACACGAGCTGGCAATATGATGGGAATGATTCCTCAATTCTTTTGGTCCTTCATCATTTAGCTCGTCCTTTCCAAATTCACCATCACATTTAACCGTCGAAATTATTAATTTAAATTAAAAATTTGAAAACACTAGGAACTGTAAAATGGCTTTTAAATTTTACGACAAATTTAATTTGAATAAAAATACAGAATTTTTTTAATTTTCATTCTGTATTAAAACAAAGCAACGAATTTTATAGGTTGTTCATCTAAATTGATAACACTTAGCAATCAGTTTTGGTCAGAAAAATTTAAGTAATCAGATCGAGTAATCACTTTTTCATGCTGACCACTATGCCGCCCAGGTGGCAAAGTGGTCAGCATGCTTGCTCCAGAGACCGGTCCTAGGTTCGATTCCCGGTTGTGACAAGAAAAAAATTGCACGGCTGGTTTAGGGTCAATGAATTAATCACTCATTATCCGAAATGAAAATATGATTATGAAACCTCATTTGAGGCGGCCAAATCCCTTGTTGGTATATAGTGCCAGAAAGAGAGAGAGAGAAATCAGATCCAGTGGCTAATGATTTCTCCACGTTCTCCACACTTTGGTGGGTTATGGGAATCCACCATAAAATATGCGGGCGATAGCATATGAAACGCATTATTGGTGTACGTACTTTAAATTTAGAGGAATATCACACCTTATGCCAGGTTGCACAGAAAAATGACTAACGATCGATTAGTTGTGTATAAATGTTTTATATGAAATATGGGATGGGATGTTCTAACATCACTATTTTTCGATAATTTATCGAAATTTATTTCTCGTTTCTGTAGAATAAAATTTGTCTCTGTTTGAATTTTTATATTATTTACCAGCCTGCTAGATTGCAACATTGTGATGCTTCTAATGCGTTTCTATCACCAACTAATTTATTTTCGATTCTAAAATGAAAATAAGCGAAATAGATATTGTTCAAATATATTTTAGTAGGTTGTGATAGCAATAGAGAAGAAATAATTGATAGATGAGACGGAAGTCAAACTAATTGTAACAGATCGAAAAATGGTAATGTAAGAACATCCCAGCCTGTTTTTGCAATCAAAAAAAGTCAATGCAAACTTGTTTAAATATATATTTTATTCCATGGAAATATTTACCCAACAAACAAAGCGCAAGGAAAGCGGTACCCTTACGAACACAAATTCACACGGAGTACTCGGGAACGGGGTCTTTTAACTCACGGAAAGCGGTGCACTTGGCTGAAGAAGATTGTCACTTTTACCGCACGGCTCTCTTTTAATTTTATATATGATTGTATTAGTATGTTCAAATTTTCCATACTCATTCCGTACCTTATAGCATTATAGATTGCAAACCTTTCCGTACATTTTCGAATCAAAAATCGCAATGGTGTCAGTGCTCATTCCGTACATTTTCGATTTAAAAATCCCCACGCTTTCCGTACTCATTCCGTACATTTTCGAATTTAAAATTATAATGCTTTCCATGCTCATTCGGTTCATTTTAAAATAAAAACTCGCTGCGCTTTCCGTACGAATTACACACACGTTTACGGTTACGCTTCCTGTGAATATTCCATGCTCTAACCTTTTCTGGGATGCAGTTTCATTCATTTACAGTACAGTATTTTGGCTAAATAAAGTTATTTCGATTTTATTAATAACAAAAATTTCTCGTTTAGACATATTTTACAAATAAACAACCACAAACTACACTATAAAATACACAAAATGATAGAAAATATTTTATTTACGTCTCCAAATTGACAATCCGCTGCACGAACTATCGCGTTATAAAATGGCGTCCTAATCATGCTACGTAGTCAATGACGTATTGAAATTTGTTTACATACTACACAAATACACTCCCAAATACTCTCTCTCTCTCTCTCTCTCAAAACTCAATTTGTTTTGAAATGACAACCAGCAAAGGGTATGGAATACTCTTTTGAACGTACTCATGAACGTTTGTCGGGTAGCTTGCATTCCTCGGTTGTGATTAATCTTCGTTCAAACATACAGCTCAAATCGTTAAATATTTCCATGGAATAAAATATAGTTAAACATGTTTGTGATGAGTTTTTTCTGATTGCGAAAACAGATTTCATACAAAACATTTAACTGGCGCATAACTAACCGGCCGTTAGTCAGTTTTCTGTGCAACCGGGCATTAATCGGTAAAGCTAAAGCCTGCCTAAATTCAAGATCTTTAACTGCATTGTTTATTAAACCCAAACAATTACTCCGTCCTTTCTCCAAGAAATTTCCCTATTAGCACACCCTTGATGGCGTAACCATCGCTATTAAACATAAAGATTAACCGTTTATCTAGAGATCAACTCATCCAAATGATGTTTCAGAATTTTTGGAAATGATGGCACACCGAGTACTTGAATGAACTTCAAACTAGATATAATTGGCAAAAGATTGAATATTAATTTCATAGTTGGCACGCAGGTCCTTTTACATGGAGAGAACGTCCCTCCGATAAATTGAATATTGGCTCCGACAGCCGCATTCGAGTGGTAACCACCAAAATAAATGATAATAGTAGTATCTTTCAATTAGAATAAAAGTATATAATTATTATTTTGATACATAATCAGAAATATCATAATATGTAAAACAATTACACAAGGACAGAGCACTGCTCTTACCTATTTATTACAATGCGTGAACACTATTAATGCAAAAGGGATTTTACCTGACGCCGAAACAGTTGAATTAAGAAAAAAAAGTTGAATGTCCATTAACAGTCAATCATCTCAAACGATTTCGCTTCATCCCAAACGCAGACCAAACCGTACTCAAATCTATTAAAATTTTCAACAAATGTAAATTGAAGTTGTCTAAAGAAATTCTGCTCGCTCAAACGTTCTATACTGCAAGGTTAGCAATTATAGCCGATGCATTAGACTTGGCAATTGGAACGGTGGTTCAGCATTGTATAGATGGTACATGGCAATCAGTTAGTTTTTTCTCGGTTCGTCGTAGTGATATGCAACGAAGATATTATGCTAATGACAGGGAGTTGCGTGCAGCGTATTTTGTCGTCAAACACTTTAAATATCTTTTTGAAGGTCGAGAGATAAAAACTGGAAAAAGCAACACCTTGTCAACTTCGTCCTTTGGATTTTATCAGTCAATTCACTACCGACATCCAATACATCTGAGGCATTAACACAAACATCATTGGTTTGTGTAGTACTCCGAGAACTTTTACGTGAAAACACGTTGTTAAAATTTATGTAAATTCCACCAAGTCTCAATACTAACGACTGTGAAGTTTCCGACAAAATTAATAAATAACAAAACATGGCGGAACATAAAATTTGTCGAAATAAGAAAAATGCACATGTATTAGTAAAACAGTTGACAAAAGCAATGTTCGGTTTATTAAATTTTTTTGTTATGAATGGTTAGTAACGCAATTACTAAATTAGCAACTTCTCAAACAAATGACAAATAAAAATAAATGGATTAATACGAAATTCGAAATGTTATATACTTACATTTCATTATAAATTGTAAAAATATTTTATTACGAAACCCAAACATGCGGTTTTTAAAACCAAAAATTACTCAAGAGTACATCTAATTTCTTATACTATCGAAATATATTTGGTAATAGATTTCGAAAAAGATAATTATACGTCGCAAAAATCAAAAACAATTCAAAATAAATGTTTAAAGTGCGTTCAATGTACACATGTTTTTAAACGAGAAATTAAAAAAATTAAACGGGAAGGGATAGAGGAGATTTAGATTAAACGAGAAATTAAAAAAATTAAAAATCTAATTAATCTCAGAGATGTCTAAGAGAAACGGTATATGTGGCTAGATTGCCTAATATAAGACCTGTCAGGCGACACCACCCTTATAATATTATAATATGTCCAGAACCCATTTGGCGTTGACGATGAATATGACTGTTTAAATAACCAAGGGGATGATCACTGTAAAAAAAATTGTCCAAATCTTAGAGATGTCTAAGAGAAACGATATATGTGACAAGATTGTTTAAGATAAGAGCTATCAAACGACACCTCCCTTATATCAATACGATGACCAGAACCCATTTGACGTTGACGTTGAATATCGTAAAAATTGTCCAATTCTCATTGTTTTTTATAAGTACAGTATGTGGGTTGTTATATCAAACATTTAGTTTCGAGTCCCTCCCATCCATCATGATTCTACGGAATTGTTTTCCGGTACTTTAGATCCTCGCATTCCTAATTTTGATTATAATCAGTAGTGATTTGTAAAAATATAAAACAGAACCCTTTACTCACTGGACGACCTTTTAAAATTTTTACCTGCCATCAGGACTCATCACAATCGATTTCTCCGACACTCGAAAACCTTTACACATTTTCAACAAAACAAACAAACTATCCTATAAAAAACCGCAAAAAAATGTAATTTGGACCTCCCTGAAAACCTTCGAGCTTCAAATTTTGAATTAAATCATACAAGATTTGAAAAAATGTAAGATGGAACCCGTGTCCCACCGGTTGACCCTCTACATAAATTTTCCTTGACTTGGGACTCACCGCACTCGATTTCCGGCACTCGGAAGCCCCTCTCCACAAATTTTTATCATCCAAAACTTTAAAAAAATTTAAAATGAAACCGTGATCTCGCGGGGGACCCTCCAATCGAACTTTTCCGGTAAAAGGACTCTTCACAATCGTTTCCCGGGACTAAAAATCACGTCTTACAAATTTTTATCAGATTGGATGATTCTTATAAAAATTTGTTTGACGTGATTTTGATTTTAAAAAAAATCAATAAAGAGACCCGGATCGCAACAGACTACCCCTTAACTATTCTTTCTGGAATCAAGACAAGTTGCAATCAAATACCGGCACTCGTGCAACTGTCCTGATACCGTCCAAATCACCAATTTTTATAAAAACTGTTTTAACCGTTTCCAGAAATCTCACCTCAAATATAAACAAAATTGTATTTAAATGCAATAATAAAATTATTTTTTTGTAAAAATTGATATAAGGCCTGATTTAATAAAAAAAATTTGATTTTCCGTTTTTTTCCAAAATTGAAAATTATTTGTGTGATTTAAGTGCCGTCGGTTATTTTTCAAAGTGTTTTTGTAGAAAAGTGTAATATTGTTTTTATATATATTTTGACCCCCGCTATTCTCTTGCACATTCTCTTTTTTAGATATATTATCGTTTAAGTAAATAAATTTCGCTTTCTCATTTTTAGACCCTTGCTGTATCCGGACATTCTATTATTGTGCACGTGCATTTTATTGTACACGTGTACAGTTTTTTTTCTTTATTTGGTTTTAGTGCTAGTAAATAACAGTATGTTGTATTCATATTTACTATTTGGTTTGAGTTGTGTTGTTTTTATAAAGTTTTGTTATAAATTAAATTCGCAATAAAGAAGCGCTCGGAAAACTATAATTATAAAAATAAAAGGAGTACGATAAGCGTTCACGCTCTTAAACGAGCTATGAGCATTTTAGATATTAAAAATGAAAAGTTTCTAACATTAAAGTCGAATAATCCAGTAGTTAGAAGTCCTTGCGTGTAACTTAAAAAATATCTTGAAAATGAACTATATTTTGCAGCGACACCATGGGAAAATTGATTGTGTTAAAAATAATCAGGAATTGCTTAAAAAATCAGTTGTACATGAATTTCCCGAAACAAATATTAACCCAACTGAAATTTTACTTAACAATTCAGATACAGTAATAAACTTTGATGTTTTAAAAGATGAACATCAGGCTGCCTGTCCCAATGACATATCTATAGAATTCATTGATTATAAAAAACCTGAAAATTTGGATCATGAAGTTGAGGAAATATCGACGTATAAAGAGGATTTGATTAATAATACTGTAAGCCCTAGTTCAACCTTGATAAATAATGTAACTAATAAATACACAGATTTAAAATGAGTCTTAAAATATTCCGTAAAATTCAGCGACAATCTGGAATGTTTAACTAACGAGGAAATAAGAGAACTTATACACCGCATTTTGAAAGAGCAGAGAAATCCGTGTGTTATTAAATTTGAAACCATGCATAAAATTTCCAAAAAACAAGAAAAAATTGTTGTATATGGTTTTTGTAAAGATACCCTACATAATATAAAATACAAATTTGAAGTATATAGATTAAAGAAATGTTTATTTACGTAAATGGCATCGAACATGAAAGTGTTTCGTCAACGTCGAGATATACGACGAAAAAAGATGAAACTTATTTCAGAAAATAAAACTGCTCACAACACTTACTTGGATTTGGTAGACGAAACTGACTTACAGCTTTATCAAGATGGTAATACTCAGGAAATGACCACTCCAAATGTAATTCGAAACATTCCTTATTTAAACAGTAAAATTCATCGTTAAAGACAAATGGGTTCTGGTCATCGTAATATTATAAGGGTGGTGTCGTCTGACAGCTCTTATATTAGGCAATCTAGCCACATATACCGTTTCTCTTAGACATCTCTGAGATTAATTAGATTTTTAATTTTTTTAATTTCTCGTTTAATCTAAATCTCCTCTATCCCTTCCCGTTTAATTTTTTTAATTTCTCGTTTAAAAACATGTGTACATTGAACGCACTTTAAACATTTATTTTGATTTGTTTTTGATTTTTGCGACGTATAATTATCTTTTTCGAAATCTATTACCAAATATATTTCGATAGTATAAGAAATTAGATATACTCTTGAGTAATTTTTGGTTTTAAAAATCGCATGTTTGGGTTTCGTATTAAAATATTTTTGCAATTTATAATGAAATGTAAGTATATAACATTTCGAATTTCGTATTAATCCTATTATTTTTATTTGTCATTTGTTTGTCATTTGTTTTACTAATACATGTGCATTTTTGTTATTTCGACAAATTTTATGTTCCGCCATGTTTTGTTATTTATTAATTTTATCGGAAACTTCACAGTCGTCAATACTAACAAAACAATATATTGTGATGCTTCGACTGCCATTCAAAGATTTTCATACCAACTGGCTTTCGGAAAAAATTTTGGATGCTTTTTATAAGTGACCCAAGACACTAGTATCTCTGGGAAAACGAGAGTAAGGATTGGTCGTAGGGATACTAACTGGACACTGCCTGTTTGGAGAACATCCAAGAAGACAGAGTCTACAGACGAATGACTTTTGTAGAAGTTGTATGAACGATGCAATAGCAGCCACTCTAACCAAACCTATAGTTGGACTCATCTTGGCATTAAAGCATCAGTTAACTATGACTGAATGCTGTTTAGCTTTTAAAAAAGGAAAAGGTTCCAAAAAAACAGTTTCACCTCTCGGATTCCTTAAATTAACTTCGCAATAATTTACTTAGACATCCTTGGTTCCTATTTCAGAAAATCAGCAGGACATTATTGCATTTGATATGTACTCTAAGAGGATCACGCTTCCGGATATTCAAATCTCACTTATTCAGCGAATTGTCAACATTAATTGGAGTTTACGAGCCAGGGCAACCCCTACACTCAGAAGTCAAATGGCATGATTCAGAAATGACATACCATAATATTAAAACACCAATTATGTGTTACGAAAATTTGAACTGGGTGAACTTATTATCGACTGTAATGTTAGGATTGAGAACAGCTTATAGCGAAGAGCTTAAAACAACTGCGGCAGAACTTGAATTTGGAAGTCCATTGAGAGTGTCTGATCAATTTTAAAATTATTTTTTGGGTGACAAAATTTGACAAGCACTCCAATGTTAAAGTTTTGGTCAGAACGGATCCCATTTATTCTCATGTGTTCTGAAGAGCTAATTCTATAACAAAGTCTCTTCAGGGTCCTTATATCGGTCTGGTTAAAGTTGTTAAATGCAACGTTAAATTTTTCATTATTGAAATGAATGGAAAATAATCGGAACGTCTATAGATCGAGAGTATAATATCTTGCTTAATGGAGAATATTGATAACATAGAATCGGTTCCGGTAGTTCTAATGAAACGAAAATAGTATTGAGTCATGTTCAGACAAGGTCCAGTGGAAAATTTAAATACCACTATGTTTCAAAAACTGCAAACTGGTTTATAATCACCATTATTTTCCCCCTTCTCTTTCGAACATTACTAACAAATGCAGGGTTGCATATATTGTGACCAACTCATCGGTACATTTACACCCCGATTCTGGAGCACAGTCACTGACTGAAAAATGGTCTTAGGTAAGATTTTTTGTGTTTGTTTTGAGTTTACTCTTAATTGTGAAATTTTTCGTATTCTGTCCGTAGTCTGTGACCAATAAGACCACCAAATTTGTATGTCTTACACAAAAATTTTTTTTAAGACCAATGCCAACTAAGACTCTACGCGGAATACGAAAAGTGTCGTAATTAAGACAAAACACAAAACAAAATTAAAAGTCTTACGTAAGACATACACATTTGGTGATCTTATTGGTCACACGCTACGCGCAGAATACGAAAAGTCTCATATTTTAGACTAAACTAAAAACAAAAACAGTGATTATGCTTCAGAATCGGGTGTTAGTATTCAAATCGAACTTACCGGATTTTTAATAAATTTCAGAAAACTAATAAGGCCACACAGGAACATTTCGCATGGATTTTTCAATTTATGGAAAAAGCTTTAGTGTAAAGTTTGATTTTGCCTATATTGTAGAGATGTCTAATTTTGGTGAAATAAAGTTTTTTTTGATCAAAACTCAACATTTCTGGTAAATTTAAATAAACAATCTGAACACAATTTTATTTGAAACTTAATCTACAATTCTCTTCTTGGTCGGATTTTTCTAAATGTTATACCTTTCAAAATATTTGCAAAAGCTTTAAAGCTCCTATGGGGCCAGCCACTACCGGTTGGCCAATTTCGGACACAATCCATTGAGATTTCCCAATGTTTGGAAAAAGCTTAAGTATCAAGTGTTGCCCCAGTGCTGATCAGTCTATTCGTTTTGAGTGTATGGTACCAACATTTAGCTTGATAATGAATTTTTTGTGAAAAATCATGATTTCCGGCATTTTGGAAATTTGATTTAAACCGATATTGTTCAAAATTTTGAATCGTTTAATTCAAAGTCGTTTTCTCGTAAATGATATACATTTCGAAATATTTGAGAAAAACGAAAAACCTCGTACGGAAACTTCCAGTCACCAATTTTAATCAAAATTCACTTGGATCTAACAATTTGAGTAAAAAGCTTCAGTATGAGTTTGATCCCTACATCAATCAATTTGTCTGGGAAGTACATGGACCAATTTTGGTTGAAAAATTTGTGGAATTTAGTGGAACTTAATAAAATTATGAAAAAGTCACTTACTCGATTGAAAATTGAAGTAGTTGGGAACTGTATTGTGCCTTATTGTCTATACACTGCGTAGTTTATTAATATTCTACATAATATGTAGACAATGCAGTTAAACAATTAACAATTACGTCGACATTGTAGAAAATGTATAGACAATATGTCGATAAACACCAACAATAGACAACCACAACACAGGTAAAAACAGATATAAACACTCATCTTTTAGATAAAACCCAAACCTATTAAATGCAAACCAACAAATATTCATTTTGGTTGGTCAACAAAGTAAAAGTGAAAATTACAACAATTTCCCAACTATTAGTTTCAATGAGATTTCCATGAAAAAATAAAACCCATTTATTTACTTTGCTCTTAAAATTTAACGAATTTTTCTTTATGTATAGGGTAGGTACTCTATGCAACGTATCCGTCCCGCACAATGTCTGTATTATGAATATTTAAATTTATTATGCTGTACTGAACGTACGAATTTCTTGGTATCAAGAAAGAAAATCAATTTCACTGGTAAAACAAGGGTTAAAGTGCGGCAACAACAAAATGTATACAATTTGCATGGAGCACAAAAAAAACTTTTTTATGTAAACAATGTAAGCACAATCACTTATACTGTGTGTGTGTGTGTTTAAGTAGAACACCTTTACCATCTACGTTTTTGAGTCCGATTTTTTACTAAACAAATTATTTATGCTAATCACGTAAATTTACAGGAATATTACAAGGCATTTTACAATGTTTATTTTGCTATTTACATTACGAAACAAACATTTGATAAGTCTAATCTACTGGTACCTGTTTAAATAAACACGAAATTTGTAATAGAAATAATGTTAATTTGATTTATGTATATACGGTGACATATGCACAAGCAAGAAGACCTAAAAATAAACACTTTAAACTATTTCTCACTTCCAGTCGACGTCAACAATTTCACGCGAGCTGAAAGGGTGGCGAGATCTCAACGCATTTATAGAAAATAAATACTTTAGAGATATATTTTATATTGCAAATGAAATTTTTTTGTATCCTATTTTCTCGGCTAATGGCAATTTCTACTTTTCATTAAATTTGTTGTGTCGAACAAATTATTTATTTATTTAACACTGTGCCTACAGTGATTACAATCGGCACAACAAAACAATTGGTAAAAACTTACGGCATATAAGCTCGACTACAAGAGATTATAAAAAGCTTTCTTGAATGAATCTCTCGACATGTGATAAGACCTTGTGAAACATATGCGACGCGATACCATCGGAATTGGATCAGAAAGACCGTAGTTCATTATCGCTCGGTCGATGAATAAAGCTCCATCGCATTAACGCATTCGACGTTCGGGAGTATACAAGTTGATACGTGCTAGTGTTTCGATACAATCGACACAGCACACATGGATGGTAAACGTCGTAGCGCGAACAAAATAAACTGTTTCTGGATACTCTCAATTCTATCAGAATGGCAGTGGTATGAGGGTGACCAAACATCAGATGCATACTCCAAAATAGACTGAACGAAGCAGACGTATAATGATGTCAAAGTAAACGGGTGAATAAAGTCCTTGCAGTTTCGTTTAATAAAACCAAGCGTAATGTAAGACTTTGAAATAATGGCGTAACATGCCTAGTAAATGTAGCATCAGATTCAAAGATCACGCCGAGATCCGAAAGAAGTGGGATCATGTTTGGAAAAGAAGTGGGTCTAATTCAACTAAAGCATCGCAGTGAACTCTGTAATAATGTGTCTGCAACCACATTATCCTTACTTTTTTGATGCACTATGCAGAAATCGTATGCTTGTAGTTTAAGGCTCCTTCTAGCGAGGCGCCCATTAAGGTCATTCTGCGACATCAACCATTTCAAGCTCGCGTGGTCCGTAATAATAGTGAAACAGTAACTCTCGATGTATGCCCGGCATTTCTTTTAGTAATAGTGTAGTTCTTTTGAGCGGAATTCAGTTTGAAACAATACACTACCAATACCTTGGATGCTGGCGTCACATTTGATGAAAAATGGTTTACTGAAGTCGGGATTCTACAATACCGGAGCATTCGTTAACAGGTGTTTCAGTTTTCAAAAGCGAGGTTGTCATCTTCGGTCCATTCGAATTGTTTATCCTTACGCAACAGATTGGATATCGGAGCAGTTACATCTGAAAAGTTTGGTATGAACCGTCGATACCAACCTGTCATGCGCAATAACCGACGAGTTTGTTTTACCGATTGTTACAGACGGCTACTACCATCCTGCAGATATCACTAAGCGCACGCAGAGGCCTCCACGGTGATTTTTTGCAGGCTACATTCTCAGGGGTTTGAGGCTTGCGTGGCTCCTGGCTTACACCGTGATTACAGAGATTTTTTTTCGAGTTCCACCGAAATTTGTCGGCCGGAACCTGAGGAACGAACAGCAACAATTATAACTGAGTGAGGTGCCTTGATGCGCGCATCCAATCGATCTCAAACGGTGGTAAACACCGGTTTCGAATTAGGATGCGGGCACCAAGGGACCGCGAAATGTAACACCGACACAGAATGGGAATTTCCCCCTCATCATACCCAACCGAGAAATTAACAATTCATTTTTTATATAAATTTAGACAACAAAAGGGGAAAAAAATATGAAGGAGCGAGAACAATGCACACCGAGCGCGACACGCACCCGCTATGCGGCGCTCGATGACAAATAAATTTTACAAAAAGCAATAAAAAATTGAAAATAGATAAAAATAACAAAAACATAAAATAAATAAAAATTGTACCTTAAAATTATTATTTTTTTCAAAAATAAAAAAATTCTGTTGCGGCCTTGGGGCGGTCGTCATGGCACATGTGATGCCACACCCGGACCGTTGCGGTGCCTGTCACCGTTACCAAAATACGACAGGAGAGGCAACCGGTTGGCTATCCGTGCGTTGCGGGGCCTCTCCCCGATACCAAAAAAAGACAAAACGAATAGCCGGTTGGCTACCCGTACGTTGCGAGGTCTTTCCCCGATACCAAACAAAACAAAACGAATAGCGTTTAGGTTGTAATAGCAATAGGTTGCGGTCTTGATGCCATTGTTATTGCGGGGCCTCTCCCCGAACAAGGTATTTGGCCTCACCTGGCCGCCAGTTAAATCCGGTACACACTCATCGGTATATGAAAAACACGCGAACAAATCAAAAGTGGTTACGTGATTATCCACCTGGGTGTTGCGGTGCTCGATAAGATGCGGTACTTCACAAGTAACTTTATCACCAAGAAATTATTGGTTTCTCCACGTACCAAAACGACATGCGATATAATAATTTTAAAACACTGTTTCGATTTTAACCAAATTTTATTTACTAGACAGTATTTGTATTTGAATTATCTTTTTAATTTATATTGATTCGAAAACAACTTAGCACTTTAACAAATTATATAATATTTTTTCTTTATTAATAGTTTATAAAACAAAGAAATAATAACTTTATCTTATTTTTCTTTCTTAGTTTTATTTTCACCATCGACTCAACAAGATGGTTGAAATTTTTAACAAAAATTACTCGACCAAAGAGAAAAAAAATTTTCACTTTCTTTGACTAAATTCCATCCTCGACTTTTTTACAATTTTTTTTTTTTTAATCATAACTTCTCAAAATTTCGAACCAGACCAGACTAATCAAGAAAAATTCTCGCACCGAAAATGACGCGCAAAACGTTGTAGAAGAATTGTCTTTCTTCTCTGTTTTTCGTTTACATCAATTCGCATTGATATAAACGAGAAGATTATAAGAAAAACATTCTTCTAGAACGTTTTACTTCGCACACACTCGATGCGCATTGGTCTCGCTCATCACCCTTTATTTAACAATCGCGCGGCGCGTGAAAAACAAGAACCCAACAAAGACGATTCACACAATTTTTTTGAGCTACTCCTTAGACTCAAACCCATAACAAACACAAGTAGCAAATATTTAGCATAGATGGGGGATGTAATCACCAAAATGACAAATCATAACAACGAAATTTTTTGGCAACTGAGAAAAATTATTAGCGACAAAATGGTCGTAACACGATTTAGGTGGTGGAAAATTCTTGATGGCTTCTACCTTCGATGGATCCGCTCGCAGTCCTTTTTGCCCTACCAGGAGTCCCAAGTATCGAGTTTTGCGCAAAACAATATGACTCTTTTTAACGTTTATTGTCAACCCTGATTTGGACAGTAAGTATGCTACTATTTTAAGCAGTCCCAAGTGCTCGTCAAACCCGGCCGAGATAATTAGTAAATCGTCTAAATAAAGAGAAACTCTATCTCTACACAACCCAAATGGCATAACGCAGAATTGATAGAGAGGACGGCTTGAAATTGTGAAAGCAGTTATCTGTCTTGAACTTTGCGACATTCTGTCAGATCTTGTATTGTGGGTGACCTCTGGTAATGTCGTTGTTTAATCGGCTATGCATTACCTATTTCAATACGATGTTCAACTAGATTAGTTCGCCCCAATCCGTTGGTTACAAAAGAGGGAAACACGGCAACTACCTCTTGTAACTCTTCATTCTGTTGTCTGGTTAGTTTGTGTTGATTTGCTTCTGCTGTTGGAATTGGCTCGGTAAGTTCATAACTTATGTTAGGCACAATATTAAATTGTTTCCAAAAATCGACACCAAGATAAACCTTCGATTGCAGAGACGGAACTATGCAAAATTTGATGTCCCGTGTTATCTCCAAATACGTGACAGGTAGTTTTATGTGGCCCAACACGGCATTAACTGATCCGTCTGCGGTCTTGAACGGAACATCTCGCTACCCTTTCCGAGGATACTGACGCTTGCGCCACTATCTAGCAAACCAAGAATTGATTTTTCCATAATGTAAATTTTCGCGTAGGGTCGTGGATCATTAATTTTCGTCTCTGTAATGGTGGTTAGTGAACAACATCTCTCGTATAATTTGCGCTCTTTCCAGTAATTCAAAATTCGTTGAAAACGTCTCGTGTTGTTTGATGTTGATTCGAGTAATAAGTTGGATGAATGGACTTTTGCGGTTGGCAGAATGGCTTTCTGGGCTGTTGACTTTTTCCGAACGATATCCCTCAGAGTTCGTATCGTTCGGATTCACATTTCCCACATTTGTTTTCCTTTTTTGGCAGAGATCCTTACAGTTCCACCAGACCACGAAACGAACTGTACGATCAATAGCGCTAACCTCGGCGTTTAGCTGTTTTTCCGGCTCTTCATTTAATTCATCAGTATGCGCTTGTTTGTCCTCAACATGCTGATCTTTGGTAGTGTCCTGCAGGAGGACGCGGCGTAACATGAAACTTCATCACTTCTTCAACGTGTGGACTGCGTTTAAATCGCCTTTCTGTGTCTTGAGATTTCACAAAATCTTGAACCGCTGAGTTTCTTTTGATGTGCGTATCTATTAGCTGACATGGATCAAATCCCGAAGTATACCATAATTTCTCAAGTTATCGCAAACTTTTCGTAAACTTTCGATAGTCTCAAATACCATGTTAGCAGTGGTATTCTTTAGAGCTGGGTTCATGTTGTCGATCAACAGTTCCAAAATTGCATTATCCGGTAGAGGTTTCGGGAGGGTTCAGTTCATGGTTTCAATTTCTAGTACAAAGTCATTGAACGACTTCTTAGTGAGTTGGGTATGGTGACGAATGTGTTTCTGGATGGCTCGGTATTCTTCAGCGCTGCTACACCTTTCGAGAAATGCTCGTTTTAATTGATTACACGTTGCGCATCTCGTTTTCCTGGTATACACGTAATACCATTTTTCGAGTTTTCCAGTGACAAAATGCCTCGTCAAACTAACAAGGTCGTCTTGACGTATCTTGTCCTGTTTGGCATGTTCTTCTAATTTCAATATGAAATCGTGAACTTTTTTATCATCCTTGATCTTATCATTGCTTCCTGAAAAAATAATTCTCCACTTATAACCCTAATGTGAGTGACGTGGGTACCCGGGTACCTTTTGTCCTTTTAGACTTCTATTTTTGTGTGTTTTACTTCCAATAAAAAAATTTAATTTTATGAGAACTTCTAGTTCAATTGGTATAGATTACGATCATGCTTAAAAATGAGAAATGTTACAACTTGGACGAACGTAGAAAAAATAAGTTAATCACTCAAATTAAAATATTTTTTCTTCACTCACATAAGGGTTAATTTACTCATAATTTCTTCATCATTGTGACGTAGTGACACACATCAAATCCAATATAATTTAGCCATAATAAAAAATAAATTAATCTCTGCTCAAATTTAGTAACGCCTTGCCATTTATCAAAATAATGGCCCGGTTTGTTTAAATGAGCAATTGAATTTTAAAATTTCCAAAGGCAGCTTTAAAAATAGAAAAGCAAACGTCAGTCATGTTGTTGAATGTAGTAGACACCAATGATTGATTGCCTGAAAATAGTTTTTGTAGTTGGACGAATTATACTCCTACTTCGGAAAATTTTACACAAAACACGTATACAAGAAAGCAAAATTTGAAGCGGCCATCTGGCTTATTCTAAGAATAAAGTGAACCAGTTTTAGTGTTTAAAACGACTAGTCGTACTTCCAGCGTTTCATCGAGTAATACCCTTGGTTATTAGAGACGAAATCTCAACCTACTAAACGCGGGTTCGATAGGTAGAGTATCAAATGCGTCCGACTAAATGCACAACGACGGAAGCAACTTTAGGTATCATACTATCAACTGTTCTTTACAATAGGGGTGGTTTTCCTGGGTCATTATTAATCAAGACATCCCGGTTGTGAGGTACTAAAACTATAAAGGCGTAACTGGCGCTGTACATTTGTCTAGCCACAAAGGCGCTATGTTTGAAGTTGATGAGTAATATGGCAACCCAGACATTTTTTCTTATTTAAAGTGGCAATGGTTATTTTTGATTGGCAAATGGTCGTGTTGCCATAATAAACAGTGAATGATTTAACATTTCTGATGATAAATATTCCAAATATTGACCAAGGTGTAAACTTGGGTATGAATAATTTATTGAGTAGGTAAATACGACATTACCACTAGTTTATCGCAACCCCCCACTCCTCTCCCAGTGGGCCTAGTAAATGTAATGAGAATGCTTTTTGATTGTTGTCAATTTACTTCTTGTTTATTATGATAACAGATTTTTCTTTTACACAATTATAATGTAAAGTCACAAATACAATCATGACACTGGAATTGTCAGAACTTTTTTACTCAATTCATTTTTATTTTTCGTTTTATCAAAATGAGAAATCTATGGTAAACTTATTTTTCTATGGTAGTATTGATCAGGGATTTTAACGTAAAATTTGGATAAAATTCTACTATCTGTTCGTGCTGGGCTAAACTAGCCAGTCCTAACGAAAACTGGTATCTGTACATTTCACACGATATAAATAAATTTTAAACTGAAAGAACAATTTCTTAACTAAATTTTGTAAAATTTGCATCGCATAGAGGAAAAATTTGGGGGAAATTTATGGACTAGAATTTTCACTAGAATTTTTTGATTTTATGCGGACATATACGTTGTTGGCCAATATCTGAAAAACTTCTACTAAAAGCCAATACTTTCGGTTGTTTTTCTAATAGCCTAGGTCATACTGAGACTATGTGGAAATGTTAGGGAAAATTTATTGATTAGAATTTTCACTGGCGTTTCTTGATTTTCTGCCGCAATATGACTTATTTTCAGTTTTTGGCCAATATCTCAAAAACTTCCACTAGTAACCAATACTTCCAGTTGTTTTCTAATAGCTAAGGTCATGTTAAGACTATGTGGAGCGGTGTGATGAAAAATAAGGTTTTTAAAAAATTGCACTCCTTAGTAGACTTTTTGGCGGTTCAGCTATGTCAATATGTTGTAGTTTATTTGTAAAAAATTACATTACCTCTCCCAGCACGACAGAAAAAATATTAACTGATATGCCAAAAGCATGTTGTAACGAAAAATATGATTTTTGAAGAATTTCACTCTTTAGGGGTAGTTTTTTGGTGGGTTGAACTATGTCGATATGATGTAATTAATTTGTAAAAAAATCCGGTTCCAACCCCCAGTGCGATACAATATTAACAAAAATACGAAAAGTGTGGTATAGCTTTGTCTAACGCCCAAATTGCAGGATAACGTGACCTGTAGAACTGTGTAACAAATTTATAATTAACTAGCTGACCCGGCAAACGTCGTTTCGTCCCAAATTACTTTGTTCCGAGCAAATACTTTTGTCCTTCACGAAAGTTGATTTTGATGAGAGAAAAAATCAAACGTCTCAACTCAATTCTCGTAGACATTCCATTGATTTTTCCATCGAATTCAACACTAATGAAAATTGAATGAAAAGTCGATTCAAACTCAGGCATCCATCGAAAATTGAGTTGTTTTTTTGGATTTTTTTCTCTCAGTGTGGAAATGAATTGGAGTCAGTTGGAATTCAAAAGAATTCATTGTATTTTATTCGAGTGGAATTGAATCGAATATAGACGCAAATCAATAAAACGCATTGTGGCAAACAATAATTTTCTTTTTGCTAACTCTCGAACACGCAACGTACAACTGACCATGAGACAAACACCAACGATTGACTTTGCGATTTATTGATCGTCATAGCGAACGAAAACGAACCGGAAACTTGAAGTCAAACGATGTCAGTTGGAATCAGAGGACTTCTCGGAATTAGAACATTTTCTCCTTTGAATTTGTTCTTGATGATCGTCGCTTGAATCACGTTGTTCATCAGTTTCCTCACAGCCAACGATTATCACAAATCGTGCGCAGCACGATTATCACAAATCTGACCTTGAGCATCAAGTTATATTGCGGTATTCTAGGCAAACAAGCGCATTCAAAAACTCGGTCGTATATTTGGTTGCCTTGTCTTGATTGTGTGACGAAGTCAACGGATTCATAACGCTCGCTGTGCTGAAATAACTTCCGTCAAATAGGCACGTTGTTCATTCTCCAAGTGCACCAACAAATGTTGAACATTGGGGTGACGTTCGTGTATCGCAAATAGAAAAATATGCCAAATCACCTCATAACACCTGCATAGCGGCCCAATTGGAATCTTGACACTTCGTTATTTGCATCTGGAGCAGCAATGCCGAACACTGCCAGGTGCCACCTTTGTTCACGTATTTGCCGTTGATGTTTTCGATGGAAGCTTCAATAGGGAACGATCCAGCGATTATCGACCACAACATCTTTTTTGTTCACCGTCATCTTTGCGTGAACGACGCCGATATAATGGGTAACCGTTGTTTCCACTAACGATTTGATCTGGTCCGATTTTCTAAAATAACCACAGCAGAATGTGTGTATGTGGTAATTCATGCTTCTGCCACTCTACTGAGTACATCCAAAAACGTGGCTGTCCGAAAACCATCTTCGCTTAGCGATGCAGTCTATTAGCGTCTTGAGTTTTTGTTTAAACACACGTGCGGTGAGTTCGTGGCAATCGCAGGCAGTTTGTCCTGGCAGAGTAGATTACCAGTAGTTTTAGGCAATTTTGGATTACATGTGAACGTGAGGAACAAATCTGACCATCCGAAATGCTGCACATACCTCATAGCATCTTGAACATATTCATGCATTTGAAAGAACTTGGGTTCTTGATTCGCTGGTGGCATCAACGCTCCGCTTCGATGATGAATTTGTCCTTCTATAATCTTGTCCTAATCTATAAAATAGAGGGCAATTTTGAATATGATGAGTACAATCGTTCAACATTATCGAAATGATAAACACGTGGTGATGTCATTAGCTTAAAGATGGTGTTGTAGCCGGGTTGACGAACAACCATATGGGTTCCAAATGACGTCACGTTAAAGCATTGATTGTACTTTTGCGTGTGTGCGAGAAAATGTCTGCATAGCGTTGTATCTCCGCATAGAGATAAGTACGCAATGGCTCCGATGGCGAAGTCAAAACCGTCAATTTAACATTGCCATCAGCACAGCATAGCCCTTGCGTTTCTGTTTTGGAACTTTGAGGCTTGTCAATCTCAGCACACGACAGACAATGCGCCAATATGAACGCGGTATAAAGATCTTTGTATGCGATTGTACAGTCATAATTGAAAGCAGCGCGATTCAAGTCAACGTTCTTCGCACTTCTTTGTCGAGGTACCTGCAGCACGAACTTGCGTTCTAGTCCTAGGTTCGACCGTCTGATAACCGGCATTTTAATCAAAAATCCATTCCTAAAAATTGCAATGATTACAATGTCTGTAACAATGTCTGTTCGCACATTTCAGGGATTAGTGAAATCATCGCCAATTTGATTTGAAAATATTATAGAGCTAAATATTTTCATAACCTTGGCTTCGAATTTACTGAACATGTTCCCAACTGTTGGGTGCCCTATGCGAAAAGCACACCTGTCAAATTGCACAATGCCTAAGCCAAAATACAACGCCATCTACTGGGATGTGGCAGTAATGATCACACCTTAGCGCCATCTCTTATTTATCTCATTAACTTTGTGCTTTTATCAATTGATTTCACGATTTTCTGAGATTTCTGAAGCTTTGCATCGACTTCGTACGCTTTACAGCGCCCAAAATCATCAAAACTTCATCAAAAATTCTAAATTTCATAGAACAAAAAAATTCAATTTTCTTCGGGTTATTCCGGAGTTTTCCAAGTTTTCCACTCCGATTTACCAATTTTTCTCTTCGTCACTTTTCGATTTTCCGAATTTCCCGACTTTTCCGGTAGGCAATTGAATGATCATTGTCGAAATACAATTTTCATTGGTGGTGTTAAGTGTATTTCTATACAAAATACCTTAACAAAACGCAATTTTTGATTTTCCGATTTTTTTCGAGTTTCCGGATTTTCCTTTGGGTTTTTCCCAATTTTCTTTTTTCCTAAGCCGCCACATTTTTTAGACGAACAAAGCATGCAGCCTCTGGTGAGATTCGAATCCAGTACCTCCGAGAGACCCAATTTTGGTCGAAAAACGGGAATAAAATTTATGAGTCTTACCTTTGTTTCACATACGTACTAGACGTAAATATTGAATTTTTCCGCTGTTTGTATCAAACAATCATATGATTTAGGTCTAGTAGGTAAGTAAAACAACTGTAATTCTCATAAATTTTATTCCCATTTTTTGACCAAAATTCGGCCCCAGGAGTAACGATCTCCTGGCAATTGCGAACACAACAAATAAAGATTGAGCCAAATCGGTTCAGCTGTTCTCAACTGATGTGCGCACATACATTTTTTGCAACATTTTTATATATATATATAGATTTATAAAAAATTCCAGTACCGTTTTGATTGGATTGTGCTACAAGTGTTGGTGCAGCATTAGCGTCATCAGATGGTGGCTCTTGTCAAATGAAACAATCAAAAATCTTACTTTATTTGAAAAAAAAGAAAATAACATAAAATCCATCTAGCCTACTAATTAGTTTTAATTTTAATATTTTGTAATATTAAACAAGTGCCCAGCATTGGGGGCAAAAATATTGTTCCTATTCAACAGAACTGTGGTGTACCGTGAGCGGAAAATCTTACGTTCATCATATATAAAATAACGAATTACATAAAAGTTTTTAATTTTGATTCATCGCAATTTTTAAAAATTTTCATTTTTGTTTTTTTCGGTAGGAACAAGTTCGAGTTTAACACGAGACAATGGATTGAACACAGATGTGCAATAACTTTATGATTTAATAAAACCAGACACGACTAGCTACTTAATATTTCGTTTATTTTAATAATTTTTGATCTTTAAAAACAAAATGAAATAAAACTTTTCTTTGATGATTAATCTCTGAATGATTTGTAATTACAAAAAATTATTGAAATATACAACTGCTGAGTGTGTCGATAGAGGTTAATCGCGTTTGATTGTCTGTAGTCTTGCGTTCATTTTGATTTAGCTCACAATAATGTAAATTATAATCGGTCGGTCATAATAAATTTTTCACCTTATTTTGTGATTCCGCGAGAATTTAATTAACTGGCATACGTACAACATTGTATATCACAAATCAAAATTAATTTAATTAAATTTTACGCAAAGTTGTGCGGGGGCGTGTGCTTGTCTACACGCATTCATGTGTTTAGTCTGTGTATTTGTAATTTTTGTACGATTCAAAAAAAAAAAAAAAATTTAATTAAATTTGACCCAAATAATAAAAATTATTTTTCTCCGTATCCCTGCTGGAACTTTGTGTTTCATTTTTATATTTTATTTTTGTGGAGTCAAGTATCAAGTATCGATTGCTAGGTATATATAAAGCTAAAGGGAATAAATGATGTGCCTAATTTTAAAATTGAACATGTACATTACATATATTTGCAATATTTTCTGATTAGTGACTAAACTGATTATCAAAATTAGATTGAGTATTGTAAAATTTTATGATAAATTATAAACACTCGCGGTCGCACGTTTAGTTCTGGTTTGTTAATTGATAATTTCTTTCACTGTTATCATCAAGTCTACTTTATTCTAATCTAATATAATAATACGGGGACTAATAACGCCACACTTGGTTAAACAACAGCCTTGTCTTGTTCAATTTAAAGAACCCACAGTTTTGTTTCAATCAAATGACGTAATTTTATAGTATCAACCGTTTGGAAATTGCTTAGGCTCATTTGAATTGAACATTTTCTTCATATAATCTGATTTCCATTCCTTTCGATTGTGAAGTGACTTAGTACTATAGTGGAAGAAGGTACAATATAACAGTTAAACCCGAGAAGCTCAAAACAAATTTTCCGAAATCACTATCTTTTGCAGTCGTTTCATGACACTTGAAATCCCTCTTCTCTTAAAATTTTCTTCAAAATCGTTCGAGACGCTTTTTTTAAATAGAGACCCAAACCCTATTTGAGAACCCCCTAACTCTCTTAAAGAGCTTAAATGAATATTGTTCATAAAATCATTTCCGCATTTGAGTTGTGTAATAAATAAAAATACAACTTTCAAATGATGAGAACTTAATTTTCGAGAATTCTGCTTCCGATAATAATGGAAACTATTTTATTCAAATGACTGTCTCGGCTGAATCTGCTGAAGCCCATTCTATCGACCAAATTTTTTAGAACATTTTCTATCGTTTGAGCCTCTATTTCACCAATAGTCACTTTTATTGCGTCTTTAAAAGCCTCAACCGTCTCCAATTGACATTGCGATTTCAGCCGATAAAGTAACCGACTTTGTAGCCTTCATAGCTAAGTCTTTGTGTAAAATTCTTCCCAAAATTCTGTCGCTGATGTGCAATTCTTGTGAACGATAGCGCGGGTTCAGATGCTTGGAGGTTGATCCACACTTTCAGTTACAGCCGCAATATTTTCCATCGAACGATCTGGACGGCGATATTGTCTATATTAACATACCAGTCGAATGAACTTTTTTCACAAATTTCCTTACACTGTTAACGCTTCATTTCTACCGAATTTTCTAGGCAATTTTCGGCAACTGACCCACGACTTTGGAAATAAGTTTTCATGGTTCCAAACGTTTCCCAGCATAACTGGACTCATTTTGTTCATCACGAATGAAATACTGAATTTTTGTCCCACGACAGATGACATTAGTGCTATGAGCGGTAAAATAACCGCTAGTTTGGAAACGCGGAAAAGGATGTCACATCCGTTAAAAGCCAATACTCGTATTCGGGCAAACGTGTTCATCGCAAACCACGCATATGCTGTAACGCAACCAAAGCAACATAGCAAACTATTATGCAAAATCACGACAGACCTCTATTAATAGAAAACACATTATGACGCAAGATGTTGCAACATGACCCAATGTAATGGCCTCTTAAAACTAATAACCCTCTCATAATTTTTCATCAAAATCATAAGAGCCAAAAAAAATTAAGGATGGAATTAGGCCTCCGCCGGAGCACCCTTTCAACGCATTTTCCCGAACTACGGTGACACCGCTATCGCCACCAATGTCCCACCAATGTTGTTTAAACTTCGAAAAAATGTAACGCTGCAATCTAGTCCATGCCGGAAAAGTCCCTAACCGAATTTTCCCGAAATTTGAACACATCGTAATATAGGATTTTGGTATACGAACACATCCCTTTATCTATTTTCAACTAAGTAGATTAAACTGTAGATTTAACCCCTATAAACAAATTTTTCCAAGCCAGGAAATTGTAGTTGTAATGCATGCCAAAAAATCCAAATTATTGAGCCCGACCCCACTGCATGATCTCCTAAATGAATTTAATCGATCATTAAAAAATTATGAAAGTCCCGGCTACTGAGGGAGACATAAAAACGTTTAAAGCAGAAAAAAACAATAAAAAGAGGCCAAGGTCAAAACATTAATTAGCTATACTGCACATCAACATTCTTACTCAAAACGAGCAACATTTTGACAAAGATGCGATTACCGTAATCATACAATATTTAATTTTAACGCAACCATCACATGTGACAACCATTTGCAGCATCTAACAATATTCTTCGACATGACGCAACATTGTGCAACGTGAGGCAACATAGTAAAACGTCACACAACATTCCTAAAGAAGAACCAACTTCAAGCAGGGTGGTGCAATATGATGCAACTTCACACAACATGGTGCAACATCCTGCACCATGATGTAACATAACGAAAGATTGTGAAACATCACGCAACAAGGCGCAATATGATGTAACTTTTAATAATATGGTGCAACATCACTTCCTCTTCGGAGGATTTCAAATGAATTTTCCGGAAATAAGAACTCTTTCAATATCTTTCAAGTCAAATAGGGCCCCATCGACGAGGATCATGCTGATTTCGTAAAAAACATTTAGAAGTGGTCCAGTGGTGCTTAATTAATTTTGACTCACACGATTTTCTTAAAAATTGGTGAAAACAGGTTTTCAATTGCCAAGAAGCGATTACGATTTGTCTAGATTTCAGTAAAATTCGTTCGCTGGTTGGGCCGGGTCCTTTCCTTTAATTTTATATCGGGTTAAACAAAAATTTGAGATGGAGGGTTTTCGAGTGCAAGGAGTCGGTTGCAGAGGGTGTTAATATCGGGAAAATCGATGTCAGAGAAACGTTTTCGAGCCTGAAAACCCGAATGAGATTGCGTCTGATACCGGAAAAATCTTCGAAAGGAGCATGAGGAGCTCGAGCGATTTCGATAAAAATTGTTATGATAAGTGTTTTAATAAGTCTTAATTTCAGAAAAATACAGTTTTGCGGTCCTCCGCTGGTGCTCGATAGAAACGAATCGATTCCGATGGGTTCCTATTCATGCGGATTCATCACCAGTCTTTTAACATCTTATTTGGTTTGAACGATTTTGATAAAATTTGGCGAGACATGGTCTTCGATTGCAACAAATCGATTACTTAGAGTTTTGACTTACGAAAAATTCATTTAGGAGTCTTCCGTTATGTTCCATAATAAATCACGCATTGCACCATGATGTGTAATGATTCACCATGTTGCACCGCGGTGTGATAAGTTGCATGATGATATTCAATGTTGTGTGATATTTCACAATGTTGCACCAACTTTCGGAATGTTGCATCATAGTGAATAATGTTGCATGATGGTGCAATATCCATTTTCATGCTTGAACAATTTTGAAAAAATTGTTGTGATAACTGTTTTGTAACGTCAGGATATATGGATATAGGACCTATGGATATAGGTCCTAATTTTCAGAAAGTCCCATTTTTGAAAAAAAAAAATCAACGATCGATTTTGATAAAAATTGGTGAGGAGGTTTTTGAGAAGCGAAATTGATTCGAATGGGAACCATCTTTTGTCATCTTATTTGGTTTGAACGATTTTCTAAATTGGTAAGACAGGTTCTTTGATTGTAATGAATCGATTACTAGGAGTTCTGCTTTCCCAAAAATTCATTTAATATTGCACTTCTATTGATACTGCGCCATGTTGTGTGATGCTGCACAATGTTGCACCATATTTCGAGCTGTTACACTATGTTTTAGGATGTTGCATCTTATTGTAAATAATGTTGAGTGATGTTGTTTTGGCTTGCGCACTACAATTTTTGTGATTATACGTATTTTCCAAACTTTTACCATCAGTTTTGGTGATTTTGGTTTTATTTGGATTGGTCTAAAATTTCTCAAACCATTCAGAAATTTGTAAAATGTACATAAAACGGATGTTGCATGGTGACGCGCCATGTTGGGTGATGTTGCATGATACTGCGCTACGTTGTGTGATGTTGCACAATGTTGCACCATATTTCGAGCTGTTACACTATGTTTTGAGATGTTGCATCATATTGCAAAATGTTGCGTGATGTTACTTTGGCCTGTGCAGATGCACTACCATTTTCGGAACTAAGTATTTTCCAGACCTTTACCATCAGTTTTGGTGATTTTAATTTTATTTGTATTGGTCTTAAATTTTTCCAGGCCTTCAGAAATTAGTAAAATGACATATGTTGTTGGTGTGTGTTATACATGTTTTATTGGATTAGATATAGAATATGATAGCAGAAAATAATTGGAACTCATATTGAACACCTAAGTTTTTTTTTTCGGTTGCCGTTCTCATCATAAAAATCGATTTTCGTATTATTTAGTTTCAATGAAAATGACTATTTCCAGAACAAGAATAGGAATTCACATATGAATCTCATTTTCATCACACAATCCAAAATCCACCATGAAAAGTGGTTATTTCCATTCAAATTGGCAATTTTTCCACAATTTGTATAGGATGTTCATTTACTTGATATAAATTTAATTTCATCTTAATCGGTTGAGAAATACCTTAATCCCATTTAAATTTTATGAAATTGAAGAATTTAAAAATTTCCGAAATTCAGAAATCGTTTGGGTGAAATTTTTTGCTCAAAGGTTCGGGCCCTACCGGAGGATCTTTAAACAAAATTTCATGAGGTCAGGCAGGTCATTCATAGCAATCAATTAATGACACTTGATCAGCAATTTCCATCAAATTTGTTCAAGCTGTTTGCAAAACCAACCAATATAAAATTAATCGGTCTTCATGCCTGGCGTTTCATGACATCCTTCCTTGTTGTAAACCGAATTATTCGTACAAATATCGTTGAAACAGTAAGTAAGTAACAAATCTAAAGAAATATTTATTAGAGACAAGATTGTAAATATCTCATTTTTCAACGTACTTCTCGACATGTTAATATCTAAGATTTCGTTACTAGAATTAAATACTTGCGATATTTTGGTGACCGGATCAGAAAGTGTGAAGTTTACGAAAAAAGGATAAATGTATATGAGAAGACAAACCAGTTTGAGCAGAAAATAAAACCTTTAAACACTTGACGACCAGACCTGTGAAGCATATTCTTCTTCGTCTCTTGCAAAATGTTGTCATGACGATAGAGTCTCATGACAAAATTGTATTTTTTACATTCTCAACTATTAACACCAAAATGTATGTAAAACATTTAATGTTCTCTGTTTTGTTTAATTGAGAGTCAAATACAAATGGTCTACTCATTTTGTCAAGGTTTAATGACAAAAACAACAGACAACAGTAATTTTAATAAATTTTCTCTTTCAAGGGATTATTATGTGCATGATCAGATTCCATACAAATATATTTTGTCATAACATGCTAGCGTTATGGCAAAATTTTGTGAGTGAAGACCGAGCATTAAACGACGATGTTGAAGGACACTTAAAACTAATTTACCGTTCCGTTTAATAGCATCTAGGAGTGGTTTCATACACATGTGGTCACGTACCTTCATTTAGAGTCCTATTCCAATTATTTTATTTGATACTAGCTGAGTTACCCGGCGTTGCACGGGAGGTATATAATTCAAATACCTTGATTGTGATGCAAGAATTCTCTCTTTACATCGCTGTAGTTGCAATCACATATGAAAAGAAAATTATAAGTAGCTGTATTCAGTAACGGGTGCCTTCGTTAATGCATCCAGGCGAACTTTTGTAATGATATTATTGGACATCCTGTTTGTGGGGATAGTTAATTAATTTTGGTTTGGTATTTGTTACCAATTGCCAAATAATTATACTCCATTTTTACAAACCTTCAACCAGATCAAAGTTAATAATAAATATAAAGATATTTTAGTTAATAATTTTTATTATAAAGCCTTTTGATAAACAATATTTTTGGTTTTTCGATTTGGTGTGTAAATAAATAAATAAATTTCTTGGCGTTCCCACTCTGGAGCAAGCAACATACAGTCGTGCCATGTGAAAAACATGAATTTTCCAAAATAACACCAGCTATTTTCAATGATTGCCCCTTGCCTTTGTTGATTGTCATTGCAAAAGCAAGGCGTAATGGGAATTGTAGTCGCTTGAATTCAAACGGCAAATCGGTGGGAATCATAGGAATGCGCGGAATTAGCACATCTTCTCCTTTACTTTTACCGGTAATAATCGTTGCTTCAATCACATTCGGCGTCAATTTCTTCACACAAAGCCGTGTTCCGTTGCACAATTTCGGTGGATCTAAATTTCGGAGCAGTATTATTGGTGAACCCTCGTTTAAAAATAGTATGTGTGTCGATATATTTGTATTTCATTATAGAGGCCCGGGTAGTTGCGATGGAATTTCATTATTAATTTATTAACACCGTAATTTTTGGGAGCTATTAGTGCACGTTCGCACAGCCCATCATGATTTTTGAAGTTGAAACGATGAAGCGGGAACGATATCTCACATGTTACAGGTTCATTTGACAATCTCCCGTTACCCATGTTCAAAAGCTGCCTAGCAAATGTTTTAGCTGTATCATCGTGATGTAAATTCACACGCATGTTTGTAGATAGTGTGATTTTCGTAACGTGTTTCCAAAGATGAGACGCCTTCAGGCAGGCATTAAGTTCATCAGCGGGTGTTGATCGTGGAATGACTGGCAAAGTTTGACGAAAATCACCTGCTAGTAGTGTTAGAGCTCCTCCCATTGGTCGGTTATTTTGTCGCAAATCGCGCAAAGTACGATCAACCGCTTCAATTGCTTTTTTGTGTGCCATGGTACATTCATCCCAAATAATGATTTTTCATGTTTTTAATAACGTGGCAATTCCCGAATTTCGTGTTATATTGTTATATTGCAAGAAAAATTATCCGCTTGATTCAAATTCAATGGTAGTTTAAACGTTGAATGTGCTGTGCATCCTCCATCGAGTAAAGTGGATGCAATTCCAGATGATGCAATAGCGAGGCCGATTGTATTCTGCTGTCTTACTTCAGCAAGTATCAAATTAAGAAGAAATGTTTTCCCAGTGCCTCCGGGTGCATCAAGAAAAATAATTTTTCCGTTACCGTTTGCTATGTATTGTATCACTTTAGTGTATGCCTGTCTTTGATCATCAACTAAGAGACTTTTTTGAGTTTCAGCGAAAACTCGTAACTGACCAACGTCGTAATTTTGTTCTCGTAATAGATCACTATCACGAACAATGTTTCCATGGCGTGTCGGTGCTGGCAACCCAAGTTGGGAAATGACTTTGTTATTAATGTATAAGCATGCATCCTCGAGTAATATAAGTGCTTCATTAAATATGTCTGCTGAAAACTGAATTTCCATATCGGGAATTGTTCTACGTGCTTGCTAAAGTATGTCTTCACTAAGGCTTTCTTTGTGCTTTTCCCAAAGACCTTTAGGATCGGAAGGTGTGCATGTTGTTAATATGATTGCAAAGAGCTTGCGTATTTGTGCTGGACGACACATAAGACATGCTTCGGTCAGTGTTCCTCATTCCCAGTGTTCATCATTTTCAAGTAAGCCCAGTTTAAGACATGCTCCTCTGTAAGTTTGACATACTTCGCCATTTACAGTTCTCAATGCTTGAAAAGACGTTGGTCCTCTTACTTCATGAAGCAGCATTCTCAGAAAATAACACTCCGTATTGTTAGGATGAACATTATAAACTCGACCCAAGGCATCAGAACCACGTATTCCAGGGTACTCCCGAATAATTGTGCCTTGCTTTCTTCTGAAAAACTGCTTCTTTGACGTGTTCCATGTATAATATTTTGGAACTTCATGATACAACAACGTAAGCTGTTAATGTCGTATTCGTTGGTTGCGCAGCTCTCTGTAACAGATTTTCTTCCATGAAGTAAACTTGTTGTCCATTTTCTAAGTGTACACTGAGATGTAAAACTGTTTGATAATGCTCGTGAATATTAAAACTCAGAATTCGCCAGACAGCTTCATTATTGCTGATGTAACGTCCTATTTGAAATTGCGTGACTTCATCGAATTGTGAATTTGTATTCGAAAGACCAAAAATTGCCATATCACTGCCTTTGTTGACGTATTTACATATATATTTAATTGACTTAACCGAGTTGCAATACTCAACGTTAATATGGGCTTTAAATATTTTCGACAGTAACGGAGTATAAGGAACTATCCAGCTATTATCTACCTCATGATGTACATTGTTTACTTTGATAGTGGCTGTGTGTCCTCCGTCATCGGGTTTTCGTCTCCGTTATTGTGGATATCCGTCGTCACCAGTTTGTGTTTCCTGGTACATCTTTCGGAGATATTTTTTCGAACACTTTCCGCCTTTCATGCTTGGTGAATTGGGATTCACGGCTCCTTATGGCCCATGTATCATGTTTTTGCTAACGATTTCAAAAAGTATCGGATCTTCTTGGGGATTGGGTAATTCAGCAGCTATAACACTATCAATTTGAGTCGGGGTAATCTTGTCCTTTAACCAAATCAAAATGTGAGCATGTGGTAGGCCTCTTTTCTACCATTCTATAGAATACATCCAGCAGCGAGTTTCTCCATAAATATGATTTTTAGTTATGAGGTTCATGAGATTTATGAGTTTCTGTTTGAAAACTCTAGCTGTCAGGTCATGCCGATGGGTCGATGATTGCCCAATTAGAAGTAAATCTATAATCTCAGCCCATGTTGGATTACACGTAAACGTCATAAATAGATCAGGACGTCCAAATCTTTGGACATACGTCATGGCATCCTGAGCGTATTCGTGCATGTGCCTTGAGTCTCCAGTATAAGTAGCTGGTTATATGACCAATTCCTCAATGTCAGCAACGTTTCCATCATTTGCAATTGCATCGCGCAAGTGAATATATTCCTCGGAACGAAGTTTTTTCTGATTTAAGCGAATGAAAAGAAGTCGGTCACTTTCGATTTTAGCATACATATCAACAATGAATTGGTGAAAAGGTTGACGGCACTTCAGGATGTGGTTTGATTGTTGTGCTCTAATCATAATACGATACGCATAAAAATCCATGCACCCATTGTTGGGTTAGTTTGCATCACGTTGAAATGATACCCATCTTCTCCTTGCCAAAACAGTATTGGGTACTGAAGAGCATCATACGATCTGTGTGTTTCAGTAACACGCTGTAGGCTTTCATTGTGTCTATGGATAATAAAATCACGTCGGTTGAAATCCGTTCCGACCATAACAATAGCAACTTCGTTGATTGTTGGAGCATTGAATCGTCTTTCATGTTGACCAGACGGTGTTTTGTCTGCTCGAATAACTACTCTGTGGTCATCTGATTCCATTTGCTCCAATGCAGTTTTGAATAAAATTACCAGATGATTGCGTTCATGGAATAAAATCTGTAAACTTGATATTATTTCACGTTTTGTTCCGGGACTAATAGCACAACGTTGATCAGTCTCCGCCTCCTCGTTGCCCATGAAGTAAATTTGTAAAAACTTGGAGTCGTTGTTAGAGAGAGGAAGAAGTGATCCAATTTTATGATAAATTTGTCCTTGTACTTTAAACGTGGGCATGAAACTTCCATCCTTAACAATTTGGGTTGCTCCAAAAGATGTTATTTGAAAGCAAGAGTTGCATTTTCGAATATTTTGTAGAAAATGTCTGGATAACTCAGTAGTTCCGGAGACGTACGCTAGAAGAGGTGCAGGTGGATCATCAAGAGGAAGCAAATTCACTTTTCCTTTTGTACAACACATTCCAGGCGATTCGTTGTGAAACTGTAAAGCATGACAATACAAACAAATATTTTCCATTTGCCCAATTGAAACATTGTAATCATAGTCTTTCTCGTAATCGAATGCTGCTAACTTTAAATCAACTCTAAAAGTTTCTATTAATCGTCCATATCGTAACCGATCGACTTCCAGCCGCGCGATGTTCAATGGTTCCAGTAGCTCTAGAAGTAGACATCCTGCTTCGAACATTTTCAAGTCGTATTTCACTCTGTTCAGTTGTTCCATCAGCTCTTGAAGAATACATCCTGCTTCGAACGTTTGCAAGTCGTGTTTCGCGTTGTTTCATCAGCTCTTGAAGAAGACATCTTGCTTCAAATGTTTGCAAGTCGTGTTTCGCGTTGTTCAGTTGTTTCATCAGCTCTTGAAGAAAACATCCTGCTTCGAACGTTTGCAAGTCATGTTTCGCGCTGTTCAGTTGTTTCATCAGCTCTTGAAGAAGACATCCTGATTCGAACGTTTGCAAGTCGTGCTTCAAGCTGTTCGCTTGATTCGGCCACCCTTGCGGCTCTAATCTTCTTCGACTTTGCAGTTACCTGCCCAATTGTTCTTTTTTTCGGTAGCATTTTTAAGCAAAAATGAAACGTGTAGCTAATTAATCAGGAATGACGGGCATTCAAAACAAAAATTAGTATTAATTTATCAAAACGATTTTAATGTTCCCTTCGGTACGTTTCACTGCGAACTGTGTTTGAAAATGTCTTTACGGATTTTTTTTAAGCAAAATCAAATGTTATCTACAATCAAAAAGTAATCATAGATTAACACGTTTATAAACTGAAAACTTAAATCTAATAAGAATGGTATATTCACTTGAAATAATATTTAATACCTGGAAAATAATCACCAACAATTATTTTATTGCAATATAGCTAACTAATCGAGAACAACGGCATCCGAAACACAAATTAATATTAATTTATTCAAAATGATTAAAACTACGTCCACTTTGATACATTTTACCGCGAACTGTGGTTGAAAATGACATTTCGAAAAACAAAAGAAGTTTTTTCAAACTAAGGCAATTTTACACGTACAATAATTTGAATCCAAAGATGTTTAAGATGCTATTTTCAAATATAAAACGCTAGTACTTTTCAAAGTAAATCAGTTTATACGTATAATATTTTTTAGTACCTTTCCTAGAATTGATTTTATGAAAAAATCATTGATTATTTAAGTATAATAAACTAAATAAAGTAATAAACTATTGCCGTTTAGTATGAAACTACTATTTTCATTAAAAGCCGCCGGTTGCAATAGTGGATTAAAATAGAATGTTAATTATTTCTGAAGTTATGTGGAAATTAGAACTCGCTGACTATGGTAAATTTCAAAACAGGATATGATAAATAGGATATCACTAAACAGTACATGTCAAACCAGTAAAAATGAATTATTAGTATAGATAATATAAGTGTTTAGAGATTTGTCTTCAGTTAAAGTGATGAAAGATTGTCTTAAATTTAAATTAATAAAATTAATTTGAATAATTAAATCAATTATAGTAGAGGTATGATTTTTGTATAACAATCGCACGCTAGATATCCTTTTTGGTGTCTAAATTTGCGGCTAAGGCGCTATTTCGGAACATTTAAATAATTGTATCTATACATGTAAAAATGAATTCTTGATCCAGGGCAGACTTCCGGATTGGAGCATGTCACTAATTTCATATAACCCCTTTCCTAAAGTCATTCCCGTCAAAAAATCTTAAAAAAATTGAAATTTGATAAAAAATTTGTACCACAGCCCCTAGACCTCGGGGTCCAGCCCCTTTAAAAGTATCGTCGTGGGCTTGGTCCTGAACATGTAACATATACATGGTAAAAATTTCATGGCGATATGGGTAAAGCGGCTAAAGCGTTATTTCAGAACAAACAAATAATTGTATCTTTACATGTAAAAATGAATATTTGATCCAGGGGCGGATCCCCCGAATTCGAACGTGTCTTTTATTTCATAAAACCCCTGTCTTTTATTTCATATAAAAAAAATTGTACCACAGCCCCTAGACCCCGGCGTCCACCCCCTTTCACAATATCGTAAGATTGATCCTAACTATGCAATATTTGCATGGTAAACATTTCATGGCGATCGGTTGAGCGACTGAGAAGACATTTTGGAATAATCAAATATTTGTATCTATATACATGTAAAAATTAATTTTTGATCCAGGGCTGGGCCACTCGTATTCGAACATGTCAGTAATTTCATATAACCAGCTCCATAACCTTATTTTCGTGGAAAAATTTAAAGAAAATTAAAATTTTCGAAAAAAATTGTACCGCAGCCCCTAGACCCCCCCCCGTCCAGCCCCTTCCAAAATATCATAAGGTTGCTTCTGGATATGCAACTTGTACATGGTAAAAATTTCATGACGATCGGTTGAGCGGCTGAGACGCCCATTCGGAACAAACAAACAAACAGGAATTCATTTTTATATAGATTGATTTTTGCCATTTAGTACAGATTGGTACTAGGAACGTTTTAAACTATTTTAACAATTTGTTGGCACTTCTCTTGGGGTTAATGTTCTCTTGGGGTTAATGTTGTTCTCTTTACGAGTTAAAGGAATTATTGGTTCATCATTACTAGTTTGTACAGCCATATATCTTGCAAAGTTAATTTACTTTGTAAATCGTTAAAAATTTGATTAGATTAATTTCGGCCAATTAATACCTTCCGGTTATTTTCTAATACCATTAATGGAAATATCAATGGTATTAAAAAATTACCTTTTGACTATCATTTTGAATTACTAGACAATATGTAGACGAAAATTTAGACATACACATTCCTTTCTCATGCCGATGTTAAATTTATTTTCATTCTTAAGTCTTCTTCATATCCTTTAGTCTTTTTTAAACGAGTGTGTTTCCACATTACCACTAAACTTTTCCGATATTTTTTTTTTTCGTTTTCAAGAAACTGAAATTTTAGTTGGAGCATTCTTATTATTGCCAGCAATTTCTACTAATTGGATGTGCAAGAATTTGTTATATTTCATTCACATTTATCACATCGTACTGCACAATATCAAATTTGACGGTCGGTAACGTTGAATAGGAATACCCTAGGAAAACATGTGCGCTTATTAATAATCCCAAAAAATGTAATTAAACATTTATTGTTTCAACTTTAAAATTTACTCGACCACATCTACCTGCAGAAATAAAAGTTCAAAAATAACCCAAACCTGGGCCGAAAATTACTAATGTTTGAATCCTAAAATATGACATCGCACACGTACATATCTCACCCTTAAATAATGTTAACAAAAAATTCCAAATATAATATCAAGGACCCAATTAGTATTTTTTTTTAAGTACTTGAAAGTTTCTTAAACGTAAATTGGTTCAATAATTAAACCAACGAACCAAATACCTTTAAAAATTTTCTTGCAATGGAATGAATTTAAAAAATTTAAGAAAATGGTAAGCAAAAATATACGGAGGCCACCGACATCCACGGTATATTAAAAAATTTATAAAACAATTAAGGATTAATGTGGGTTTGTTGAAAACCGGTAAAGGGACAAAAATGGGACTGTCGGTGTCGACGACACAACATGCGGATGCATCAATGTGTAAAATAAGTACTATATACAGGTTACGTTCATGATACATTATGATATGGACCAAAGAACAATGTTTTGGTGCCCATGTACTCAGAATCATTAAACATTGTTACCGAATTATTTTTTTTTTTTTGGTATTAGAAAGTTTTATAAAACATGGTTTTTCAATTTGCGATTCATTATATTAAAATTTTCAAATTCACAAAAAGTTTGGGTGGCACAAACCAAGAGAAATTGGAAGCAAGGAATAAAGGAAAAACATGTTTATACGTGATTTTATTTTAAAGGAGGAATTTATGGATTTTACATATTTTCTTAAAATGTTTTGTAAAGAAATGGAAGTATTTTTTACGTAAAACTTTTTGAAATATGCAAAATTTAGTTTAATGTTGTTGGCGGCCTTCGATATCATAGGATTGGTTCTTTTGCGCGATAGTTGGCATAATGTAGGTCTGTAAAAAATGTTCTTGTTCTGTTCGTTTAGTAAACTTTGGCCTGGCCAGTAATCTTGTCGATGGGGTTGCGGTTACTCTCAAGCATCTGTCTATTGATTAGAGCAAGAACGATCTTCCTTGGATAGCTCGTCGGGAGTTGATAGATACATCTCTCTGCCAAATACTGAAGTGAAGCTCGTCTGATATATCTTCCGCTTCTTGAAACTTCAAGCGCATCGTTGACACTGATGTATCAAGAATTGGCACAAGTAGTTTAAATTCATTGTGAACTATTCGGTTACAGAGTTCGGTTGCAAATAAAACTCTGCCCCCGACCTCGCACAAATATCTTTTCTGCACCATCAGAAGCGTCCAGATAGGTTGTCTGAATGGTTTTTCCAAATGCATCGATTTGAACGACAAGTTCAGTATCGTAATTCGCTTTTTAGCTATGTCGTGAGGTTGGCCTTCATCATAAAACTGAGTTTGTGGCACATTTCCGGTTGGATTTGGAAGACCAAGCAATGAGCATGAAAGTGATTGCTATTTATGCACCGCTTGTACCTCGTGAAGTTACAAATTTTTCATCTGAGTCAAGAAGTGCTCGTGCAGTGACTGATGCTTTAAATATATCGAATCCTACCTTTAATTCGTATATAGTGGTGTGGAATCTCAGTGTAGAAATAATGCTGTGCGCGGTCACTGTTTATGTTGAGTTCGAACCATGAAACAAGCATGGCCTGGCCTGTGACTGCTTTCAGAAAAGCCTCTTCTTCATGTCCCACTTAAAAAAAATTCTGTATTGGCATTTTTGAATCAAGAAGTGCCTACATTGCTTTGGGTGCACTGATATAACAGGTATTGATGAAGTTTGTAATCTCGTTGTAGTGAGGTTCAGGTTGGTCGCATATGATGTGACGGTAACGCTGGTGCAGTTGAATCAGTTAAAATGACTTCAATGTTGATGTACACATTGTATTTGTATTGTACGGTCTATAAGGGATAACATTAAAACGCCAAATTTAGTAGTAGAAAACTTTAGGAAAACCGAAGATTCCATTTTCCTTTAAATCGCTCTGCACGCAAGCTCTTCTGGTTTGCTCTAATATAGTTCAATCCGGTGGCTTCGACCTGAAGATATGAATCCACCAACCATTGCTGCGCCAACTTCCCAGCTCTCATAACTGGGCTGAAGCCATTTTGACGAATCGATGTGGGGTCTGCTTTGATCTGAAGCATGTTAAGGTTTGTGCAAATACAAGATTCGTTTGTAGCTGCTATCCTGGGTCTCCATACGAAAAGAAAAGTACATAGGTCATTCGAACCAAAAGAGGTTTTAAAAGGTTTATGCTAACAAACCGCGTCATTCCTTTGTTCGCGATGAAAAACCATGTTGACAACTGGGACCGCTTCATTTGCAGCGGCAGCTTCTTCGTGTGCTTTTGCTTCAACATCATGTATCAAACGCTCTGTAGCCTGATTGCTGTTAATCAATGGCTGCCTTGTCCACCATACTGTATGACCGGATACGGTTATAGAAATTGTAGTTGTCTCGGTTGGTTGTGTCATATATGAGCGTCTGGAGAAAGAAGGGATAACGAAGCTCAACACCGTTATCGTCTCTTAGATTCTGTAGTTTGAATTTGTCCTTCTCAAAGCAATACAAGAACTTTTTGTCAGCTGGCTTAAGGTGTTGCAATACAGAAAAGTGCGGTACTGACAGAGAAAGGCAAATGGTCCGAAAACGTGAGCATCCATACATTCATGCTCTGCACGACGTTGGTAATGTTAAGATAATTACTGAACAGATCTAAGGACGACTCGCCGTGATTGCGTTTGCTCTGTTGTCTCTCGGTTGCGTCATTCGATCTACCTGCGGTGTTTCTTGCTCGAATCGTAAATGCTGTGTTGTTGAAATCGCTCGCTGTTGAGTTTCGGCCTCTCCGGGTGTCTTTCACTCGCATCGCAAATCATTAGTTGCTACATTCGCTTGTCGCCGCACGTTTTGCATCAGCCACTATATATATCTTTATCATGTTGTTGATAGAGGTTTTGTAACTCGACGTTCAAATGACAGCTTCGTTCAGCTGAATCTTCAAAATTCGTACTATTTGTTATATACTCACTTTTTATCTCTGTTTTTTATTTTTTTCCCAAAATCGGTCAACCGGAAGTGGGACCTTCTAAATAACATTCACCAAAACACGATTAAAATAAAAAGTATGTAAATTAATTTTTAAACAAAATTATTTCAGATCATATTTTAAATTTTATCGGAACTGAGGAGTTTTGATTATAAAACACATTATTTCACCAACTTGGCATCTTTATACAGTCTAGGGTAGATTGGCTATCCAGAATATATCTTCATGCTTCAGTTTTTCCAATAAATTGGGAAATCCTTACGAAATTTGGTAGAAATTTGGAAACTGAAAGTGGCAGCTTTAACATTCGCTTTCTCAATTTTTGCAATGATGTTGAAAAGTATAACATTATTACAAAAAGATTCCAATAAATTCAAAGACTACATTTTCAACAAGGCCTAGTTTATTTTCTGAAATTTAAGCAGGCACAATGATTTTTGAATTTATACTTCTGGGTTTGCAAAGCAATATTGAACTACGTATCGTGTTACAGTAAATTTTGTATCTTTTGGAGCAGCCCAAAATCCCGTGTATCATACTCTCATTTTTCAAAATCCCGGATTTTTAAATCACGCTGATTTTCTCCAAAATCGCTTACACTAAAAATTATACAAAGCTAGCTCCTGTTCTTGATACAAACCTGCGATGCCCAGATAAGGTCGCCACAACCTTCGCCTATCTAGTATTACACGTCGCTTTGGATTTTTCTCAAGAAATGCGTCAGACAATTGAAAATATGCGTGATAAAATCACAATAGACATAGACACTGGCATCAACCATACTCATAGAACTATCTTGAGCTCTTAACGGAACATATAACCTTGACTTTTATTTTACTGGGGTCCGTTAAGTCATTTAGGATGAGAGCACTAGACAGGGACAGATGCAAAGTAAATGGAGAATAGGTTTTTCCTTCTCTTCTTTCGAGACCCTTATTCTACTTGCACGCTTACTAATGAGACACTGTCCCGTAATAACAAGCACCACCTGACATGCTGCCCCGCAGTGAAACCAGCTATTTGGATTTGGGCACGACGGGGCGGTATATCAACAACCGCCTTGCTTCGTGAAATGAGGCAGGTCATGCCTTGTCGAGTGAGTTCATCCGTCTTTTGATTATCCACTAATATAATCCACTAAACAAGAAGGATTTTAGGTTGGTCGGAAAACTGGCCACAAACAGTAACCCCATATAAGAAAATTAGTAAAAATATAGAGCATTGTACAATGTGGGATCTTTCTTATAGCTTTTCCAGGTTAGTTTGCTGTCCAGAATGAGCACAGAATGCCAAGCGCAGTTTGCATGTATTTCTTTAACGTACAAGGATATTTACCGAAGATCCCAATCGGGAGTATCTATCCAGGCAGTCAATCACGCCCCTGTTTTTTAGCATTTGATCTACCCAGTCTAAGAGTGACTTGGTCACGCATGAATGATCGCCTCTGATATTACGATATTAAAGGACCCTCTATATCGAGAAAAGTTATAATGAAAGTATCCACAGATTTTCCTTCGCTATATGCATTTTGAAATTTCGATAGACTATTTGGCTCAATCGAAATTCCACTGTAGGCTTCTAATGAGACCTGCGTTCCCTACCCCCCTTCCCTCCCCTGCCTTGCGCATAAATATTATATTCAATTCATTCCATTTATTGGGAATGTGACAGAGGTCTAGACGGCCCTTGAATATATTTTCCAGCCAAGATAAAGTTTAGTCAGTCATTTGTTGAGCATCCATCGGTATAATGCCATCAGGTCGTGCCAACAGCCCAGAGGAATTTTTTGCTAATTGCCTTAAAATGTTCGCGATTCCGTTGTCCCTAGGCCTTTGTAGTGCAGATTCAGAACTGCTTGGAAAGTGAGTTTCCAACTGTAGCCCCAAGGATTCATGTATTTTACTACAGTACTGCCTCCATGCAAATGTTTCAGCATTTCTTAATTCGTATTTGTACGTTTTGAGGACTTCGTTCCCAGTCTTTTGCACCTTTAGTTTCCTTGGCACTTCTCAAGAGCCTTATTCATTTTTTACGGGTGTTTTGAAGCCCTTTCGACCACCACGGTAGAAGAGCTTTAATATGGCTTTACTAAAGGCGTCATATGGCTGGTTCATTAGGATATCAAATTCTTCTGTTGAATCAAGAGGGTTTGGAACCGGTACCGGTTTTGAATTATTTAGAATAGTTCTAAAAATATTCCAGTCGTTTTCGTTCTAAGTAAGCTAAGTTTTTTGATGGGTTTTGTCCAAATTAATTTTTTGGATTAATTGGAGATATCAATGATCAGAAAAGATAATGAGCCTCCATTACATTTTAATTCACTAAACTATATCCATAATGGGTAAGTGAGACAGATGCCTAGCACTTCTTATCTATTTCTAATTATAAACGTTGGTGTACAACCAATAGTGCATATACATAGGTTATTCTAAGAATAAAAACAAGGACTAACTCACCTGGTTCATTCGTATTAGTGCTTCCCCAAATTATGTAATGTGAATATGGATCAATTCGCAGGATGAATCCGAAAACTGAAACGTAAAATTTATAAATTATGGTTAGTAAAATTATAATTATTGTGCTGCCCACAAAATTGTCTACCAAGACGTCATTTCGATACAACACAAATCTAAGAATGACCCGATAAATGTCCATATGCCTCAGATGTAATACTATACGATAACCGGAGTGAATTATTTAACGTTAACAAAAAGTGTACCTACGAATTTTAACGAAAAGATGTAATTCATAACGTCCTTACCCCTAATTACTCAATAATTTTGTTGGACCATGTTTGTCAATAAGTCGACCCCAGGATGCTGATTCTCATGATGTACGTGGTAGGTGATTAATATCGATGCTTAGCGTTGTATGTTAATGCCGAATTGTCCAACCTTCTAACGACTCGTACGACCTGTCATTATCAAGAAACAGATTCAATGGTCTCAGTTGGCTTCGCTTTATAGTTGGCTTGCCAGTCAATAATGCGTTGTATTCTTCTGGGAAATCCGACATTTCACCTGGCGACACAGCGTTTGGTTGGCCAAGCGAATCTCCGATTTCGTCAATGCTCCGATTTGTCGCTTGGTTTTGGATTTAGTGGTTTTACAATTGTTAAGAAAACGGTAAATGTAGGCTAACATTTTTTGTAACGAAAAAAAATTGGAAAGTTTATTAATCAGACCATGTACTAATCCGCGGGATTATGCTTCGAAGGGACATGTCTCCAGTTGCTTCTGTTGTAGTGCTGTATAATCTCGAACATTCGATTGATAACCAATCTGAGACAATCCTGGAATCCGTCCAAAATGTGACGGCAAATACTTCTAGCTAGGTTCAGCATGCTCACTATCTGCTTCGTGATACGGCTTAACAAGATTGCCCCCATTAACCTCAATGTCGGTAAACTAATTTGTTTTAATGGTGCTACTTTTGATTATGCACAAATCAAGTGACATTCCCACCCTTTGTCGGTTTGACTTCTTGCATAAATGACAGCATAGGCCTCACACGGTGATTTTTGCCGGCTATAACTCAGGGAGAAATGCGAAGGTCGTGGGGTTTGAGGCTTGCGGGTATTCTGGCCTACACCGTGATTACAGAGATTTTATAAAAAGAAAAAATTGCAAATAATAAATAACCAGAATATTCCGCCGAATTTTGTTGGCCGGAACCTGAGAAACGAACAAAGCAATAAAAAAAATAAAAAAATTATAACGGAAGAGAGATGCCTTGGTGCGCGCATCCGTCCGAACTCATACGGTGGTAAACACTGGTTCCAAATCCGAATGCGGGCACCAAGTGACCGCCAACCCTACGCCAACCCGAAGAGAGACGCCCCCCCCCCCTCTTCACACCCAACCGAAAAATTTCAGTAATTCATTTTATTTGTTTATATATACAAAAAAAACATAAAGGAAAGGAAAAGACAACTTCCCACAAAAAAACAACCACTTCCCACAAAAAGACAACCACTTCCCACCAGAAAAATATGAGGAAGTGAGACCAATATGCACCGAACGCGACACGCACCCGCTATGCGGCGCTCGATCACAAATAAAAATAAAAAATTGAAAATATATGAAAAAAAACCCCGTATGTGTCCCCGTTGGGCGACCTTTTTGTCTTTGGTAGCACGTTCGTTGAGCGTCCTTTGCCTTAACTGAGTTGGCCTCAATTGGCCGCCAAAATAATTTAGGCGTTGGCTCGCCTTTACAAAAAATTTTACTGTGGTTTCACCTTAAACCGTAGAAACAAAGTGCTGCACCACCCGTTGGGCATTTTCGCCAAAAAAAATCGAAGAATTTGGCCTCGATAATATAAATTAAATTTCTGGCATCGTTGAACAAAAAAATGTTTGCAACCGTGGTTAAATTCGGTGCCCCTTAACTATTGTGGTACTTGACGAAATACGGTATTGTTGAACACTGCGCCCGTTGTTAAATTTGTACACACCTTACAAATGGTGGCACCCGGATTAAAAGTTTACAGGATCCGTTTTTAAATTCGCTTTGATTACAGCCCAAAATAAACGGTGACCTTTAAATAACCGCGTTACAATTACTACTTGTGTTTAAGAGAGAGTTTAACAGATGTGTCTCTCCGTTTATAATTTAATTTGCCACACCAATTCAACTCAGCAAAGTACTTTCTCACATTTATGATTTTCTTGGGTTATTCTGCAAGCACTAGCCCGATGTTTCCCACTTTTCAAAAAAAAAAATTGTTTTATATCCAGCTATACACAGACAAGTATCATCCAAACTTTATTTGTATAAAATTTTACACTTTTATTTTTATATAAAAAACTAACAAAATAAACCGAACTTTGGATATTGAACCAACTATTTGTCTCTTTTCTAATTCAAAAAAAAAACTCGACCGTTTTCTATGCAATTTTACATTTGATTTATTTTTGCCAAAACCCAAAACTAGACTCTATTTATAAAAATCAAAACTCGACTAAAGCAAAAAAAAATCGTGCACCACATAACGACGCGCAATACGTCATAGAAGAATATCTCTTCTTCTCTGTGCAATGCAAATTGATGCAAACGAGAAGCATATAAGAAAAAATATTCTCCGATGGCGCATTATTTCACACACTCGGTGCACATTGGTCTCGCTCTCTTGTCATTTTTCTTACCCTCGTGCCATCACAAGAAGGTGTACAAAACAACAACCGTCGCGCGTGCGTTCAGCACATAACGAACAATCAACTCCGAAAGTAAAGACACACACCGAGGAGAATATAAAATACAAAAATTGTGGTTGCGACCGCACAGTCGTAACAATTTCCTCTCCATTGCTATAATAGCCTGGGTTGTGCCATGTGATAAGTTTGGTTTATTACCTTCGAATTTTCCTTAAAAGGAAGCTTGGTAATCTGCCTTCGTTTGTCCTAGACGTTGTAGATTGGAACCATTGCTCACACATTTCTTCTTCTTCATTGTACCTTGGCTTAATAGAAGCCACCTCCTCAATTTCCCAAAATTTACCGAGCGTTTCAAAATTTACCGATATATACCACCGATTACCCAACCCAGTTTTATATTCTGCGCCACAAGCTTGCTGGCTCCGATTTCCTTTCCACCATCATCCCAACTTTCAAAAATGACGTCTGCGCCCAGTAAAATATCGAAATGTGGATCTGCTAATTTGATCCCCTTTAATGCGTTCAGTTGACTGATGTTAACTGGATTAGCTGGAAGTGACGATGTTGTTTTGGAAATGATAAACATTGTTATCGATGCAATTAGTTTATAGCCAAAAAGTGATGCTAAAGTGATTTGGGTCATTCCATGTGATGTGTCTGCGGCCAATTGTCCAATTCCGGAAATGAACATCCTTCCATTGATACGTGGCCGTCCCAGCTTTTGAACAAAAGCCTCAGTTACAAACGAAGCTTGAGAGGCTGTGTTGCTGTCTATTACGTTTATTATAGCAGTAGGTAGAATAACTACCTCGTCTGTTTTAGCTATATGATTGTATAGAGTACAGCACGACTTTGATTCCGTCTGATTGGGTGTAGGTTGATAGACTGCTGCTACGCTGGCCACCGATAATGAAATCACCTCAACGTGCAATAAGGAATGATGTTTGCGTGAACATCGTCGGCACTTGTTTCTGGCTCTGCAAACATATACGGTATAGTTTGAATTGAAGCAATTAAAGTATCGTGTATGCTTCCCCAACAAGCTTCTACGTTCCTCTACTGAGATTTCCTTGAATTTATCGCAATTGGGTTTTCCTCTTCCGTTATTTCGTCAGCCCATTGACTTCTTGTTTCGTTGTCTAGTTTTGTAGCATCAGGTATATCAACCACGGGTCTCTGGTCTCTGCTTGCTTGCTTGCTTAATGCTCTCAAGCTACGTATCATCTTGTCGGATATATCCAGAAGTTCCCTAATGCTATCAGAATTGGACGCGGTTACATTGGGGTGCTCGATGAACTTACGAATAAATTTATTCACCGAATGGCGTTTCCGATTATATCTTTGTGTTAATTTTTGGTGCGCCTCGTGATAATTCGCTTCCGTGATTTCATTTTTTGCCTGACGAGTGAATAAGCTTCTCCTTTAGAGAGGAGTTAGTTGAACGAAGTTAGTTAAAGGGTGGATTAGCCAACTGATAAGTTGGAATATCGCCCACGATAAAAATTCCTTCGTCTTGTGAACTGATTGCTTGAAAGACGGGATATTGCAGCAGTTACCAACCTAACCACGTGCAGGTGAGGTTTCAATCAAATATTTAAAAACGGAAACTCTTTAATAGCGCAGCAATTCAACTCGTTGGATCTCAACTCTACCTGTAATGGTTGGTATGTTCATTATATCTACGATATAGTCAAAGATGACATGGTCAAATGTAGGTGTATGAGATATTATGGCTTAGCTAACACAAAAACTTAAAATAAATCACAGCAACAAAAATTGATTTTTATAATTTCCGGTAATATTTAGCGAAAAATTGTATCTTAATTATAATTTTCGACTTTATAGATATAATATTTTCACGTCTGGACCTCTTGAAAATGGGCAAACGGTACAGTTTGGTACAGTATCACACAGTTTTTGTTTTAAGTACTTACCATGACATCAAAAATATTATATCGTTTTTTTTTTGCATATTAATTATTTATGATGGTATAATAAACTGAAAACTCCGCTGGATCTGATTTCAACATATAATTCATTGTATCCAGGCAGAATATTTCATTTTAATTTCTGTCAATCATAAAAATTAAATAATTAACCTCAATTTCCATCATAATAATAAATGAATTAGTTTAACGGAGCCACCCCCCCCCCCCCTCTCCGGATTATTTCTATTATTTGTATACCATTTGCCATCCCGCAATTTTGAGTTTAGTATACGAGTTTCTCTATATACCGGATAGAACAGAAAAAAAATATGTGATTTTCCAACTACCTAATACACTTCCATTTGTTAACAATCAGTTTACACGTCTATATTTTTCCAACTGGAAAATTTGCTGTTTTTCTTTCGCTGTTGTAACAAACACAATGAAAATTTGTTTTACCATTTGCTCTCGTTTTGTGTATGACATACGAGTACAAACATACATATGTACATTTACAAACACGTCTATAAAACTAAGAACGAGAATAAACAGAAAATCTTTTATACTTTAAGATTTTTGTATATAATTTATTTTATTGTAAACTTAAAATTACAACAACAGCAACCAAAAATATTACTGGTGGTAATAAAATAATAATATTCAAATTAGAAATATACAACAAAAACTACTTATTACTGCCTTTCAAATAGTACTTTGGTTCGTTGAAAATTCAAAATCAGCATCACGTAAAACAAAACTGCATTCATTCATTATACAATTCGCGAAATAATCCATAAATCATTTTATGAACTTATTGATAAATCCCATCCATCTCTGTGCTCTACTGAATATTTAGTTCATTCGAATATAGCTACCGATTATTTGAATACATTATTTCCAATTTTATGATTCGAAAAACTATAAAAAAAAAAATACAAAAAGTACACAAAATTTTATTACCCATAACCATCACCCAATTTATTAGACACGAGAAAAATTAACAAGTTATATGTGTTTTCAATTATTTACAGTTTTCTGAATGGGAAGATCATGGCCAAGAATTACCGGATGTTGGTAAGTTTAATTAGCATAAATTGCAAATTATATTTTATTATTATAGACAATAAAAAAAACATTAAAATTAATTTTTTTATTTTATAATTTTATTAATTTTTATATTTTTTTTTATTATTATTTTTTTTTTTGATTTTGTAAATATATAAAAGAAAATTCTACATGTTTTCGTGTATCTATTGTTGTACCTTAAATGTGGTGTATATCGTTTTAGTTAGGATGTGAACAATAATTACAAAATAAAAATTTGTTAGAAACCAGATGTACAAATGTAATAAACATGTATACAAAAAATGTGTAGAATACATATTATTTACAAAGGGACTGTTAAATCGGAATTGTGAAATCTAAATTTTAAAATTTATAACTCTTCGAATTTAAATTGAAACGATTTTATTGAAAATTGAATAAAATCCGATATACACAGTTCCTAGGATGATACGCTTTTTCCGCAAAAGACGACCGATACAAAAATAGAGCAACCTTCCGACCTAATTTTCAACACACATTATCGTTAAAAATTGTAATTTTAGTTTATGATGTATAAGTGGTAACATACATTCAGGCAAATTTATAGCAAAATATGAAAGAACTATAAAAGGTTGGAGAAAAAATCGTCAAATCATCAGTTTTTGGCAGTCATGTGTCAATTTTATGATTTTAATTTTGTTAAATTTGTAGTCTTGATATGAAAAGTGGTAGGACTCCAAAATGTGATTTTAGAATTTTCTCGATGAAGTTCCAATTTTATTTTTTTTTATAGTTTTTCCCATTTAATTCTATGTCCCTGCAGCACCAAGTTTTGCTCGGTCAACAAAACCGAAACAAATAGCAGTTTATAGCGAAACCATTACACTCGCTTTATTTTTCATTGGCCATCATTTTCTATGCTGTACTTGTGGAGTCGCTATTCCTGTCAAACTAGTTTACCGGTTTTTATCCATTCGATGACTTCACGGAGTGCATATTGAATATACAAATAAACCTCCGCCGTTTTTATCAAAAATTGGGCATTTATTGTGAAAGAATGGTAGGCTATGTTTTATTCAAAATATTATCCATCGGTAGCCACTTTTCCCATTTTTCTAGCAGCATACGAATACCACATCGGAATAAAACTTTGTCTTTTGAGGCTATCTATGAATTCACCCAATTTTTGGTATCTTCATATGGTATGAAGTGCTGCTCCGACAGGCCATGGGTCATCGATCGAAACAAGTGGTAATCAGACGGGGTAGTGTCTGTTGCATACGGCTCGATATCATTAATTGTGTATAGTAGAGAGCCCCATTCATTTTTCACGTCCTACTTTACGCAGTTATCCCATATCGAAGACGTACGGCTATAAGACCGATTTAAGTTACCATCTGCGCATTGCATAGCTCCATGCCAGCCTATAGTACTGGACATGGAAGATGGGTCGGCTCATGAATTTTACACGACGATAGGGGGTCGTGGTTGTGTTCCTTTTAACCACAGATCATAATCAGTTGATGAAAATTTCTTGATGCATCCTGCCCCTATCGGTATTCAAACTCGGTACCTCTAGATCCAAACACCAAAGCTTTAACCACGAAAACAAACTAATTGAAATGCTGTAATATGGCTTGGTGGTACTAATTCTTATTTTCGAAATAATAAATGCGCCTAAATATGTTTTGAAAACATTAAGGATACCTTATAATAGGATTGGAACTATATTCCAGCTTCGATATGACCCCTCTTCAAATTAATATGAAAATCGTCTATAAGTTCTAAGGCCTATGGGTTTGAAATGGCAATTATTGTTTTGAGATGGTACGTTTTCTAATGAGAGCTGACCAAGTGGCCAGTATCAGCCATATTTTCAATATTCAGTAAATGGTCAAATTGTCATTTTTTTTTCTTTTATAAAAAGAAAGTATTACTCATCCAGTGGATTTAGTGTCCTTTTAAGGTCAATTTTTTTGTCCCCTTTTCATTCACGCACACACCTATCCATTCGCCTACTCACACAATTACAGTATACCACCTGCACGTTGCAAGCTCCATGTCAACCTGCGCACTGACATGGACGGTGGGTCGGCAGCGAATTCTGCACTCCAACAGAGAAATGGCCAACTTCCAAAATACCAGTTGTACTCAAATAAAAATATTTATGTTTCAGGAACTCCATTCCCGGAAATGGCTCTTTATGTTTTGAGTTGATAATGATAAGAAAATGGTGAGACAGGATAGGCTACAGGTTCGATATGGCTCTTTATAAATTTATATGAAAATCGTCCTCATCTTACAATACCGTCCTGGTCCTAGCTTTGGATATGGTAATTGAGGATATCAAAGCTGGAAGAATATGCCAATTCTAATATACGAGTATCTTCTCAGTCCCACCATAATTGGCCATTATCATTCCCAACTCGAAACATAAAGAACCATTTCCGGCCTAGAGAGCTCTCAAGAAATACAAATTTTTATTTAAATTCAACTTAGATTTTGGAAGTTGGCCATTTATTCAAGTTTCAACATACGGCTGGTGCTGGCCACTTGGTCAGCATTAACCCGATAACGTACTATCTTAAACCAACAATTATTATTTCCGACCCGGAACGTATAGACGATTTTCATATAGATTTGTATGGGGCTGACCCACAGAATGTCCACACAAGGTCGAATTAATCAATTCCATAGCTTGCGCAGCATTTTTTCTTTTGAAAACAGAAGAGAATGTAATGACGTAAATGTTGATGCACATGGAACGACAGCTTGTAAGTAACTGAAACTTAAGTCATAAAAACAGTAATGACTGAAGAGCTACATATATCCAAAATGGCGGGCAATTTCGATGCATTCAAGTATATTTTAATGCAACCAACTTCAGAGCCGAGTTTCTACTAGCACACCTAATATTTCAGTTTTACATAAACAACAATTAAACGGAAAAAACTGGGATGGGATATTTTGTTGTTGTCTTTTTTATAAAAATCGTCTGCTGGATGTAATATAAAACGGAAAAAACTGGAATGAAATAGAATAGTTTCACGTCAATAATAAAACAATAATTATCTGAAAAACTAGAATAACTTATTATACTTCGGCTAGCAGCTTTTCACATGAAAAAAATCAAGTGCAAGTTCTTCTTGCGTTTGGCAAGAATCTTCATCCAATAATGCTTCCATTTTCTCGTCTTCGTACACTTTTGGCCTTCCACTACGTTCTTTGTCTCGACAACTTTTCCCACTTAAGGCAGCCTCGCTTAAAGCAGCCGTAGTAACCTCTTAGAAATATCTTAGGACATAGCACTTCTAATGCTATATTGTGGCATACAACTTTTGAATATTATACCCAGTGCTCGCCTAGATTTTCTGAAAATTCATGTTTTTCAATTGGATTGAATCTAGTATAACCCTAAGGCCCGCAATCAACAAATTTGCAGACCTTTGAAACCCTAAAGCTAGAGAGTTTTTCTTTCTTTTCAACGGAACCAATACATTTTCCGTGTCAGGTACTATAGGTGCGTAACTAAATTTCCGGTTTGTTTTTTTTGAAAAATTAAAAATGGAAAGTTTCAATAGAAATATAAAAAATAGTTTATTCAAAGTATTGTCCTTCTCTATCTACACATTTTTGCCATCTCTCTGGCAATACATGAATACCACGACGATAAAACGACGTGTTTTGGACCGGAACCATTCGTCCAATTAATGTTGCACTTCTTCGAAACTGGCAAAGTGTAGCCCTGCCAAGGCATGCGCCATCAACCGGAACAAGTGATAATCCGAAGGGCCAGCTCTGGCGAATAAAGCGGGGGCGGTAGCAGATCCCATCTTAGCGTTTTGATGGTGTCCTGAGTGATGGGAGTGCGATGGCTTGGAGCATTGTGCGTCCTGCAATATCACTCGTTCGTGTCTCGTGTCTAATTCTGGCCGTTTTTCGAGCAATGCATGGTTCAGATTGTTGTCATTAGCGTTGCCCATTGATAGTTTTGCCCTGCCTCAACAGCTAATATTACACGATTTCTTTCCGGTCCAACCAAACGCAGATCAGTATTTTCATTCCTAAGCAAATTGGCCGTACCGTCGATTTTGATGCTTTGCCAGGTGAAATCCACAACTTTTTGCATTTGGTATTCTTAAAAAACATCCACTTCTCATCCCCCTTAACAATTCGACACAGGAAGCTCTTTCTTTCATACCGTGAAAGCAAAATTTTGTAAGTGGCCCTTCGATTTTCCATCTGTCTCCCAGTCAACCCATGCGGCACCCATTTTCCTTCCTTTTGAATTTTTTCCATAGCATGCAAACATTTATAAATACCTTGGCGAGTTGTGTTAAATGTCTCCGTAAGTTGATCTGGAGTTTGCATATCATCTTCATCCAATAACGCTTGCAGCTCTTTGTCTTAAAATGTTTTTGGACTTCCAAAGCGCTTCTTGAAATCGCTTCTTGAGTTTTCGATGATGCATGTTCGCCGTAGGCCTCCTTAAACAAACGACGTGCTTCAGCTGCAATTTTTATCAAGTTGAAGTAGAAAAGCAAAGCTTCACGCAAATGCTGTTTGTTTGGCACAAAACTCGACATTTTCGTTCTTCGAAAAAATATTTTTGTGTTGCGATATGTGCTGGTATTACAACTGGTTATCGTTAACAACTGTGCACGCTATGAATAAAACACGACTTTTGACATAAATGACAATTAGATGTGTCGCTAGCACCATATATGTGTGAAACCCGGAAATTTAGTTGCGCAATATATTCGAATAGCGTGAATCTCTTAGAAATATCTTTTAAGACAAAGCAGTTTTTGCAAAGCAATATTACACCCAGTGTTCCCCTATATTTTTTTATATGTGTGAAGTAGTTCTTTATTCGCATAATTGTAAAGAAAATTTACTTTCAAAATTTTTGATATTACATATTTAATTGAAAATGTATTGTATTTTTGTATTTTTAATTAAATAATACACTGTTAAATTACGTTTGAAAAGAAATTTTGTGTTTTAGACAGTTTAGGACAAACTTCACGTGATTATATAGTCGTGTGTAGTTTGTCCTAAATGTGTCCTAAAATTTCTTGTTGCTTTAGGACAATTTAGGACAAACTTCACATAAATAAAATTTTTCATTTTCAAGTCCATGTTAAGAATCTGCCAATTTATCAGAAAACTTTAAGTATGAAGTTTTATGCCGATCATTCAACCTGTTTGGGCTGTAGGGTGGCCGAATTGTGGTAAAATCACAGTTTATATAAAAAATCGTTATTAAGCTTAAATTTTGGAGAAATGTTTTAAACCAGCTTTGTTACAAATTCAATTTAGAATACTTTTGTAGTTGATTCATATTTTCGGAGATGGTATGTCCATTTCTGGTGGACCAATTTCCGCCAAATTTCATTCGGACGTACCACTTTATGAAAAACGTTTATGAATATGAAGTTTTATCCGCAAATCAATAAATACATCTGTGCTATAGAGAGGACACAGACAGACAAACACGACCTCGAAAACCACGTTTTTGAATTTCCAATCTAATTGGATATTTTCATAGTACCAACCGAGTTCCATACTATTCGTTTGAAAATGGTCTTCGTTCCGTTTAATATACTCATTTTTCAAAATCACATCCAGAACTCATTTTTAAATCTTATCCTACATTTAACATAAAAAAAATTATATCTCAATCGGTTAAGAAATGGCACATTCAAAATTTATGCAGACTCCCATTTAAATCATTAATCTGAGTCCCATCCCCTCTGATTCAGATGACATAGGTGACATATTGTGGAACAAAACTCAACATAGTGGGTAAACCGGAGCACCTTAATACAAATTTCCCAAAATCATAATTCATTGCAAGCATTTCCTGACATTCGAAAATATCCTCTCTCAAACTTTATATCAAAATTGAACGACCAAAACTTTTTTAAAATAATGTCTCGGATCCCATTTGAAAATAATCTAAATACATTTTCCCGAATTTACCACTCGACAACACATCGCACTCATTTTTATTATAAGTCGTTCGATCTTTCGATCTGAAAACCTCTAAAAAAAATTAAATAAAGAGACTCGGTCCGCACAAGACAACATCAAAATCGTTTGAGGTGGAAAAATTGCGAAAAAGGGCTCAAAGTCAAAATATTAAGTAGATAGCGAACGTTACAATCCATAATATTGTAAAAGCACATTTTAAAAACGACGCGATTTTGCAACCATCTAATGTGATCGCATGGCGTGCAACATGTTGCAACATCACGCAACGTTGTACATGACAAGACGCAACATGGTACAATATCTAGCAACATCCCACAACATGATACAACATTAAGCATCATGATGCAACATCACGCAACATGGTATGACACCCCACAGCATGGTACTGATTTTGACAGTGTATTCGGAGAATCATGATTTATCCAGGGCTGGGATGTTCTAACATCACCATTTTTCGATATTTTATCGAAGTCTACGTCTCTTTCTGCTAGAATTAATTTGACGTCTGTTTCGTTTATTCGTTTATTCTTCTCTATTGCTATCACAGGCTACTAGAATATATTTGAAAAATATCTATTTCACTTATTTTCCTTCTAGAATCGAAAATAAATTATTTGGTGATAGAAACGTAGTAGAAACATCACAATGTTGTAGCAGGCTGGTAAATGATATAAAAAATGAAACAGAGACAAATTTTATTCTACAGAAACGAGAAATAAACTTCGATAAATTATCGAAACATGGTGATGTTAGAACATCCCAGCCCTGAAATCAGAACTCCTTGTAATCGGTTCCTGGCATTCGAAAACCCTGACCCACTAAATTTTATTAAAATCATCCAAGCGTTATTTTATTGCATATAAATACAATAGAATATATCGCCAGAACAATTGATATATCGCCAGAGATCTTAACACAACTTTATGTATATGGAGTGTTAGTAGGGGACCATGTAAATTAGAAATAATAATCAAAAGCTTCCCATCCATGAGTGGGGAAAATTTAAAGAATTTTGTATTAAGACCAAATATATTAAAAAAATCAGGCTAACTGAGATATGCCCAGATATGTTAACACAATCTCAGGTATATAGAGTGTAGGTTGGTGACCATGTAAGTTTTAAAATTAATCAGGAGCTATTCTCAACCAGGGATGAAGATAAATTATAGAATTTTGCTATATGACCAAATATGATAAAAATTTCGTATGGCAAGCAACGTTCCCTCTAATTATTCAAAATCATGCGCGGCATAACTGCATTGTGGGCAAGTATTTTAAATTTAGCAAATTTCGAGCAAAACTTAACAAAATTGCAATACAATAGTTTTTACATATAATTTTATTTAAAAATAAATGACTTGTTAGAGAGAAACAAAAAAAATGTCCAGTAAAATTTACTGGAAAATAATAGAATAAGTGGGGAAAATGTTTCCATAAAAAGTACAATATGAAACTCAATACTTTATATGGCAACTGAAAATGCACCTTCAAATACACCTTCAAAAAATAGTATGCGATGAGGAATATTTTTCGTACACTATACGACAATTTTATGGTTGGAAAAGTATTATAGTGAAATGTCAAGAAAAAGTGGAACTTGCTATTAGTTTTTGTGCCGCTAGATATAACACGTTCAGAAAGGGGGTATATTTTTGAAAATTTTATGTTTCGTTAAAATTTTGCTATAAAAAAACAAACAAAAGTTGCTGTCTTTATCGCTCTAACGTAATTTAAATATACTATTCTCTTTCGGTTTCCCAGTATATTTTACTGAAAAAAATTTGTTTCACTGTGGAATCCACGTATAAATCAGGATATAGTTGCCATAATAAGTATTAAACTCAATACTTTTTATGGCAACATTTTTAACACAACTTCAAAAAATAGTATGTGATGTGAAATACTTTTCGCACACTACGCCAATTTTATGGTTGAAAAAATATTAGTGTAAAATGTTAAGAGAAAAATGAAACGTGGCATTATTTTTTTGTGCCACAACGTTCAAATTTTTGAAAATTTTCTATTTTGTTAAACTCGTTTATTTTCAAATTTTTTTAATTATGTTGCCCTCAATTTGTCCATATTTTGACTATAAATTATGCTATAAAAAAATAAACAAAAGTTGCGCTCTTTGTGGCTCTAACGTAATTTAAATATACTCTTCTCTTTTCGGTTTCCCAGTATTTTTTGGAATTGACGCATTGTTATATAATTTCCGATGTTTCCCTTTTATAAAAATCACAGCTTTTGCTTCAATACATATTTTACAAAGTACATCACTTGTTTCTAGAAATTTCATATAACATAACTTTTTGTTTAATTTATAACGACAGGACTTCTGTTTTAACGAGTTCATTTAACCATTCTACTCTAAATTTTGAAGCCGTCTTGTTTGTTCGGGGGTCTGTTATTCCGCGGTCCCAGGTTCGATTCCTGGTGGTGACAAGTAAAGAACTTGCGACTGGGTGTTTTTTTTAACGGGTCATATGTTATTTATATGCTTGTCCATTTTCAGATTTTCAAGCCATAGTAGTTACAGCTTCGTCCTTAATAATATGTTTGTGGAGCTTGAGCTTACAACTAATTTATGTTTTGTCATTACAGTAAATGGAGTAAATGTTTTATAAATTGTATAAAAAAATCACATCATATATGTAATATATAAAATATAAAAAAAAAATTAAACTGCGTGGGTTTACAAATTTTTAAATTTTGTAACTAACACGAAAAAAATGTTAGCAATATTGTAGATGGGCGGATTAAAAATTATGATGGGCAAAATACAATTTAAATCTGGGCGGCCGCCCGTGTGCCCAGCTTAGCGGGAACGTTGATGGCAAGTATAACATTTTTTTATTATATTCGGTCATAGTACAAAATTTTATTAACTGCCCCCTCTCCTGGATGGGGAGCAACTGAATCCTTTTTCTAACTGAAATGGTCCCCAACTATAATACCCCAGATACCTAAGGTTGTGTTTAGATCTCTAGGTATATCTCAGTTAGCCTGAGAAATTTTATTATATTTGGTCATAATACAATATTTTATTGACTGTCCCTTCCTCTGGGTAGGGAGCGTCTGAATATACTTTCTAACTGAAATGGTCCCCAACTAACACCTCATATACCATAGGTTGCGTTTAGATTTCTAGGGATATCTCAGTTAGGCTGAAATTTTTTATTATATTTGGTCTTAATACAATATTTTATTAACTCCTCAAGTTGTGTTAAGATCTCTAGGGATATCTCAGTTGGACTAAGAATTTTTGTTATATTCGGTCATACTATAAAATTTTATTAACTGCCCCCTCCCCTGGATGGAGAGCAACTGAATCCTTTTTCTAACTGAAATAGTCCCCAACTATAATACCAAATACCTTAGGTTGTGTTAGGATCTCTAGGGATATCTCAGTTAGCTTGAGAAATTTTATTATATTTTGTCATAATACAAAATTTTATTAACTGTTTCCTCCCCTGGATAGGGAGCAACTGAATATATTTTCTAACTGAAATGGTCTTCAACTAACACCCCATATACCAGAGGTTGTGTTAAGATCTCTAGGGATATCTCAGTTACTCTGGGAATTTTTATAATATTTGGTCATAATACAATATTTTGCTAACTGTCCCCTTCTCCTGTCCCTGTCCTCATCTGAATATATTGAAAACTGGCATGGCCTCCAACTTGTATCTGAAGTTGTGTTAAGATCTCTAGGGATATCTCAGTTAGACTAAGAATTTTTATTATATTTGGTCATACATAATACAATATTTTATTGACTGTCCCCTCCCCTGAATGGGGAGCATCTGAATATATTTTCTAACTCAAATAGTCTTCAACTAACACCCCATATACCAGAGATTGTGTTAGGATCTCTAGGAATACCTCAGTTGGCCTGAGAACTTTTATGATATTTTGTCGTAATACAATATTTAATTTACTGCCCCCTCCCCTGGATGGGGAGCAACTGAATATTTTTTAAACTGGCATGGTCTCCAACAAACACTCCTTGTACCTGAAGTTGTATTAAAATCTCGAGGGATATCTCAGTTGGCCTAATAATTTTTTATTATATTCGGTCATACTACAAAATTTTATTTACTGTCCACTCCCCTAGATGGGGAGCAACTGAATATATCTACCTCATATACCAGAGGTTGTGTTAAGATCTCTAGGGATATCTCAGTTAGCCTGAGAATTTTTATAATATTTGGGCATAATACAATATTTTGTTAACTGTCCCCTCCTCTGGATGCGAAGCATCTGAAAATATTTTAAAATGGCATGGCCTCCAACTAACACTCCTTGGATCTGAAGTTGTGTTAAGATCTCTAGGGATATCTCAGTTGGAATAAGAATTTTTATTATATTTTGTCATACTACAAAATTTTTTAACTGTCCCCTCCCTTGAATGGGGAGCAACTGAATACTTTTTTAACTGAAATGGTCCCCGACTAACACCTTATATACCAGGGATTGTGTTAGGATCTCTAGGGATATCTCAGTTGGCCCGAGAACTTTTATTATATTTGGTCATAATACAATATTTAATTAACTGCCCCCTCCCCTGAATGGGGAGCGTCTGAAACTTTTTTTAAACTGGCATGGTCTCCAACTGATTTAATAATTACATCCAAGAAAACTCTAATTTTCGATAATGTTCCGTCTTACCCAGTTAATATCACTAACACAAACACAATTAATGAAACTAGCAAAAGATTAGCATTTCCTTCACATTCGTTATAAGATGGGATATTTTGTTTCTATTCGTAAGTAAATATGTTGGTTTGGCTACAGACTGAAACTCGTAATTACATAGTCGTGCTGCCACAAACAGCTCTCTTTCTTTTTAGGGATCACTTGTCGATCTCTAGTAGGCAAATGTATTTAGGCAAATGTCTACTGTCTGTTGCCTAGTATTTAGGCAAATGTCTAATTCTGAAATAACTAGTTTTAGTATTGCCACTTGCGAGTATACATAGTTTTGGTCACCCTGGTTTTACTTGCATGAGGTTTTAGTTCCACTTTGGTGAAAATTTAAATAATATTTCCTGTAGTTTGCTGGATGTAGGATCCTCTTTTGAAGTTGATGGTACCAACCCATCTACCATTCCTGGAGTGTATTTTCCTTTTCTTGATTAATCATTCATTCCGCTTTAAGGGCCCCTTTCTAGTTCTGCTTCATCCGTATGGAATGAATTTAGTTGTCGTCCCAAGCAATGTCATTTCTCTTTATTTTTCACGGAGTTCAATGGGTTTCTTCTCGTACTTAAAGATTTTTTCAGTTGAAGATACTGATGATGTTATAAATTTGTAGCAATTGAATTAAGCAATGATTTACCATGGACTAGACTCCGAAGAGTGTAGTTTTAGCAGCATCTTTGCTGATGCACCTTCATCAATTTTTCCATGTTATACCACTGGCGTTTGGTCCATGGTAGTACTTTGCTACTGCCGAAGCAGTACCCACCCTTGCAACGTAGATGGGGCTACTTAGATGCACATAAAAATACGCGGACCCTAAGTTCAAGGGCAACATAAAGAATTGGTTTCTTGCAACCTCTTATGATGTTGATTTTAAAGTTTTTACTATTCCTGGAGGGTGATGAGCTTTCCTGTTCTTACTTATTCTTTCATTCCGGTTTGAGTGCCAATTTCTATAGAACCAAATTCTTCTTCATCCGTATATGGAATGTATAAAGGGCATCATCGGTTGACTCAAAAAAATACTTGAGGGTTGTCCCATGTTAGCCCCCTAGCAAGTTGGAACTTAGATTTGATGGTGACGTTTTCTTTTTCATTTTCATTTTTTAATGACCTCATATTATTCACTTGTGTAAATCACATGATGTTTCAATTCCATACTGGCGATTGCGCCAGAAAACATTATGATGAATTTACTTAATAAGTATAACAATTATTTCTATATAGTTGATTTTACGTTTTTTTCCAACTGTAAAAAATCCATTCAACTCAATTAACTGCATTACTCTACTAGTAACAGCAACTTAAATACACGGTAGCCTATTTATAATTGGCGGGTGTGGTACTATATATTAGTTCATAGTACATATTTTTATATTCCCTACCACCACCCAACACTACCTATGTATATAACGTATACCTTCATATAAACACGATTTCCATCCCATCAACGATCAATAAATTTCCTTACAATTTGCCTTTATAGTTTATTATATACCTCTATTTCTATTTCCAATTTGTGTATGCTATAAAAATCATTGCACTTTGAAAGTCATTGCACTTTGGTGTAGTCATTGGGGAAGTCATTGCACTTTGGTGTATGTCTCGAAAATACAAAAAAACACGGAAAATTTTATAATAGAATATCCTTTTTTTTTTGTTATTCAGTTTTCAAATAAGGAAAATTTTTTATTATGGCTTTTCAAAATAAAAATAAAAAATTAAATAGCTTGATCGGAAAGTAGGCCAATGGGTTGAACGAGCACTCGTATATTCTCACTACAAATAAATTTGTTTTGAAGAAACAATGCTCGACAAGTTATATGAGGCGGGTGGAGCGGAGGGACGAGCGTAGAAAATTAAAATGTGATTTGTTTTTGTTCTATTCTGATAATCGTTACTGTTTAGTTTATGAATAAATTTTCCGCTTTAATTTTTCCTCAAGTGTTTTCCTTTTGATTTCTCATTTCATCAAAAATGAACTTTGTATATAGAAACAAAAGGATAATAGCAATTTTAACAATGATAACAAAAATTAAATGAGGTTGAGTGTAAGTACATGCATATTCACATATTGCGGCACATCTTGTCATTTAATGTAAATGCAAGTGTGTTAAGATTTTTAAATTTAATTTGTGTGCGAAATAGGTAATGAAAATAAACGTTAGAACATTGGTTTTGGAGCAATTTTCTAATTTCACCGGATTATCTCAATAAACAACATTGAAATTTAAGTTAAGGAAAACATAAAAACGTTTAAAATCAGTAACTTAAAAAGGCATGATATCAAAGAATGTCAAAGGGCCGAATTTCAAAGGGCCGAATGTGTCGAAGGGCTGAATATCGAAGGGCCAAATGTCACAAGGCCGAATGTCGCAGGGCCGAATGTTTCGAAGGGCCGAATGTGTCGAAGGGCCGAATGTCAAAGGGCCGAATGGGTCGAAGGGCCGATTTTTTTTTGGTTTTATATTTTTTTTATTTTTAATTTAATTTAACTATTTTTTTTATTTTTTGTACATATACCTATTGGTGGCACATGACAAAATTTTTCTTCACTAAAATGTATCGCTGACTGGATACGTGATGAAAAATAGTAAAATACATAAATTCATAAGAAATTCACATTATATTCAATAAAACAACAAATTTAAAAAATTATATTTCTAAAAACAAAACATAAAAATGCGTCCCTTCGAATCATTCGGCCCTTCGACATTCGGCCCTTCGACACACTCGGCCCTTCAACACATTCGGCCATTCGACATTCGGCCCTTCGACATTCGGCCCTTCGACCCATTCGGCCCTTCGATACATTCATACAGCTTTATTCAAAGTTATTAACCTATAATAATTGACTAAGAATTTCAAGAATTGAGTTTAAAAAAAGTTTAGGTAATTTTATAGCAAAAAAGGGAGCAAATCATTGTGTGACCCTTTCGCAGTCACACCATGATTTGCTCCCATTTTAGCTATTAACTATACTAACAACAATTTTGCATTGATTACACTAATAACAAAAGTTTACTCAATATGATAAGATAAAGTGCAATGCTAGAAAAAAGTCTTATTACATTTAATTATAACGCGAAGAATGAAGAATGTTCACATAGATAAAATAAAATTATGTTTACATAAAATAAAATGTATTTTACCAAAATTATGTCGATTAGTTTTGGATTGCATCCAAAAGCTATGTAAACCAGAAATGACTTTATGCTGTTCAATCATGAGTTGAACATACTCCCAGGCAGCAATGAATTTAGGTTGTGCTACAGTTGGATTTTGTGGGTGTTCTTTACGGTGAATTTGGTCGAGGAAGTGGTGGCACTGACTGAGGTTTAAATTTGAAGTAACAAATGATAATGCAAATGATCAAAATTCCTATGATTGAGTAGGAAACCGTAGACCATGCAGAGGCCTCACACGGTGATTTTGCCGGCTAGATCTCAGGGAGAAATGCTATGGGTCATGGAGTTTGAGGCTTGCGTGGCTTCTGGCCTACACTGTGATTACAGAAATTTATATAAAAACGCAAATATAAAAATAACAAAACCGGATGTCAACGACACTGAATGGGTATGGGAGGGGAGACCGAAAAATGTAATAATTTATTTTATTTTAATCACAGCAAAAGACGACGAGAAGCGGAGAACCAAAATCTCGTAAGAAAACAACAAACAAAAAAATCAAAACAACCACTGCCAAATTTTTGGGGCGAGACCAATGTGCGAGCATGGTCGCGTGCACAAACAGTCAAACACCGCTATTTTGCACTCGATTACAATTGAAAAAATTTTAAATTAAAAAAAAATTTAAAAATATAAAAAAGAAAATAAAACAAACAAAAAAATTGTACCTTATTACTACGCACCTATTGACCGTTGCGGCCTTATGTACCCGTCATGCCTCACTCGGTGATACCCCACCCGGACCGTTGTGGCCCGGTTATGCCGTTTCCCGCTCCACTGATGCTGCCCAACCGTCGGAAAACAGCAAATACTACGGCTGGCCTTAACTGGCAGCCGAAATAGGTTGGGGGTTGGCTCGCCAGAAAAAAACATAAAAATATCTTACTGGGCGTCCGCCTGAATAAAGTGTTAATGCTGCTGACCACGTTGGGCGTTGATTCGCCTTAAAATTGTGAAGATATAATTGTTGCGTCTTCCCACAGAATCATAGAACAATTTTACAAATGGCCGGTTGGCCACCTGTAAATACTTTGTTGGGCGCCTCGCGACAACCGTAAAACCGTTAGAATTCAAATGGCCTTAACTGGCCACCCGCAACCTTAGATAATTAGGCATCTCCCACCCTTAGTAATATCGTTGGTATTCGTGGCACTCGTAGATAGTGTGGTACCGTTGGAAAAACGGGGCACCCGTTGATTATGTTAATTATCCCAGCTTATCGCAAATGCAAAACGGCTCGGTATTTTGCACCGTGAATTATAAAGATGATCACACTAGACAATCAAAATTATCTTTTGAACGTAACAACAAGGGATTCAACCACCAAACATAGTACAGTAACGAAATCACGGTATTATAAAAAAAAATTAAACTTGGTCAAACCCAAAAATTCAAATTACTCTTTATTTACAATATAATTTTACAAGCGTATGTTTTTCTTTTTCCGCCACTCGTTTATTCGTCTTTTCTTATTATTTGTTTTTCACAAAAAACTTAAACTTTTGCAAAATAAACTAAACTCTGATTTTATTTTTAATTCCAAAACGAAATTCAACTTAATACAAAAAAAATCTATAACTCGACTTTTCGTTTAAAAGTCACAAACCAGACAGAAAAAAAATTTTCGCGCATCTAAAACTTCTAGAATGTTCTTTTCGGCTCACTTTTATGTTTTTTTCTATATACGCGGCACTCACGCACTCCCTATTATGCGCATCAAATTAACCGTATACAAAAAAACAACCTACAAAAAAAAACATTCAATATAGTCGGCTATTGCGCACACACACCCGGTGCACTGGTCTCGCCTCTACATTTATTCAACGCTCATTGACACTCAGAAAAAAATATTAGTACTAAAAGAAAAAGTACACCGTGCTCAACAACAGGGGACACTGTAGTCAAACAAACTATTCTACTCATTTTTTTTTTTTTTATTATTAAAAGAAAGTATTAATTATCCAATGGATTTAATGTCTTTTTAAGGTCAATTAATACCCCCCTTTTCATTCACGCACACACCCACCCATTCACCTACTCACACAACTACAGTGTACCATCTGCACATTGCAAGCTCCATGTCAACCTGTACATTGACATGGACGGTGGGTCGGCACTGAGTTCTGCACTCCAACAGAGGGTCTTAGTTGTGTTTATTAACTTCACCGATCATAGAACTAAATAACAAGAATGCACGTAAAGAGGGAAATAATAGTTATGACCAGAGAGTCGTAACACCGTGTAGTGATGAACATCATGGTGATTTATCCTTGCCGGCAGTTGTTGATTTCCTTATTATTATTAATAATATTATTTCCAGCTCCTTCTCCAAATTTGTTGTGTCCAGCGACTTTATTGATTTGAGATTATCGTTCACTATTTTCTTCTGGTTTTTATTTGTGATCCGAATTCCTTTAGAACGATCGCTCCGTTTATACGTTTAGACGACTTGTGTTGGTACTGTCGCATGCTGTGCCAATGGCAATAATTTCATCGTCACTAAACCGGAACCGTGAAAATTATATGAGTGGACTTTGGACTCACACAAAACGTCAACCGTTGGTTCATTAGGAACTACGTACATCCAGTGATTCGGAGCGATGAGTTTTATCCAATGTTTGGTTGCATTACATTTATTGATTCAATACTGCACAATCAAGCGTCGTTTATCGCTGCAAGATTGCATAATAAAAATGGCGAAGGTTCAAATCTTTGACAATGATTTACTTCTTTTGTTGTTAGAGGTGCGGAATGTTCTCGATGATTGTCCACTGCTAAGTATTTTGTTGATGGGATGATGCGTGATTGGGTGTTGTTATGGTTAATGTCAGGAACTGGTATTACGGCTAGTAGATTATAACTAAGATTATGAATGTCGTGGTCTGGGATGGTTAATGAAGCTGGTATGAGTTGTCGAGTTCCTTCTAGTTGATCCTCTAATAGAGCCGGCGCAAGTATTGATCTATGCAAAATTTTATGATGTTCATAGTAGGTGATATCAAGAAGGCCTTGTTGAGTATCCTCTAGGTTCTTTAATATTAAGGTCAATCCGATCGTGCTCATTAATATTGAATGGACCCTGCCTTCCTATTTTCGATACTCGTTCAACAATTCCATTTCCGATCTTAGTTTTTGTTGCTCTTTAATTAGATTGTTCAACGATGTCACTCTTAGGTCAGAGTTGTGCTTTCGGTTTCTCATCTGTTCCATTATATGATTTTCGCTGTCGTTAATATTCTCAAATTGAACTTCATATTGGGCAGCTTCACGCTGGGTGAGAAGTCCAAACATGTCACCAAGCATAAGAACTACTGTGTCTCCAAAGCCTCGCTTTACTCGCCGCCGTTCATTGTTGATTGTCAATGGAAGCTCGTTATCTGCGACCAAGTTTTTGAATTGCTACTGAAGTTGTTGAAGGACTATGTCGCATTTTAAGTTAGAGAGCTCCTTGCAAGCTGCTTCCAATTCGATCTGAACTACTTTAAAGACTTATATGTCCCCCCAATAACTCGTCATGTTGTAGTAAATTACTATCGTCCACTTCATGGCTACCACTTCGCTTAGGCGTATTATCTTTGTATTTGTGACTACTCTGACGAGTTCATCTTGTCCCGCATGTAGTTCAACTACCCTTGCCAGTGGCATGGACGTAAATGTTCGTCCTGTGGCATTGCTATGATAGATCTCCCTGTTAGGAAATGCGCTGGACTTAAGAAACCATCATCTTCTGGGTAATTTGAAAGGTATGATATCAAACGGCCGAATGTCGAAGGGCCGAATGTTGAAGGGTCGAATGTCGAAGGGCCGAATTCCAAAGGGCCGAATGTGTCGAAGGGCCGAATGTCGAAGGGCTGAATGTGTCGAAGGGCCGAATGTCGAAAGGCCGAATGTCGAAGGGCCGAATGTGTCGAAGGGCCAAATGGGTCAAAGGGCCGAATTTTTTTTTTGTTTTTATAAATATTTTCTTTTAATTTTTTTATTTTTTGTACATATCCCTTTTTCAACCAAAAACAAAAAAGTTTGTCCCTTTTTAAGTCCAAACCACACAAATGTGTGGGTAAAAAATCATAGTATGTAATGGCGTTTTTAATAAAAAATTTGGCTAAAGTGTAGATAACGTATACTTCGCGGAAATCGGGTAAGATGAAATTTTTTTTTTAATTTTCTTTTTAGGATTGTGCATCTAACGTTTTTAGGAAGTGCAAGCCAAAAATTTCGAGAAAATTATCACATTTTCCGGGAAAATTTTGACCTTTTCATTTTTTTTTTGACAAATTGCGTATTATTTTATTCAAAATAGTACAAACGTGTAATTTTTTTAAATTTTGATATTAGCATTGTATTTCAACAGTTTTTCGACAGTACAAGTAATTTTTCCGGGAAAATTTTGCAATTTTTCTAGGAAAATTTTATAATTTTTTTTGCTTAGTTTAAAATTATAAATAAAATTTGCCTCTTGAAGAATTGTATAAATTCTGGAAAAGCGGGGGTTTGGGGGCAGCCCCATCCTCTAAGGTGTACAACGAAAATAAATTACATTTAAAAAAATATATATATTTACAAAAGTGGATTTTTTTAACATTTGTGGCACTATCAGAAGAAGCGATAAGAGCGATAAAACTCTTTAATCTGTGTCTGCAAGGTCAACGAAGCAATTATTATTAATAAAAATAAATAAAACTAATAAAAATATTGAAAAAATAAAAAGAGGGAAAAGTTTTCCGGAAAATCAAAAAGTTTTATTAAAATAACGCAAAAATGTAATTTGTTACCCGTTTCATGACAGAGTAGTTCGAATTTTTATCATTAAAATTAAGATTTGATAAATAAAAACTGCAGATTTTTAATTTTTGGATGAAATATCAAAAAAATATTTTTGGGAAAACTGAAAATTTTCCAGGAAAATGTGGTGATTTTTCCAAAATTTTTGGCTTGCACCTCCCAAAAATAATAGGTATACAATCCTATAAAGAAAATTTTTTAAAAAATTTTCATCTTACCCGATTTCGGCGATGTATACGTCATCTACACTTACGTCAAAAATTTCGCTTGTTTTGATGTAGAACCAACACAATTGTGTATATAGTTATGGTGTTTTTTTCGGACGAAAATAATTTTAAAAGAAATGGCTTTACAAATGCGTAAGTTTTGTCAAAACACATACAAAAATAAATTTTTGACATGGTACTTTTGCAGTACCCACACAATTGTGTTAACGGGCCGGAATAGGGATATACCTATTGGTGACGCATGACAAAATTTTCTTTCACCAAAATGTATCACTGACTGGATACGTGATGAAAAATAGTAAAATACATAAATTCATAAGAAATTCATTTATGTTTAAAATTTTCAAAATATTCAATAAAACAACAAATTTAAAAAATTATTTTTCTAAAAACAAAACAAATCGGCTCTTCGACACTTTCGGCTCTTCGACATATTCGGCCCTTCGACCCATTCGGCCCTTCGAAACATTCGGCCATTCGACATACGGCCCTTCGACATTCGGCCCTTCGACATTTGGCCCTTTGTACCCATTCCATTTGAAATAGGAGCTGGTGTCCCAGAGTGCAAGCCCGCTTCTATTTATGTTAGAAGTGCTGAAAGTTCCTCAAAGGTTAAAGTGTGAGTTTCGATTATTTTATAGAAATGTTGTTTCGTCGATTTTACTCCGGCTTCCTATAACCCTCCGAAGAGAAAACTTCCCGGGGGCATGAATCGTTTGTATGCGGCTAAGAAGGCATCTGTTAATCGGGCACTCACGAGTTCGGGGTGAATTACCTTTGTGGCTGGACATATCAATATAGCAATGTAATCGTTTGTTGTTTTGTTACAGCAGCCTTTCCACAATTTTATGCTGATTGGAGCTGCATAGTCTACTCCGCAATTTGTGGACGGTGGTGCAGGGTTTACCCTTTATTTTGGTAATATTCCCATTAGTTGGTTCGATGTGTGACGAATTGTGTTTTTAGCATTTATTCTCCAATATCGCGCTCTCAGGTGTGCTAATGTTGCTTGATTGTCACCATGTAAAGTTTTTAGGTGAGAATGTTAGCATTATCGGATGCGGGGTTTTCATATGAAAGGACCGAATTTGATAGTCTCTTATGATTGAGAGTTATGATTGAGCTTCCCTTTTGTAAATTTTGATTTTTTTTAGTCGTTTTAATTCTGCTTCAAAACCTTCTCGTTGGGCGATTCTGATTATGGCCCTTAACGATATGTTTAGTTCTTATGTGAATATTAGATGGGTAATATGCAACATGTAAACAAGTCGTTGTATTGACTAGAATCGATTGAATTCAATTATTCCGTTTTCCGCTGGTGTTGTTAATGTTCTTATGGACTTGCATTCCATGCTACTGGTTTGTTCCATCTCGTGCCTTTCAATTTTGGTTGTTGGATAGCTAAAACCCTTTAGCCATGTTGCCCTTCCCACCAAATCATGTGGGTTAATAATTGGACTAGGTTTAATCCTCGAGATGCACAGTCCGCAGGATTCTCATTGGACGCTACGTGATACCACTGGCTAGGATTGGTATTGGATTGAATTTCTGTTACTCTATTTGCCACAAAGGTTTTATGATTTTGTGGTTTTCCTTTTATCCAACCTAGCACTACTCTAGAATCTTTACAGCAAAATGTCGTTATGTTATTGTTTATATACAACGCTTATAAGACGTTTTGAAGCAGCCTTAATATTAGCAATGCAACTTTTAGCTCTAACGTTGGAAGCGATATTGTCTGGTTTAACGGTGCAAACCTCGTTTTAGCAGCAATTAGTGTTATTTTTTTTATTTTTTTTGCTCTATAGCACTGCAGCATACGCTTGATTAGATGCGTCACATAAACGGTGTAATTCACGGGAGGGGGCGGATTCAATTTTTTCCGCCTCACATGATTTTGGAAAAAAATGGTGAAGAGGGGTTCAAATACCAGGAATCGATTTTGATGAAAGCTAATTTCGGGAAAAATTGTTATCGAGTACTTTCAATTGAGCCTTTTTTTATAAATTTTTTAGGATCAAACGATTTTGATAAAAATTTGCATTGACAAAGGTTTTTTTAATACAAAACTTATTGAGTGTATCTTCACCTTGGCAAGCAGTAGTCAGTAAAAAATAAAAGAATTGCAAGTTCTTCTTAACATAAGAGGTGTATACTAATTAAAATTTCACGATTTGGTTGCTGCAAAATGCTAAATACAGGACATACGTCCGATCAAATTGAATTTTTTTGGGCGACGTATACCAAGTTCTTTCCAAAAAAATGCATTTACAAATCAAAAAACTTGATTTGAGATCAAAAAATTTTCATCGAAATTCAATCAATTTATTTTGGAAAATCTCAACATTTCGGGAAATTTTTTTTGACGTTTATAAACACATAAATATTTTAACGTCAAAAGTATAAACATAAACATAACTTTTTGACTAGTTGACCGTGAGAAATTGACATACGAACTATATATTATTTCGCGCATTAAAATAATTGTTTCTAATTTTGCGAAATAAAAAACAAGTGTTTAATAAAATGTGTTTATTAAGTATTAGTGTGTTTCGCCAAGTGCCTACAGCAAATAGCGTAAAAAGTAATAATTGTTTCGTTTTCACTGTGTTAAAAAAATTGTATTGTCAAAAAATTGTGTTGATAATTTTTTGAGAATAATCTGTCAATATAAAATTTTTGAAAATTTAATGTCAATTTTTCACAAATCTACTAACGAAAAAAAATCAATCGTGTATCGTGTTCTTTGACATGTTTGGAAAGAACATGCCGTTAGAGAATAAATTATTCGTTTACATCATGTAATTGTGTAACAATCTGCCCCAGTCTACCCTATAAGCCATTTCAAATTCATTGGAGATTGTATTAATTTTTCAGGTATAAAATGAACAACAGATGCTCTATAAATTTGACTCCATAAAACGAAAACTAGTGTCGGAAGGATCTGGTATCGGTCGTCGGCTAAAATCATTGGATTAAAAATAATCAATAAAAATTATCCATTGTTTCGAAAAAAGGTTGTATTGTATCGCAAAAAATGCTAGTTGAGAAGGGGTTAATTAATTTATTCTAACTGAGTTTTGTTAGTAGAGAAGTAGATATGACATGGTTTTGATTTTGGCTATAAACATTATTTAATAATATTTTTATCCATCATAAAATTAATATTACATATAAACTAACACAAATTTTATTTTAATTATAATGTGATTTATTATTTAAAAAAAATGATTTTTATTTTTTTATTTTTTTAGCAATTAAATGATTTTTATATTTTAGGTAAAACCATTTTTTCATATTTTGTGTATATTAAATAATTGGCTTATAATAATAAAATCTCTCGTTAAAAAAAAAACAAAATTAAAATAAAAAAAAAAAAATTGTATAATTTATACAGGGTGTTCCAATTAGTCAAGCCCCAATAAATAGAGTATATTTACGTAATTGTGTATGTACTTGTATAATTCATCGGAATATATGTAAAAAAAACTAATCGTTTTGGAATGAAGAAATCATGCGTAAATTTAATTTGTATTATTTTCATCTAATAACGCAAAACCTTCTTTTAAGTATTTTAGCAGACCGAACAAATAGCCAATTAGTGATGGTGAAAATGATTTTTACACCGGAATCTTGTCTAAACCGCTACTTACTAAAACGCATCAAAAAACCAAATGGGAAGTACCTGAGTTGTTTCCTATAGATAATTTAATATTATTATTTGTATGTATGTTGCAATTCTTGCCAAATTAATTAGAAATACAGGTTTCATGGCACTCATTGATTAGAATCAGTTCATATTTTATATGGAAAACATATGATCCAAATTTTGTTTCGGATCACCAATTTTGATTTCAAATCTAGTAAGCGCTTTGTTAACAATTATAACAGTTTTCGGGATAGAGTCCTGAATGTCCACTCAACTATTGCCAAATAACTCGATGAAATTGTCCCGATAAAAAAATACCAAATATTAAGCAGATCTAAGTTGACTGAATAATTTATTGATTCAAATTGTTACATTCTCTACCAAATTCTATTGATTAAGCGACCATAAAAAATTGTACACGAAAGTTTGTTTCAATTACCACAGGCAGGTGGGGCTGGTGATTTTTTATTTTCCGACAATTTTGCTTTATCTCAGAGTGTGTAGGTAACGTCTGTTAAAGAGTTGAACGTGGACGACTGGATGTTGCAGCCTCACTCGATAATTGATGTTAATTTTGACTATTTAAAGTTCCAGTGACAAAAAACAAATCAGTATTCGGTATTCGATCTCGTGATTGGTTTTGATGACGCCGCACCAAACCATTGTGTGTATAACTATACTACACATCACGTTCCCAAGCACATCCTTGACCTCTCCTTAACCCTTATGTAAGTGACGAGGTACTCGGGAACCTTTTGCACTTTTAGACTTTTAGAGAACTTCTAGTTCAGTTACGATCGTTCTTAAAAATGAGAAATTCTACATCTTGGACAAACGTGATAGCAAGAAGTTGTTGTACCTATAAATAAATAAATAAATTTATTAAATAAAAAAAAAAAAATTCTTTCCAAAAAAAATTGATTTATAAATCAAAAAAAATGATTTCAGATCAAAAAATTTTGATGGAAATACCGTGGCACGTTCTTTCCAAGTAAAAAAAAATTTTTTTTTTGATCACAATCAATTTTGAAAAATCTCAACGTTTCATTAGATTTTTTTTGACGTTTACAAACACATAAATATGTTTACGTCAAAAATATAAACATATTATTAATATTTCAAAAAGTATAAACATAAACATTATAACTTTTTGACTAGTTGGCTGTGCGAATTTGACAGACGAAATTATTTTATGTGTCGCATTAAAATAATTGTTTCGTTTTCACGGTGGTAAAATAATTGTGTTGACAAAATAATGTGTTGATAATTTGTTGACAATAAACTGTCAATATAAAACTTTTGAAAATCTAATGTCAATTTTTCACAAATATACTAGCAAAGAAATTAATCGCGTATCGTGTTCTTTGGCACACAAAAAAATCAATTTATTTTTGATTTTTGGAGAGAACTTGCTATTAGTTGCAAAAAACAAATTAAAAAAATAGTTTCCAGAAAAAATTCATGTAAGGTACCCGGGTAATTCGAAAAGTTACCATCAAGACTCGGTGAAAATCAGTAAAACTGCTACTAGGTCCATCTCGCAAATATTTATTCATGACAGTTTTGAAAGATTTCACAACCTCTTCTGCGTCCTCATTTGACGTGTGATGGTATGGCGCAGTCTTTTGAGTGATCAATTACCTTGCGCCGAAAGAATTTGCTAATGTAAATTTGCTACCTTTATGAAACTATCGACACATAGCATCCAACCGTTCCTACGGCTTCATTACTATTGGCCAACATTCGAACATCTTTGTCGGATTCGGAGCAATCTCCTGTCATCATCGTCGTTTCTGCACTTTGATTTCAATTTCGTTGTTGGTGTCGTGCCACCAGCGGTATATATGGGTTAGCTGCTTGGTTCGAACAATGCCTTAATGTTCAGTATGCAACAGGGTTAAAACTGTCTCTCGCGAAGGAAATTATGACTTGAGTAAACTCGGTCTGGAAAAGAAGAGCGTTATTGAAATTCAATTTCTACATAAAACTTCTCAAGATTTCGATTTTGGATAGAGACGGGCCATCCTTTTTCACATATGGCTGGACACTCGCTACAACTCGCTAAATTTCTACCTGTTTCTGCAGCAATTTGTTTATTGCCCAGAAAAAACTCTTCCAAAATTCCGTGATATTCTTCGTTCTTTTGACAAGCACTCTATATATACGACCAAATTTCGCATCCAGACCAACGGGAAGTCGTTAAAGTGCATCGGCGTTGCCATGCTTGTCGGTTACCTTACACTTGATAGTATACTGGCATCCGACAAGAAATACAGCCCAACGCTGGAGATGGTTGACTATCGTAACTGGCAATCCTTTGTATAAGTGAAACAGTGATACGAGGGGCTTATGGTTGGTCCGTCACCAGAATAAATCCTTTGTCATACACATATTGGTTAAACTTTTTACAGTCAGAGAATTTTCTTGCTCTTTCGACCAAACAAACGAATAATTTTTCTTACGCAATGCATTAAAACGAGCTGCACGCTACAAGATATTGTTTAGAAAAAGTCTATAAGAATTATCATGGCCAATGAAAGCTTACATTTTTTTCAAGATTGCTGTTCGGGCATCTCTTTAATCGTTCGGAGGATGGCCGGATTTTTCTCTTCCAGATTTTTGAGAAATTCTTCTTCGGTTCTAGTTCTGCTTCTCTAAGGTGAGTCTACGAAAAGCCTTTTCCTCCTTGCAGCCGCTGAAATAACTCCCCTACTTTCGGAATTGTATACTGGCCGACGCAGAGCTAATAGTTTACCGCGACCTTAAAATCTTCGCAGATTTTCAGTGACATTTTGTCAGCTTCACGAACAACAAACGATGGATGTGACCCAACCAATTTATTTGATTGGTTTAAGAATACCAAGTGAAACCAATCAGCTAATATTTCTATTAACTTAGTCCATCTGTTCAAACGCAATCGAGCGTGCCTTTAAACATTTCGGTGTAGCATCAGATTTTAAGGTTAAGTGAGCATTAAATTGATGACAACGATGCAAATCGCACGAAACAGTAAACCTAAACTCTTTCCCCGCTTTAATACGCTGAATTTGAAGATTGAATACATTGAACCGGTCTACTCCCAAAACATTTGATCGTCGGCTGCAAAATATCACATTAACGTTCATTTTACATTGCACTGACACCCGAATATTACCATAGGCGCTCAAACTTAATCCACGATAACCATCGTTAACCAATCATGGTAATTGTTAATCCAGTGTCCACTAAAAATTTTAGATGATTCCCATTAATTTATTTTGTCACAACCAGAACGCTCCATCCAATTTGACTGTAGAGGAAATTATTATTTTAACTCGGATTCCTGTACTTCTACACCACTAATGGTTTTTGTTCAAACTCAATCAAATTGTCGAATAGATTTCCTCAAACGAAGACTTCCTGTTGGCCCGAAATTTCACCTCCGATTGGTTTCTTGAACAAGTTTTTAATATTTCAAACAATTCGTCACAAGAATTTTGTTCAACTGATATTCACGTTTGAATGAATGTCGCTTTGATTATATTCTTTTAATTTATATTATAAATTAATAAAACTTTTATTTGTATTAAACAAAAACCTGTAAGACAGAGGTAGCAGTTGAATTGATAATTTCCAAAATAAATATCGAAAAGTTTGGTTTAGTTCGAATATTATTTCAGAATTATTTTATTTTTGAAAGGTGAATGGTTAATCAGTGATCTATGTAGCAAGAAATGCAAAATCTCTGGTAACAGAAACAAATTACTCGCCAGTAATACTACATATATAGGGTTTTCCAATAAGAGTGATATGATTTCTATAAGAAAAAAACACTAATTGTTAAGGAAATTGAAATGGTGTTTATTAAATGTGAAGTACAATCGATACAATCAAGTTCTGAATAAAACGTCATTCAAATGGCCTCCACGACCTCTTCTGCAGGAACGAATTCGATGAACCCAATTTTCGAGCACTTTTTCCACTAAATCAAGCCGTATGTCATGAATAGCACGTTCAATGTTGACTTGTAAAGCTTGAAGAGAGTTTGGTTAAATAGTCTAATGGTGTTAAATCACAACTTCTTAGAGGCCATTCAATATCACAATTTCTTGAAATAATCAAATCTCCAAACTTTTCTAGCAGTAATTCAATTGTTGCACTTGCTGTGTGGCACGTACCCCCGTCTTGTTGGATTCAAATGTTGTCAAGATCAACTTCTTCCAATTTCGGCTATAAAAAGTTGCTTATCATCGATCTATACCGATCTCCATTGACAGTAACGGTGTTACCAGCTTCATTTCGAAAAAAATAAGGACCGATGATTCCACCAGACCAAAAACTGTGGTTTTTGGTCTGGTGGAATCATCCAAACTGTCAATTTAGGTGAATGTAATGGGTTTTCATGAATAATTTGTGGATTTTCTTCGCACTTGAATCGACAGTTTTGTTTATTTGCCGCACCACTCAGATCAAAGTGAGCCTCATCGGAGAAAATGATTTTTTTAAAAAAATCGTTATCGTTTTCAAGTTGTTCCAAGGCAAAATCAGCAAATTCACGACGTTTACGGTGGTCCAATGGCTTCAGTTCTTGAGTGAGAACAATTTTATACGGATGCAATTCAAAATCCTTTCTCAAAATCCGCCAGGTTGTGGTTTGAGACAGCCCCAATTCTTGAGAACGTCTTGGAATCGACAAATTGCGTTCTTCAGCAACACTTGCATGAACAACAGCAATATTTGCATTACTTCGAGCGTTTCTTTGTGTTATTGGCACTTGAATATTATGTAAAGAAAATTTACGCTCAAAATTTTCAACAATTCGACGAATAGCGAGCACAATTGGACGATTATTACGACTATAAAATGGCAAAAGCGCACGAAAAGTTGCAATTGGAGACCGATTATTTTGATAATAAAACTGAATAGTTTGTAAACGTTGTTCTTGCGTATATCTCACCATGATGAAATTGTAAACATTACTGAATACAATGAAACAAAAAATGGCAGATCACAACATATTACAAATGGCCGAAACGTCACTTAAAAATCATATCATTCCTATTGGAAAACGCTTTATTAGTCGAGGCAATGAAGCAAAAAAGTTCGAAGTTTTTGAGGGCAAGACGAATCGGAATGCGGTTTTTTGCATTCACTTCCAAAAATTATTTCTAAAAACCGCTCTATTTTTTTTTTGAACAAACCAGAAATTGCATTGCAGCAGCCCAAAAATGCATTTTTTGGGACGGCTTTTGGAAGATTATATAACTTTGTAAATAAGAGTCAGAACTAGCCTCACTCGGGTTCTCGGGGGCTTTCAAGGTCGCTGATCACGATTATGATGTTCAAATTGACCCACGGCCGACCTGGAGCTCAGGAACGCCGATGAACGTCATCTCCGTGGGACCCTCCTGAAAATCACGCGGGGAAAGGAGAGAAACTCGGCGTCCGGGTGTTTTTGGGTCGCTGAATACAAATGTGGCATCGGCGAAAACCCCCTGGACACTTGGTGCGCCCGAACCTGGACGCGGACGTCATCCCCGAGAATTTTCCTGACAACATCGGAAAAAACAACCCGAAAATCATTGTAGGTGCGTTTTTTGGGGCGCTAAATCCGAATTTCTCATCGAAAACGACCCCCCGAAGACCTGGTGCACCGGAACCAAAGCCTGAATGTCGTCTCCGAGGGTTTTCCCCACACGATCGAGAAAAGCTAACCGAAAATCGGTGTGGTGGGTTTTTTGGGGCGCTGAATCTGAATTGCCCTTCGAAAACCACCCCTCGTACACCTAGTGCACCGGAACCTGGCCCTGAACGGCATCTCTGTGGGACGCTCCCAAAATTCACGCGGGAACGTTTTTTGGGCCGTTGAATACAAATATGGCGTCGGCGAACACTTCCCGGACACCTAGTGCGCCGGAACCTGGACGCGGACGTCATCCCCGAGAGTTATCCTGACAATATCGTGAAAAACAACCCGAAAATCATTGTTCGGGCGTTTTTTGGGCCGCTGAAGCCAAATTCTCTCTCTGCCGCAATAACGTTTTCAACTGAATATCTTTCAGTATTGGTGCAAGTTGAGCCTTCACAAATTTTATAGGCAAGATTGTAAGGGAGGCCGTGCTTCAACTACAGATCTTCAGATTACAAACTCCTGCGCATCCACAGAATATTAGTTCCATAATATTCTTGGGCGCAGGTTTTTGTGTCATTTCTACAGAGACCAGTGTATCGCCTTCCTTTCTCCACCCCCATTAAGTTGGGTCCATGGTCAGCTGGTCTTCGTGCAGCCAATGTTTCACCTGAAAATAGACCCTCTTTCGATGTTGTTGAATGGCATCTACTGTGGGAAGAAAGTTCCCTAAATTTACTCTCCTCTTTACAGCGGTTTTTATATACATACTGTACCTGTACTGTACTAGTAACTGGTCCCATTTTAGCTTGTCCTCATCAGGAACATTCCGCTTCCTGAATACCAGTGGAGCACTGTACATTGCCACGATTAGCTGCGCCCCGTTCTCAAAAATTTCTTCGCTTGACAAACCAGCTTCCTTGAACTTCTTTGCTTGAGCTTGAAGGTCTGGGAATTTAGGAAGGTTTTAAAAAATTTTGTTTTTCCCTGGTAGTATGTTGCTGAAACGGCATCGCACCCCGTTATTGCATGGAGCAACAAAATATTATCTTCAACAACTGGCATATCAGACAAGCTACGCGAGGAATATACTCCTTCGGGTTTATTGGGCCTTGCAGGTTTCCGTAAAAATATTTCTCTGTCAACCGGGCAGAGTGCGGTCACTAGACTATGACTACCTTTTTAGTAGGGTCCCTAGATTCTTTTAGAGCTGTCGTTACAATCGTACTATCAGCATCCGCTGCACATTGGTCTGAAACTATCCCGACTGTGGTCAGTTTGACACGGAGCATTTCAATAATGTTATTTTTATTGTTTTTATTTTGTAAGAATTTATCCTGTTGTATTTGTAACGCCACATTCTCGCTAAAACGGACGTCTGCTGCTCTTCCCCGATTAACGCGACGGATTCTTTCACATTCCTTAGTACTGAGGGTTTGGTATCAAAAATAACTATCGCGCGTTTGCCGTAATGGTTCAACTGTCAATAATCGCCGAGAATGTTTGTCCGATTGTCCATTTGACTTTGTGAATCAGTAATCATCCATTAAAAGCAAAAAATGTCCTCTCAGGATCATTAATATTCGTGGGAATTTTCTTGAACTATGAATACAAATCGGACTTTATATTCTTCAGCATTCTAAAACTATAGAAGTATCCCTGAGTGAATGCAGAGATAATTCCCACTTGAAGTAGTCTATCATTTCTTCCTCACCTTTTTTTAATGCCCATATTCTATGAAACAGGACGTCGGGATCAATTTCTATCACTTTATTGCCGACTTTTATTTTAGAGTTGTAAGAGGCGATAGTTTTAACGATTCTTGATCGCGACAATTTTAGATCCTTGAAATTTGATCCCGAAATATCTTGCATAACCCTGACACCTTCTTCAAAAGCATTGTGGCAACTGCTTTCCGGGCTCCCACTCATTCCGTTAGCTATGTTTATGAGGAATTCTATGGATTCAGGGAATGGATCGTATTGCTGAACGAAGTTCTCAATCAATTTGAAAGATTTCTAATCTGCCTTGAGCCTGGAATCTTTTGAATCCTTATATTGGTGATTTTTAGCAAATGCACAATTCATGAAGTCCTCTATGCCCTCGATAAGATCTTTGGTGACCAAGAAAGTTTTGATCCATTGTCTTCGGCTTCAGAGATATGAGGAAAAATTGATCTGCATTACAGCAAAACAATTTTCTCTGTAGGTATAAACAGAACCAGAGATACAGCGACAAGATACAACGCCTGTCAAATCAAAATACACATAAAAGATAAGAAGCTAACACAACCAATATAGCTGGCGACGACTCGAATTTATTTATGCTGTGTGCCTCATGTCGATTTTTTAGTCTAAATTTCCAACTAACTAAATTGATGGTTATTTCATACCAATCGTTCAAAGATGGCACAAAACAAACCGCATCTGATGTTTTATTAAAATTTGCTATATAAACTTAAATTTAACATTCTATGAAACATTTCTAATCGGTAATTGATAAATCGGAACTAAGTTTGCAGTTTAGAACTAAATATAGGGTAGATTTTGGTGTATAAATATTAGAGACATCTAACAATACCTGGGTGGACTAAATCGGCGTCAGGCACACAGCCTTAGAATCAATTCTAATTTTGTTGCCGGCACTGCAGTATTACCAATATAAATTTCAGATTATTATGTTGGTAAACACTTTTTACAACTATTTTTAAATAAATTTCAACCAAATCTAAATGTTGTACACAATGTTTTATGTAAAAAAAATTAAATAGAGTCGATAAAAAAAGACCTGTGTGAAGTTCTTGGACAAAAATGTATGCGAGTGTTCTTTGTGAAGTTTATGGGCACAGTTTTATTGCAATTTTAACAGTGTATTTATTTTATATTAAAATAATTCGAAAATAATTATAATAAATATTGAAAAAACAAAAGAAATTGTTTGACATTAAAAAATATATAATGCTCATTACATTATTATAAATTTTTAAGTAAGTCACATACCATACTGTATAAAATGATAAACCAAATAGCAAAAATCTCAGAGATTGGCTCGCATCGTGACTATATACATTCGAAAGGGGATTCATTAGGCTATTCAAATCAGTAAGCCCTGTCTCGTTATGATAACCAAGGCTCGTGAATCGAATTCAAAAATTCGATTCACGAGCCTTGGCCTTAATATCGAGATAGGGCTTACTGATTTAAATACCTCATTGTATTCCCTTTTAAACGTATATAGTCACTATGCGATCCTATCTCTGAGATTTTAGCTATTTGGCTTAGAGTAGTAGATCATCCATGGATATGTAGACTCGCTGTATTGGTAAAAATTAAAAATTCGTTTCACAAGCCTTCTTCATCATTTTAAGATAGGGCTAACTGATTTAAATAGCTCAATGTATCCCCTTTCGAACGTATATAGTCAGTTTGTGAGCCAATCTCTAAGATTTTTACTATTTGGTTTATCATTTTATACAGTATGGTATGTGATTGACTTAAAAATTTACAACTATGAGCATTTTAGATTTTTTAATGTCAAACAATTTCTTTTGTTTCTTCAATATTTATTATTATTATTTTCGAATTATTTTAATATAAAATAAATACACTGTTAAAATTGCACACTTCCATAAATTTTTGTCCAAGAAATAAAATGTGTTCAAAAACTTTACAAAAAACACTCGCATAAATTTTTGTCCAAAAACTTTTGTCCAAGAACATCACACCGGATAAAAAAATAAATGAAATATTGTATGGTTATTTTATTATTATTTTTCTTGTTTTGTCGCTTCTTTTGCGCTTATTGTGTTTACCAAAGCGACATCGCCGGCAGACAAATGTATTTTGTTGATGTAGCTTGTCGCTGTATCTCTGGTTCTGTTTATACCTAAAGTTCCAACACTGTTTTGTTGTAACGAAAAATAAAAATATAAGAAATCAATTTTTTTTTTACTTACTAAGCAAACTTTTAATTCAGACACTGCTAAGTCAAGGAAGAATATATTTTATTTCTCGTTACAACGACACAGTGTTAGAACCTACAGAAAATTGTTTTGCAGTAGTGCAGATCAATTTTTGCTCAATCTCTGAAACCGAAAAACAGGTTTGAAAAACCGAAAACCGAACACTTTCCGAAAAATTTGGTATGAACAAAAAATATTTATTTTGAACTGCTCAATCAAAAAGAACACAGGTTCTAATTTACAAAAACCTAACTTTCAACGAGAACTTACAAATCTCCCAAACTAATGAGTTTCAACGTTATTCAAGATCAAAAATTAACGTCCCTTTCGACACTGTACATTTTTCATTACAAGTAATGTTATCCTATGTTGCACCGTTGATCTTGTGATTTTGCCTTTTCAAACAAGACTCAAGCAGCACTTGCCTCCGCGCAAAATTCATGCGCGACTCGTTTCTGTGTATGTGTAAAATTATTTTCGTTTTACAATGAATATTTGAGCCAGTGCAGCTAGGGTTCAAGTTGGAAATGTGCAAACAAAACACGTTGGAGTTTCGATGTGAACGAAGGGTAACTGGAAAATCTACCAATATACCACCAATCGCGGATCCTTGGCCTCTGGTTAAATCGTACCAAAAGATGGATCACAATTGGAGATCTCAGAACTACAAAAACCTCTATGCATACATATAATATTGACAATAAGCTACAAGTGATATAGGTTTTCGTAAATAAATGGCCCAACAAATGTTGAGCTGTATGTTTCGATATTTTCTTAATTGTCTTCTCAGATGAACAAAAGTTCTTATTCCATTGTTGTTTTCCGCTATCTACTGTCATCAAAGCACTTTTTCAGTTAGCTGACACTGACGCAATCGCTCCTGTGTCCTGTGTCCATGACCAATCTAGTTACACATAACAGAAGGACTCCATTTCGTGTCGCACTCCACATCCTGAACTCGATCTTAAAGGTAACTGATCATAAAAACCGGAAGCCTTAGAATGGTTACGATATTGTTATGTATTTCAGGCGTTTAAAACAGAGATTTATAATGAATTTTGCAAATAAAACACACTGTTTAAAGATACAAACTTTCCTTACCAACACCTTTAACATCTTCGTCAACTTCACTATTTCACTAATTAACACTTTTCACTAATTCACTTATACTTCACACTGTTCACTATTTAATGCTCGAGTGGTACTTTTCACTGTTAAATTACAACCGTCTGCATGGCAATTTGCTCGCGCTTGTATCCCTTTTCCTGCCCGATAACACAATTGTGTGGGTACGGCAGAAGTACCATGTCAAAAATTTATTTTTGTATGTGTTTTGAACCAACTTACACATTTGTGTTTTCCTTTCAAACTGATTTCGTCCGAAAAAATACACAATCACTATACACACAATTGTGTTGGTTGTACTTCAAACGAAGCGAAATTTTTTATCAAAAACGCCATTACATATTATGATTTTTGACTTACACATTTGTGTGGTTTGGATTTAAATTAAGCCATTTTTTTTTAGTTGAAAAATGGACATGACCATAGTTGTTTGAGAATATTCCGTCATGTAGTTGTATTCGCGAACATTTACGACATTAATTTTCGAATCAAGGTGTGTATATTGCTTTCCCTCTTTCTACACTAATAGCAAGTTCTTTCCATAAACCGAAAATAAATTGATATAGGGTTTTCCAATAAGAGTGATATGATTTATTTAAAAAAAACACACTAATTGTTAAGGAAATTGAAATGTTTTTTATTTAATGTGAAGTACAATCGATACAATTAAGTTCTGAATAAAACGTCATCCAAATGGCCTCCACGACTTCTTCTGCAGGAACAAATTCGATGAACCCAATTTTCCAGCACTTTTTCCACTAAATCAAGTCGTATGTCATGAATAGCACGTTCAATATTGACTTGTAAAGCTTGAAGAGAGTTTAGTTTATTGCTAAAGACCAATGACATCAAATAACCCCACAAGAAATAGTCTAATGGTGTTAAATCACAACTTCTTGGAGGCCATTCAATATCACAACTTCTTGAAATAATCGCATCTCAAAACTTTTTTCGCAATAACTCAATTGTTGCACTTGCTGTGTGGCACGTAGCCCCGTCTTGTTGGAGACAAATTTTATCAAGATCAACTTCTTCCAATTTTGGCCATAAAAAGCTGGTTATCATCGATCTATACCTCCATTGACAGTAACGGTGTTACCAGCTTCATTTCGACAAAAATAAGGACCGATGATTCCACCAGACCAAAAAACACACCAAACTGTCAATTTAGGTGAATGTAATGATTTTTCATGAATAATTTGTGAAATTTCTTCGTACCAAAATCGACAGTTTTGTTTATTTACCGCACCACTCAGATGAAAGTGAGCCACATCGGAGAAAATGATTTTCTTAAAAAAATCGTTATCGTTTTCAAGTTGTTTCAAGGCAAAATCAGCAAATTCACGACGTTTACGGTGGTCCAATGTCTTCAATTCTTGAGTGAGAACAATTTTATACGGATGCAAACTCAAATCCTTTCTAAAAATCTGCCAGGTTGTTGTTTGAGACAGTCCCAATTCTTGAGAACGTCTTGGAATCTACAAATTGCGGTCTTCAGCAACACTTGCCTGAACGGCAGCAATATTTGCATTACTTCAAGCGTTTCTTTGTCTTATTGGCACTTGAACATTGTGTAAAGAAAATGTACGCTCAAAATTTTCAACAATTCGACGAATAGCGAGCATACTTGGACGATTATTACGACTATAACATGGCAGAAGCGGACGAAAAGTTGCAATTGGAGAACGATTATTTTGATAATAAAGCTGAATAATTTGTAAACGTTGTTCTTGCGTATATCTCACCATGATGCAATTGGTAACATTACTGAATACAATGAAACAAAAAATATGACAAATGGCCGAAACGTCACTTAAAAATCATATCATTCCTATTCGAAAACCCTATATCTTTGTGTATCAAAGAACAGGCTACAAAAATAATTGAAACATAAAATACAAAATATGTCAATGATTGAAAAAATGCTGCAAATTTTATATTGACAGTTGTGCCTTTAAAAGTGTGTTTATTTCTTATAGTATAATAGATTTATTGACGATTATATCATAAAACACACAAAAAATTACTTTGAAGTTAAAATCTCCAGTTCAGCTAGTCACAACAAATTACAATACACAAATAAATAAATAGTTCTTGTGTATGTGTATACTCTTGACGTTAATATTACTTGTGTTTTTAAACGTCAACAAAATGTCCCGAAATGTTGATAATTTTCAAAACTGATTGCGATCAAAACATAAACCAATTTTTTTACTTGGAAAGAACTTGTCATGGATTTTCGTGTGGGTAACTGCAGCAAGAATTTCGTATTACAAAATAAAACTGTGCATACCGGTTAAGCCTAATTCGTGCTTAAGTGGTCACGGGAACAAATTAGTGCTAGTTCAGCAGCCGAAAAAACGGGAAAAGAAAATTTCAAATTTCGCCTGAAAGACGAAAAATCAAGAAATGCTTTAAGCCTAATTTTAAATCTTTCCAAAGGTGGCTACACTGAAGGAATTTTTGCTCAAATATTATTTTCATAAATTTTCATTCCTAATTGAGGAAAACAAACTTGCCCCTAAAAGATACTATATCAAACAAACAAAATACCGCAGTATACCGTTCATTAATATTTTTGTTGAACAACAAATTTAAATATCGAAATATCATTTTATAAAATCCAAGAATAAGCAATTCAGATAACATATTCCTGTCAGGCATGTTCATTGCCTTCCGAAAAATAAAGAAGGTGAATTTGTGCTAATCCAGAATTGGCCCAATTCCATTGAAAACACAGACCATTGAATTAAGGATTTTCTGACATAAAGTGTTCTAGAATCGAAGTTGGCACTTCTCATTGCATATTCCTGATGGCAATGAACATATCTGATAGGAATTTGCAATGAGAAGTGCCAACTTCATTGGTTTCTAGAACACTTTATGCCAGAAAATCCTTAATTCAATGGCCTTTGTTGGCAATAGAATTGAGCCCATTCTGGATTAGCACAAATTCAGCCTCTTTATTTTTCGGAAGGCAATGAACATGCCTGACAGGAATATGTTATCTGAATTGCTTATTCTTGGATTTTAGAACATTTTACTTCTTTTGTTTATTTTGTTGTTCGACACAAATATTATTGAACGGTATACCTCTGTATTTTGATTGTTAATGTAGTATCTTTTAGGGGCAAGTTTGTTTTCCTCAATTTATGAATGAAAATTTATGAAAATAATATTTCAATGATCAGCAAAAATTTCGTCAGTGTAGCTGTAGCTGCCTTTGGAAAGTTTTAAAGTTAGGCTCAAATTATTTCTGTTTTTTCTAGAAATCTGGTTTTATTTGTTTTGTCTTTCAGGCAAAATTTGAAATTTTCTTTCCCCGTTTTTTCGGCTGCTGGACTAGCACTAATTTTTTCCATGAGCACTAATTAGCCCAAATTTCCCTGCCGAAGTTACCCACACCGGACTTTCAATCAAAACTTTTTGATCCCAAATCAATTTTTTTAAGAGAATTGCTATAAATCAAATCGTCAAAGATTACTATATCCTAACACGTGATGCGTGTTCCGTTTATCGAAAATGTTGCTCTCTTCTGTGAATCGATCGTTATGCATCCTTCGTCATAGTTCTCCTAACTCCGTTTGTTGGATTCGTCTTCTTCGCCACATTCCAGCACTCCTCCATCTCAACTCTAATGCATGGCATCTTAGCACGTCTCACCGTCACGGCCTTCTGACAAGATCACAATTCGACCCACGTTTTATCTGGCTGTATACTCTTCGTCATGCAATTTATCAATTTTATATTTTGAGCTATACGCATTTAACTCTGATATCGATAGTTTTTTGATCTTTCTGTGGGTTTCTGAATTCTCCGTCTATGTTTCCCATACTAGTATTCATGTCTCACTCGGAAATCAGGCTACCTCATGAAATGATCAGTTCATCACTTCCAACAATCTTTCACGTAGTGACCTAATTTGGCTTTCTTGAAGCATTTACTTAGATTTTTTACATTACGTGCCTCCGAACATGATCGACGTAATTCCTCTTCACCCCAAACGCTTAGTCTTCTCATCGTTTGCTCTGCTAGTCCTTTTATCACTGTAACGACGCTCGAGTTAAGCCTACTAGCAACATTGCTTCAGTGGACGCATATTCGGTTGTAACGCAGCTTCACCGTTTACGTGATGCAGCACATCTATTCAATTTCACGCTAATCACAGTGCACAGTGTTGCCACTTGACCCATGAAGTCTCCGAACTCAGTTTTAGTCGTATCATTGAATGTCGAGTCATCCAAAAAAATTTTGAGTTTCTGGCAATAATTTCCGACATAATTTGCTGAACTCCTCTGTCATTGTATGTCTTTGAATCGATTTTCAATTTTAACTTCACGGTTTTTACCTTTCAGGAAAGCTCTTGCATTTCAAGTTCCTGGTCGGTCCAGGTTGCTCTTTACGTAGTTCAGCAAATTGATCACATTGCTCGGCTCAAAGTTTTGTTAACTGGGTGCTGTGCTCGCCTTACTGGTCTAGTTTCTTGCCTTGCTACTCTAATTTGGTGCCTTCTTCGGCCCCATAACTCTTACTTATTTCCTTCGGCCTAAAGCTCATAACTGTGCTGATGAGTATCTTAGTTTCTAGGACCTGTCGAAATTAAAGATTTCGCAACTCATGTAGGCGTAATTGCAAAATCATATTTTTGAGACCAAATGTTACGGATTTTGGTTAGTGTTTGAAGTGGAAGTTTCATGAAGACACAGATCTAATTTAACAGTGAACAGTACCAGTCGAGTAGTAAAAAATGAACAAAAAAGTGAATTAGAGAAGAAGAAGTTAATGGATTTGACCATACGAATTCACACTGAACGTCCGAAATTCGTAACAATATTGTTAACGAGACTGACTCCTATGGTTTAGATCTCCTATTGGAATATGAACGATCTGCCAGCTGATGCACATCATTTGGTTCTGTCGGAATTCATAATAAAACGTTTTTTTTTAATTTATCACTCAGAAAACTCGGTCCGATTCTATATCTCGTCTCGTCGCCAGTTAAATGTCTTGGTATTAATCGAAAACTCGTCCATTAATTCAAACACCAACAAAAAATAAACTTTAATTAGATAAATGAATGTTTTATTTAACAATATTTTACTAGCGAGCAGATGCGACAAACCAACGAGAATGAGCCATCGGGTGACGATTATAGCGTTGGTATATTAATTCTTGGTACAGAAACAATATTCTAGGTCGGGTAAACTGTATCGAAGTACTATTAAGGTTATAATGTTCTGGGCTAGAATTCCAGGATAACTTCACATACATATTTCGTACAAAAAAAAAATTTAATGCAAAGTATTAAAAGTTAACTCAACCACTACTCGCTTCCCATTGGTTGGGACTTGACTATTTGGAACACACTGTATAATGTAACTAACATGTGAATGTTTTTAATTAATGCAAATTTTATAACACAAAATCACTTGTGTTTATATACGATTTATTTAGGCACACACACACATCACACTCGTTTCATACTGTACACACGGTTTTGAACCATACATCACGTCAAAAAAAATTTTGTGTATATCTCACAACACAAAAATATAATTATGTAGCTAGAAATTTTAAAACACTGTCTACCTTAAAAAATATATATTTTACTCGTATTTACAACAAAAAAAAGAGCACCGTGCACAATCTACATAATATTTTATTACCAACCAGTTGTATACAATAATTAAAAAAAAGTTTTTTGTTAAAATTTACAAAATATTGAAAATTATAATTAACCACCCCACCACTAAATAAAATTAAATTGATTTTTGTTTTGTCTATTTTGTTGACTTTTTTTTGTTGCGTATTCATTTTGTTTATAAAAATTAATTTTAAATTATTTTTCAAATAAATTTTTTCAATAAATTATTTTGCCAAATTAAAATTTATCCACATTGTTACAGCCGAAACATATGTCCGATGGTGGTGATCAATTAGAGAATAATGAATTAGAAACACAAAATTAATAAAAATAAACTTTTGGTAAATTTGGAATAATACTAGTGATTTATTTATAAGCATTTTTTTTTTTAAATTTTATTATTATTTTAAAATTTATGATTACAGTGTTTTATGAAATGTACGTGCTGCAAAATATACTGTCAATAAATTTTGTTTAATGTAATTATTAAAAATTAGGCTAATAGTTTTATGGTTGAACGACATTGTTTAGTAAATGAGGCCTAAATAAAGAAACGATAATTTATATAAATTATACGTTAAAAATTTATAATTATAAATTATAGGATAATTATCGACGATAATTATACGTGTTAAACATAAAAGTCGTGGATATCCATTAATTTCGTTTTAAATGGTAATCAAATTGTGCCAATGCTTTCATATTATTGGTAATGCGGAAAATCCTGTACAGCGGAAATATGCAACAAATAAAAACCCAAAAATAGAAGAACAAATTTCCACTAAACCGGAATATCAGCTTACTTCAAACGGGTTAAAAAATAAAACTGTGCCAAAAATTGATTTCGTATCATGTACTCAAAATAAATATCTTTACTTAAAGCCGGAATATTCCTTAACCCGAAAAACTATTTGGCTTCCGTCAAATTCGGGCTTAAAGGAAGTATAAGCAATTTTACCTGTACAAGGCGAAAAGTGAATTAAACAAATTAAAAATATTTCAAATCACGAATATACTAACTATCTTTATTACCTAACATTACAATTATTGAAACCAAAAATTCTTAATAAGTGGTCACAAGATGTTCAAATTAGTTCTGTTGAAATTAGAATTGTTCAAATTAGAAAAAAATATTACACGTGTCTATGTGGATCATCAGGTGAAATCATATTAGCCCGTTAGGAGCCTAATGCTGTACCAGCACTTGTAGCCCAACCAATGAAATTGATACTGAATTTGTTTACAAGTTGTTTCCAAATTTTTTACACAGTTAGAAAATTTTTTACAATCCCCTTAACGAGCGTTTGTGTGCCGGCTGACATTGGCCAAAGCTACACCACACTTTAAGTATCTCCGCCATTATCCATTATACCATACTGGAGTGATATTGAATTATTTAACAACTATAAATGATACAATAATGGACACTTGTCAAATTTAATGTAGTTATTCGGCACTATAATTTTATAAGCGTTTTGCGCCAAAATGCAATTTTTGAGTTGTGTGCGTATTTAATATATTTGTTTCCTTTTAGCACATTAAATGCATAGGTCTTTCTCGATTTTGTATTATTAAATTCTTTTGTAAGAGAATTTAGTGTTGAAGTAACCGCGGTTTGATACAGAAGTGTTTGTTGACATTTATTGTGAATTTTTTAAGAACAAGGTAAGTTATAATTTTAATTTTTTAATATTGTATAATAATTTTAAGTGAAATAAATGATTTGTTGAACTAATAAACAATAATTCTAATTAAAATTTAACTGTACTTAACATAATAATTGCTATAAATGCATAAACTGCCTGTGTCCATTAATAGTTTTTTTACTTCACGTGATCTAGTTATTCGGCATGATGTGCCCATTATTATGCATATGAAAACTAGTTATGGTCATAGTGATCATTACTATGATATAATGGGGTGCCGATAATTATAACACCATGAATTTTATAAGAATCTCTAATTTTCATGAATTCTCTATTTTATTTGAATCTTGGTAAAGTACCTAATAATAAAAATTTGATTAACCTTTTTATCCTTTAGATGCCCAAAAAAAAGTCTACATATTTAGAACAAAATATAGAAAAAGCGTGTGATACAGTTATTAATGGAAAAATCGGAAATAAGACTGCATCTAGAATGTTTAACGTTCCTCGGTCAACAATACAGTACCGATTATCAGCAAAATTTAAAAAAATTCGTCCGGGGCCAATGACTATTCTCACTGAAACGGAGGAGAGAACAATTGTCGAATGGATAATTGAATGTGCAAGAAAAGGATTCCCGAAACGTCGCGATGACGATATTGAATCGGTGAAGCGTTTCTTGGATGATTGTCCCAGAGATCATCCTTTTGGGGAAGAAAACCGACCTGGAAAAGGATGGTACAATCTTTTTTTGAAAAGACATCCTATCATAGCTACCAGAGTCCCAGAAGCGGTAATTATTTTCTAGCTTAATTTTAAAATATGTACCTAGGTAGTTATTACAAATTTTTATTTATTTATACCGTAGGTGACTGCTGCCAGCTCTAAAGTAAGTCCTGAAAATTTACACAAATGGTTTGATCAAATAGAAAACTATTTGAAAGAAAAACAGCTAATTTCAATATTATCCGAACCAAATCGTATTTTCAATGGAGACGAGACTAATTTTATGCTATGCCCCAAATCAAAAAGCGTGTTAGCAAAAGTTGGCAGTAAAAATGTCTACGAAGTTGAGCAGGGTGCCTCTAAGTCGTGTTTGACGGTAATGTTTAGCTTCTCAGCCGTGGGAAACATGATACCTCCGACGATTATATATCCATACAAAAGAATCCCAGAAGGCATTCGAAACTCAGTTCCGAAACATTGGGGCGTTTTAAGAAGCGAGAGTGGTTGGATGACAAAGGAAGTGTTCCTTGAATACATTTCTAATGTATTTTATCCGCATATTACTAAAAATAACATAAAATTGCCAGTTATTTTATTTGTGGATGGGCATGTGACGCACCTGACATACGAACTAAGCAAATTATGTAATAAATTGCAAATAATTTTAATTGCATTGTATCCTAATGCCACACGGATCCTACAGCCATGCGATGTAGCAGCTTTTAAGCCCTTAAAATCAGCGTGGCAAAAGGTAGTCCTAAATTGGAAACGCGAAAATGTTGATAACATCCTGACGAGAGAAACATTTGCTCCACTATTACAGCAAGCTGTAAACAAAGCAGTCAACCCGGTGAACATTAAAAATGGTTTTAAGGCATGTGGGATTTATCCTTTCAACAAGTATGCTGTTGACTATTCAAAATGTCTAGGAAAATCAGTTTTGTATGAGAATATAGATCAGGTAGTCCAAGAGTCGTTCAATCCAGTATGTGATTCCAATGGGAATACAATTGACATGGAACAATTTTCTGATATTGTTGGCCCGAAACTTTTGGAGCTTCGATCGATAGAAGAGAGTGAATTAATTTTGAAAACTGAGGAGTTTCGATGTCTTCACAAAATTTATAAAGCGCTTGCACCCTCCACCACTTTAGGAACGCTGCCGAATATTATGGACATCAATGAATATATTTATCTACCTGAAGAATTCAACATTGAAGAGATAGAAATTACGGAACGGGCAGAATGTATGGAACAAAAGGAAAGGGAAGTCAATACAGACAGTATGATACTGATAGGAAATACGGAACAAGAAAAAGTTTCAGAAATTTCAAAATTGCGGATTGAACCTGAAAATTGTGCTGAACTTTGTGTTAAAACGATCGATCAATATGTGACGTGGCCTAAAACTCCAGAGAGGAAAAATGAAAGAACATTTAAAATCAAAAACATTTAAACATTTAAAATGCAAAAATTCAAGAGGAGAAGAAGAAGCAAAAATTAGAAATGGAAATTGAAAAGGAACGTCGACAACTCTTACGAATTCAAAACAGGGAAAATAAACAAAAAATAAGGGAGGAAAAGTCAAATAACAAACCGAAGCGAAAAACAAAACCTAAGATTCTACCTAAGAAAATTATGCCAATTAAAAAACTTACCTTTAACGAATTTGTTCCTCTGGAACATTTATTAGAAAACCAAAAAAGGCTGCGGTCGTTACATGATAACGTAGTGGTTACAATAACGTCAAAGGAAATGATAGCCGCTTCTCTAACCCAACCAAGTCAGCTTGAAGAAACGCTACAGATGTCAGTACCTTTGACAACATCTACTTCTTTGACGGATGCGGAATTACCTGCTGCATATGAAGACAATAACAACTCAACATCGTGTTGTAATAATGAAACGATTACGAAAACTTTGGAATTAAGCGATACTGATCTTTTAAGCACACCAAACGAAGTTGAAGAAACAATTTCGACGGCAGCTTTACAGCATACAGTACAGCAATACAGCAATACATTCGCTTCGGGAAAAATGTGCTATCATTGCACATACACTATCCATAAAACAAACAAAGGACTCCGTTGTGCGCATTGTACAACTGAATTTCATATTAGTTGTATCAATAAACTAAAAATTGAAACTGATCCCAAATTTGTATGTACTTCGTGCAAATCTAAGCATTTAATTTAATTTATATTTATTATTATTTTATTTTGTTATATTAATGTGATATTGAAATATTTTGTGATATTGAATTACTAATGTACCTATATGTTTTTTAGTTATGTACCTGTTGTAGGTAACTGTAATATTAAAAATTTTAATTTATGAAAATAAAGAAACTTTGCATACCTAGATATCGGTATCTAGGTACCTAGTTACTCTTAGTAAGGTCTTATTTTATTTTGTATGATTGCTGATAATTGTGAAAATTAAGATGTCCAAAAACTATACTTTCGTGTCCATTATTGTGATTGAAGTGGATGTCTTTTATTGTGGTAGCATGCCCATTATTGTACATCTAGAGAGGGCCAATTATTGTTTTTGAGTGACCATTACTAGTGAAAGAACAACATTTTTTAAATATTAATTAATTTACTTAATTTAATTTAAAATCACATTTTGATAGTTCAAAGTTAAACAGAAATAATCACTTTATATAATGTAGACAAACCGATTTGTGCTTTGTTTAACCAAATTCAAGTTATATACAAAAGATTCGTAAATTTTCTTATAAGTGTCCATTATTGTATCATTTCCTATATTAAATTGGCATAGTTCCAAAACAGTACCTTCACTGCGGGCAATTCATGAATCAAAATAATCAGATTATATTGAAGTAGATCAAGATCAACTACTTGAAAAAATCTTTTTATTTCAGCGAGGAACAAACCCTAAAATAGTCCGTTTCTCTATGACATTTCACAAAATAAAAAATTTACTTGACAAATGTAAATTATAAATAAATCGTTGCATCTTAAACCAATATACGAAATGGTATAAAAGTAAAAATCAAATTATAAAAAAAGATCGTAGCCTAAAAACGCCCTAAAGCTAGCAGAAGTCATTCATCAGTATATTACACATTTCTAGGCTAATAATATGCTCTATAAAAAATGGTGGGCTCCATCCCTTTCAGCTAAAATGATGAGCTCTATGCTAACTTTAGCAAAATTTATCGGAACCCATATCAAAAATTCATTTAAAATCAATTAGAAATCTAGAGGTTAATTTTATGCTAGCTAAACGGCCCATTATATTTTTTATTGGTCCGTTCGTTCTAAAAAAAGCATTAAGCTCTTCCACTTCAAAGCTACCAGAATGCAAATTGAAAATCGAAGTTAAAACCCAAACCAAGATCAAATGACATACAAATAATTGTATAGGATTATTATTAGGACCTATTACAAAATTTTGGGCTCTACTCGCTCTTTACTCAGCTTTAAGTTATTTAATTTAAAGCTAGCAGAACCCAAATCAAAAGTCGAACCAAAATCGAAATAAAAATGCAAAACAAATTCTATTTACATTCAAATAATTTTAGGTTCATTATGACCTAATCAAATGCTAAATTAGACAATTGTGGGCTCCACTCTTTCTTGGCAAAGCTTTACCGAAAATCGGAACAAAACCGAAATTAGAACGCAAAACAAGATCAATTGCCATAAAAACAATTTTAGGCTCAATATGAAAGAAACAAATGCCCCATTAAAAATGTTGGACTTCACTTGACCTTGACCCAGTTTTAAGTCATGTAATTTAATTTCGGTTTTGTTCCGATTTTTGATTGGGCTTCTGCTAGCTTTAAATTAAATTACCTAAAGCTTGGTCAAGAACGAGTGAAGCTCTCATGAGACATTTGATTAGAACATAATGAGCCTTTAATTAGTTATACGACATTTGATCGTGTTTTGAGTTCTAATTTCGGTTATGGTTCGACGAGGTTTTAGTTAGGTTCTGTTACTTTTAAATTAAATTAACAAAAGCTTGGTTAAGAATGAGCGGGACTTACATTTTCTAATGGGGAATTTGAGTAGGCAATATTTAGAATAAAATTATTTGTATGTCAATAGATCTTGTTTTTTGGGTTCAAATTTCAGTTTTGGGCCAATTTTCATTTTGGGTTCTGCTTCCTTTAAATGAAATGACGTAGAGCTTGGTCAAGAACGGATGAAATGAAGCCCAACATTTTTAAGAGCCTTTAACTATTTGAATGTTAATTGATCTTATTTTGAGTTGTTTTTTCGATTTTGTTTTGATTTGATATTTTGTTTCTTTTCCAGGTCGGTGCAAACAAAAATTATAATGGGATATCGTCTAAAATTAGTCTTTAATTTGCTAATTATTTGTAAATTATTTTTTGATATGTTTCTGTTAACTTTTTCCAACGCTAACAAAACCCATCATTTTAGTTGAAAGGGATGGAGCCCAAAATTATTTAGAGACGTATTTAGTATACAAGTCAATAGAGACGTCTACTTTTCTAAAATTATAAAAATAATTTTTTGTTCTTGCTTAAATTTCAGAAAACATTCCCGCTTAAATTTTGAACTAATTTCGTAGGAAATTTTATTTAGAATATTTTCGTTTGTAATAATCTTTTATAATATTTGGGTAAAACTATAAGAAATGTGAAGATTTTCTTGGGAGCTGCCACTTCCGATTCACAAATTACCTCCACATAAAAAAATCTTAAGTATCATCCTGCCAATCTGTCTGGGCTACAGAGTGAACGAATTTTTGTGTAAAAGGTGTTGGCAATTTTATGTTAAAATTGGTCATTTTTTCTTTGTCATATCCCTTTTCCTGCCTGTCTACACAATTTCGAACCAACTTACTTATTTGTGCATGCCTTCCAAACTTATTACTATCCGAAAAAAACACTATAACTATACTCACAATTGTGTTGATTGTACTTCAAATCAAGCTAAATTTTTTTATCAAAAACGCCACTACATACTATGTGTTTTTACTCCCACATTTGTGTGGGTTGGACTTAAATTGAGTCAATTTTTTTTGCTAGAAAAAGGGATATTGAAAAAATATTTTAGCAAATTTAATTTAAAGTCTTTTAGTACATACGCATTTTTCAAAACATTTGCAAAAAAAGAAAAGGCTAACCGATTTCGACCAAAAATCACATCTGTAGAAAAGCCACAAACTTATTCTGTATAGATCATACAGGCTGCACTGTAAAATCTTAAACTTAAGCTTTTTCCATAAATTGGGAGATCGCAGTGATTTTTGACCAAAATCAGTTCACCGAAAAGTATAATATTTATGAGAAAAATTTAGCCTAATGCCCAGATGGATTGGCTGAGCAGGATGAACCTTCATATTTAAGATGTTTTCATAAACTCAATAATCCTAGCGATACGTATAGTAAATTTGTAAATGGGGGAACTGGCAGGATATAGTTTTTTTTTTTTCAAATATTTATAAGGTATTTAAAACCGAACGACGGGGATATTAAAAATTTATCATCCTGAATATTATGATTGTGCGAACAATCTTTTAAATGACGATTTTTTCTCGATCTCATCGACATATCGGTGAAGATCGGTGAGAGAAGAAGCTAAAGAGGCGAAATTTGGAATGAAGCGACGGTACCATCCGCACATTCCCAGAAAACGTCTAATTTGTTTCGTCGTTTTCGGAATAGGATACTCCAGAATAGCTTTACATTCGTCTTGGTTTGTACGGAGGCAGCCATCACCCACAATATAGCATAGATAGTCTACTTCTTTCAAAACAAACTTACTTTTAGTCAAATTAATTGTTAAACCAGCGTCCGTCAGACATCCAGCAACCTGTTTTAGTAAATCAAAGTGTTCGACCAGAGTGGAGGATGTGACCAGAAGGTCATCGAGGTACACAAAGACCTTAGCGTGCCGTTGGTACGGGATCACGCGGTACATTAAGCGTCAAAGCGTCTGTGGTACATTGCATGGGCCAAACTGCATCACCTTGAACTAATACAAAGGCCGTCCAGGAACCGTAAACGCAATTTTATCGCGGGATGCTGGGTCGAGTGGGATCTGCCATAAAGCATCCTTCAAATCAATCGCCTAAATGAATCGGTTGTGTCCCAAACGACCCAACAAACCCCATTGATTATTGGTGGCGGATACACATTTTTGACGGTTACTTTATTCAGTTCTCTAGCATCTAAACACAAACGAACTTTGCCATTGGCCTTACGCACCAACGTGAACTGTGAACACCAGAAACTTTGTGATTCCTCGATGACCCCCAGAGACGACATCCTATCCAACTCGGCATACATGAGTTTCTGGATAGCTGAGGACACGGAATAAAAACGTTGTTTGACTGGTTTCGCGGGACCGATTATTAGAGGTTTAAATATGAAATTTAGGTGTGTTGGTAGTTTCACCTACTTCGTCCGAATTATTCATCGCGGAGATTTTTGGGGAAATTCCAAAACGATTCGAAAAATCGATACCTTAATATAAAGGTTATTCTAACGAAGGAACAATGTAGAAATTCATGGTGTGTATAATTCCATTAAATTCTACATTAGCTCTTATGTAACCAAATACTGGTTGGGCTTGACCACTCGCGGTAGTTATTGTAAATGGAAAATTATGAAATTCGACAAAGGGATTTGACATAAGTTTCTCCAATCCACTCCCGAGAACACTGACACTCGCCCCGCTGTCGAGAAGACCCTTAACAGGTATCTTATTGTTTAAGACCTGGGCGTAAGGCCGAGTGTCATTGGCCTCGGAGAATAAAACGGAGGAATTCACGTCATTTCCCATTGCAACGCGGCGGTTCCAGTATTTTTTGGAACGTTGTAAACGATCTAACTTGGCTAATGAAGGGGAATTATAGAAAAACTTTAGAGCCAAAGTAAGGGAAGAAGGATTGGATAGGAGTCATTACTAGTGGACGAGTTTGCCTCTTCATCGGATTCGATTGGGAGCGGAGTTTTGCGTCTGTATTGCTCACTGCGTTCTCCTGAATCGGTTTGAGTGGACTTGTCCGTGGTAACATCAGTCTGGGTTGCGGTGGTGGTTGTGTTGATTCTCGCGGCCCAGTCGTCCAAGAACCGCTGTTCTTCTTTTCCGACAATCTTGAATGTGTGTTTCGGTCTTCGGGGCATCGTCGACATCTTGCCGATATCGTACCTCGCATCTCACATCAATAACAAAATAACCCCATTGAAGCCAATTGACAATCCAGTTTAAGCACACGATGTTTTTACCATAATTGAACTGATGTTTATAAACTAACCCCGAACTGTCTGCTGAGACTGGTCCGCCAGGTCGTTTCGCCACTGCCGACAAAAATCTGCTCCCCGATTGAATGGCAGATACTGAGTTATCGCTTATCGGGTAGAACATCAGTTAAGGGAGTAATTCTCATACGAGTCATACCATCCACCATCATCATACGGACTGCCCGATAACTCAATGATGGTGCATCGTGGATGGATTGCAGGGTCCGCCGGAGCTTTGATCCGCCTGAAAGACTCCTCCCAAGCAGAACAGTTTTTGATTAGCTCGTTGATGCTGCTAAACTGACGGTCAGTGAGATGGTATTGTAGCGTCGGCTTCATGTTAGTCATCAGGATTTGAATGAGCTCCTCGTCCGAATACGGTGTACGACATTGTAATGTGAGAGTCCACATGTGACTATAGAAGTCCAGAAAGCTTTCGTTAGGTTGTTGCTTACGCGCCTCGACTATTCGTTGGATTTCGTAGTTGGTGCGGCGGTCTTTAAATCGCTCGATCATACCGTTTCGTAGTTCTGTCCAGGTAGCGTGCCGGTTATGTTTACGAAAGGTCCAGTACCATTGCAACGCGGTGTCTTTTTAAAATAGTGTGGAGCTCTAACAATAAAAGTTGATCGGATAATCCTCAAGACGACTCGATGGTGTCCACTTGAAATATGAAGGAGACCCCGTGTTGGAGATCCCGTGTAACATAGTCCACTTCCGGACAATAAACGCCGATCGATGAATTTCGGTGGGGCTGGTAAATTGGTGGACTGGTGGATGCTGAAGGCTCCCGCTCTTGTACGTTGGGGGTCGGTGGTACGTGGTTGGACTGACGATTTCCTTCAACAGGGGTTTGCCGTTGATCCAAAGCCACTAACTGCTGTGATACGATTTCGAATTTTTGCAGCATGGATTCCGCCAGACTTTTCACTTGAACCTGATCAAGCAATTCCTCTAAAGTGTATCTGCGTTCCATCTGACGTGGGTTTTCAGACTCGTCTTCGCTGCCCATATTTTCCACACGTATCCCGTTATCTTCCTGGCCCCGAGCTTTGTCTGGTAGGAGTACCTCAACCTCGAGATGGAGATCCTTAGCGCTTTGGATCGACTTGTTCAATTTATCGAGGTCTTGGCGATAAATCTACAGACTAGTAAATCCGCACACAAAAATATTTTAATTCAAGATGACTTTAACTGAAACAGAAGTTTTCAGAATAAAGTAATTTATATATTTATTTATTCCACACCCACAATAACTATATATAAAGATAAATGTGAAACATAATCGATTAGTAATAAAAGGAATGGTTATCTTGTAGTGTTTGGGTTGTGGGGGCCGTATTCCCACAACTGGTTTAACCACGGCTGTAGACGAGATACCCCCGAGAGTGGCACTTTTCATGAGGACCTATTTTGGAGGGGCTCGTTGAAAATTTAATATTTTCAAATTTGATCAATTCAAATTTAATATTTTTTTTTTTTCAAAACAACGATACGGAGGGTATAATGAGAGTAAAAATCCCACTCCATGCCGGCCAAATAAAATAATAATAATAAAATAATATATGTTGTCCGTTCTATTCCTCAAATTTCGTTCAAGGAATTTCGGGGAAACAATGAAGCTGGGGACTAAACCCAGGACAAATGACATCCGAGTTCCACCACAATCAAACACAACAGTGGAAATGGTAGGAGCTCTTCGGTCAAATGCCTGAGAATAGGGGTATGACATCCCCATCTACGCGCAATCAAACAGCCCGTGCTGGTTGCTATCGTAGATAGGGAATGCCAACCGGGAGACTGGCTCTGGTGTGCGCGTCCATGCGAATTCAAACAGTGTCGAGCTCTGGTTTCGACACTGAACGCGCACGCCAAAGGGAGTGAAGCTACAAATCATAAAATAAAAATTATTCAAAATTCGCGATTAAATACTTGGGCGCCACTATTACAGGATGGTTACTGTCATCCTGCAGATATCACTAAACATCGTAATGGCCTCACACGATGATTTTTGCCGGCTACATTCTCAGGGAGAAGTGCGAAGGGTCGTGGTGTTTCAGGCTTACGATGTTCCTGGCTTACACCCTGAACACAGAAATTTGAGAAAAATAAGACGCAAATAATAAAAATAATAACCGAATGTTCCGCCGAAATTCGTCGGCCGAAATTTGAGGAACGAACCACCCAATTTTATCCGAGTGAGGTGCCGTAAACACTGGTTTCGAATTAGGATGCGGACACCAAGAAACCGTGAACGCACCAGCAAAACAGATGGGAGTCTTCGCTCCCATCATACCATACCCGAAGACAATTAGCAATTCATTTTTTTAATTTTATTCACCGCAGAGGAGATGAAAACACAAAAGCCCGTAAGGGAACAAAAATCAAATTAAAAAAAAAAAAGTTAAATAACCGCAGAAAGTAAAATATAGGGAGCGAGACCAATGTGTACTCCGAGTGGCGCAACCTACACCCGCTATGCGGCGCTCGATCACAATAAAATTTAAAGAAAAATAAAAAAATTAAAATATATAAAAAAAATAAAAAAAAATAAAATTGTACCTTACAACAAAACAAAAAATTCACCGTTGCGGCCTTGGTGCCGTCACGTCAAAATACTACAGGATGGACAACCGGTTGGCTATCCGTGCGTTGCGGGGCCTCTCCCCGATATCAAACGGAAAAACAAATAGCCGGTTGGCTTCCGTTAATATACGGCTGGCCTCAACTGGCCGCCGGGAATCCGTTGACTGTAGAGTGGCCTCAACTCAAATATTTAATTAGGTAACTGAAGCTGACACGATTATTTACTAAAACTTTTTTGATTTTTTTTTTGTTTTTTTTTTTTTTATATTTTGTTTAGGTATATTTTTTTCGAAACAAGGTGTGAAAAGCACTGTTCAGACCGTAAAGCGTAACTCTTGACTGACTGAATTTAAGCGGTAATTATTTTTTTAAGCGGTAATGATTTTTTTTTTAACAAGTTTTTACCAAAATACTGAATAACAAATTATATTTTTCGCCAAATCGAGTATGGTGTATTCGAGATTTATGTAGATTCGTGGGAAAAGAAAGTCGGGAGTTCGCCACAGTAATACACCCCTCGTTACTTTTTACATTTCATTACTCTTATTTGCATTTTTATTTAACTCTTTGCGTAACAATTCAAATTTTTCAATATTTTTATAATTTTATTTTGTTTGTATTTAGCAGACCCAGCCTATAGTTTACGAACTATTATTAATTATTAGATGCTGCGATATCGATTATATCTGAAAGGCCACAACAACATTTGTTTACATGATATTAAAACTCACTAATTAAGTTTAAACGATTACATTAAAGTCGTAAAAATAAATTTTCAAGCTACAAATAAACATCATCGACGAAATCCAATTACAAACACCATCCTATGTCAAACTTGAATAACTGAAACCCTTAAGATCATGCCTTGTTCACTTCAAATTTTGACGCATACAAAGTTTGAAGAAATTCTCTTGGCAATAATAAGGTTATACGTTGAAGGGCCAAATTTTAATATTTTCATTTGTGGGGATACCGCCCGTCCATGGTTTTTTCTCTTGCCAATAGAATTTCTTCAAAATGTGTGGTCATCTTAAAAGAACCCAGCAAGATCCACAAACCTTAGACTCATCTATGGTGAAGATCCTATTGTCATTTCTGGAATAGTAATACTGAAATTTTGGCTTCCAATGTGTGATCTGGGGAAGTTCTTGTCTATATTTATCACTATTAACGTCTTGGTAATGTCCCCAAACAATGCGTGCTTCTTAACTGAAAAAAGCATGATATAAAAATTTTAGTCTCATCTGTGGCCAAGAGACTCTAATAGTTTCTCAAACGGAAACATGTACTGAAAGTTTGCAGTTCATACATAATATATGAGAAGCTGAAAAATCAGTACCCGGAAAATGAATTTTCCATTGTGGGGAGCTTCTTTGCTGTTCAGATTTGAACTTTTAGCATTATGTCTGTGATATAGATGTGAGAAAATAATCTCGTGGTGAATAATGGACAAGTATAATGCCACAATAGAAAAGCAAAGGTAAAAATTGTATTAATTGATAAATCACGAAAAATAAAATATTATATAACGAAGCCTTAAATTTTTAACCAAAATTTAGTATTAATAAGTACTGTGATCCAAGCCAAACAAACAGAATTCAAACAATTTTTGAATTTCCTACGAATTTCTAATAAGAATACATGATCAGAAATTTAAGGAGTCAAATTTTTTACTTTTACATGCAAATAAGAAAACGGCTGAACCCTAGTTTTGTTGTATTCGCAATTGCCAGGAGATGGTTCTTATACGAAAGAAAATTTTGTATTCATCTACCGGAAAAGTCGGAAAATTCGGAAAGTCGAAAAATGATGTTTTTGTACGGGATTTCGCACGTATCCCATCCAGATGGTCTTTTTGAAGAGAAAAATTGGAAATTTAATTTTTCTTTCTAGCGCATCAGTTGAGAACGGCTGAACCGAAAATTCGGAAACTTCCGGAAAAACCCAAAGAAAATTGATTTTTTTTTCTAGCGCATCAGCTGAAAACGGCTGAACCGATTTGACTCAATCTTTTTTTGTTGTATTTACAATTGCCAGGAGATGGTTCTTATGCGAAAGAAAATTTTATATTCATCTACCGGAAATGTCGGAAAATTCGGAAAGTCGAAAAATGATGTTTTTGTACAGGATTTCACACGTACCCGATCCAGATGGTCTTTTAAAAGAGAAAAATGGAAAATCTGAGTGAAAAACTCGGAAACTTCCGAAAAACCCTGAAGAAAATTTAGTTTTGGTTTTTCTATAAAATTTTGTATTTTTGCATGTTGTAACGGAATTTTAAAGGAATAGGTAGGTTTCAGTGGTTGACACTTAGGCAATTTTTGGCCCATTGTGATACCACGCATTCACGCCACATCATTAACCCATTCACCTATTCAGCTACTCACACAATTACAGTATATCTGAATCAATATATCAGAACAGTATATCAGAATTCTGCACTCCATCAGAGGGTCTAAGTTGTGTTTATTAACATCGCCGATTGTAATCGATGATGAAAATTCGATTTGCATCCTGCCTCTGATGGGATTCGAACCCAGTACCTCCCGGTCCAAGTGCCGAAACTTTAACCACTGCACCATTTGTCCGGTGGTGCCATTTTAAAGGAATGAAATTACAGGTAATTTTCTGCCAGCGCAAACTTCCAGCGATCACCACGACATCACCGCACATGTGTTTAAACAAAAACTCAAGACGCTAATAGACTTCATCGTTAAGCGAAAATGGTTTTCATGCAGCCACGTTGTTGGATGTACTCAGTAGAGTGGCAGAAGCGTGGATTACCACATGCACACATTCTGATGTGGTTAATTGAGAAAATCAGACCAGATCAAATCGATTCAAACATCAGCACCGAAATACCAGATCCAGAAGCAGGCTTTGAGTTGTTCGCGGTAGTCGCAACAAACATGATTCACGGCCCGTGCGGATCCAGATTCACCGTGTATGGCGGATGGGAAATGCACAAAACAATATCCGTGGAAACGATAGTTATCTATTGTTATCTACGAAGATGGTGGCAGAAAAGTCACGATGAAGGTTGAAGGAAAAGATGTCGTTTTCGATAATCGCTCGATCGTTCCGTATTGCACGCTTCTATCGAAAACATTCGCAACACACTGCAATGTTGAGTACTGTAACACCAATAAGTCCATTAAATATGTCTGCAATGACGTGAACAAAGGTAGCGACCTGGCAGTGTTCGTCATTGCTACTTCGGATGCAAATGACGAAGTGTCAAGTTTCAAATTGGGCTTTTATGTCAGTTGCAATGAGACGATTTGACGTATTTTTTCATTTCCATTACACGAACGTCATCCCACTGTTCAACATTTATGGGTGCACTTTGAGAATGGACAACGCGTCTATTTCCAAATTGATCCAAAGTGATCCGTTCGCAATATAGGATGGTGTGTTTTATGTGCGGCAGCTATTTGTCGAAATTGGGCATGCCAGCACCAATTCGTTCGATGCATTCAATCGTGAATTGCAACGAGAGCAAATGTACGATCAAGATTCAATGAGCCAAATATAGTACAATTCGTTTGCTCCGCTTTTGAATGTACAGCAAAATAACGTGTACGATCCGCATTGATGAAGGCAGTTGACGAAGAAAATGGTGGAATATTCTTCCGCGATGCTTCCGGTGGAACAGGTAAAACCTTTCTGATTTCATTGCTTTTGGCCACAATTCGCTCGAGATCTCTTCCCTATGAATATCCACACGAATGACAAGCCAGTGCGTGCTCAATTGCCAAAGAACTCAGCGATGGCCAAGGTATTGCCAAGAATGCAAAATCATTATCTGAGACGAGAGCAAAATGGCACATAAACGATCATTGGAAGCGTTCAATCGAACGATGAAGGATTTACGAAGTGACCCAAGACGTTCTGGTGGAGCAATAATTCTGCTGCCCGTCGACTTTCGTCAAACGCTACCTATCATTCCGAGATCAAAAGCTGCAGATGAACTTAACACATGTCTGAAATCGTCGAGATGGTGGGGATATGTGAAGAAGTTACAGTTGACCACGGACATGAGAGTCGCGTTACAGAACGACTCATCAACTGCTAATTTCCCAAACAACTGTTGGCGCTTGGCAATAATCGAATTTTTTGTTGATGTTTTGACCGGATTGATTTCGTTTCCCTCGAATTTTTGCATGTTCACGACGTTGAAGGAAGAGCTTATCACGAAAGTGTTTCCGCATATCCGCTTAAATTATATGAATCACGATTGGCTCACCGAACGAGCGATTTGGGCAGGGAAGATCAAGGATGTAGACAGTCTAAATTACCCAATCAAGACGAGGCAACGAACTATCCGACCGAGTTTTTGAATGCGCTTGATTTACCAGGAATACCACCACATGATACTGAAGGTCGGATCTGTGATAATCATGCTGCGCAATCTAAACCATCCGAGATTGTGTAACAGGACGCAATTGGCTGTCACAAGAAACTGATGAACAACGTGATTCAAGAGACGATCATCAAGGACAAATTCGAAGGAGATGCATTTCTAATTCCGAGAGTTCCTCTGATTCTAACTGACATCCCGTTCGACTTCAAGCGCATTCAGTTCCGTTCGTTTGGCGTTCGCTATGCCAATTAACAAATCGCAAGGTCAATCGTGTGCGGAATAAATCTCTAATTGTCCCATTCCACACGAGATTTTTGGTTTTTTGATTATTTTGTTCTGCTCCCTCGAAAATAAAATTTAAACTAAAATGAGTCAAAAATAACCTTGAAATATTTTTTATTTCATTTATATTTGTGTTAGTGTGTTTGCACCGAAAATTTGTTTAAGTCTCAATTAAAACCGGTATTATAGGTAAACGGGGAAAGAAACGAAAAAAATACGGTTTCTGTGATACCCTGTGTGCCATCAGCCATTTTCGTTATTTTCTCATAGTCATAGATAGTGAGTTTATTGGAAAAATATAAGATCTGTTGGTACATTTTTTGCTACAAAAAGCGACGAAACTGACCAGGACGGTCATTTTGTGGTGCTTTATCACCAATTTATATCATTAGTGGAGACTTTTTTTGTGATAAAATTCAAAACATAAAAGTCTACAAACACAACCCTGCAAAATGAATTTTGAGGGGAAATGATGAACTGAAAGTGATAATTTGACATTTGTGGTTGAGTCATATGAATGTTTTTTATGAAGTACTTTTCATGTAGTGATACAATATATGTACATAAAATTTCGTATACAAAATCCTATTTAATATGTCCAATACATACATAAAACCACATCAAATTTGATTTTTTGTTCTATTTGAACCATAAATTTTACATTGATTTGGAAAAGTAAATAGAATTTCAAATAAGATTTTAAAGTTAAAAATTTTACGTCAAAGCAACACGAATTGTGCACCTCACTATAAGAAATTTTATGTGTATATTTCCGAACGAATAATCGTCACATATTTATTAATGAACGATTAAAATATATTTCAATTAAATTGAAAAATTTAAATTAAAATATATTTTAATTAAATGCTTTAATTTAATTTACATTTTTTAATATTTATGTATATAAAAAAAAAATGATTTTGACACAAACATTAAAACATTTTAATTTTATTTGTGAAAACGAGATAGAAAATATTGCGCTCTTTTTCTAAACGCATCAATATACGACGTGACATAATTCATCCGATTCATTCATGAATTAAGCTACGACAATTTCTTTTTATCACATTTTTTATCACCAAATGTGATAAAACACCACAAAATGACCGTCCAGTTCTCTTCAGACAATTTTAACAATTATGTTTCGTTTAATAGCGTCGAACCAGCACTGTCTGATACCGATACTATGAATGATCTTAATTATTCTTGTGATGCTGAGGAAATGTATCGTTTTAGAAATATTGGTTTTGCTGAGTTTATGGATGCTTTTAACTCGGTTAAATCCAATGCAACTGGTAGCGATGAAATACCTATAAAATTCCTGAAGTTGTTCTTGCACCGCATTGGCTGTCATATATTGCATGTGTTTAATAGTCTAATAACGTTTACCATTTTTCCATCTGAGTGGAAACATTCAGTAATTGTACCTATTCCTATTAGTTTGTTACCGGCGTTGTCTAAGGTATTTGAAAAAATACTCCAATCACAAATTTTGTTGTTTATCGAATCCAGCAAACTATTTTCGAAATTTCAATCAGCCTACAGATTTAGCCACAGTACTATAGTACTGCTTAACTTCATATCAATGATGATATCCGCCGTCTCATTGATAAGGGTATGATATGCGGCGTCCTTCTATTGCTAGCTATCAGCAAAGCATTCGACAAAATTAATTATTCAGTTTTGATTAAGAAAATACATTCTTGTTTCAAATTAACGGAGTCGGGTTGTCGCTTAATGTTGTCTTACCTCTTGGATCGCTCTCAATCAGTTAGGACATATTCTGGTATTTCAGATATTTGTAATACCAATCGGGGTGCGCCCCACTCAGCCTGAGGATAATTTTTATTTATGATGTACATAAACGACCTGCCATCTATAATTTCCAATGGTCAATAAATAGTAAATTGGATTTGAACAATGGTAAAACGCAAGGCATCATTATATCTTCTACAACTCGTAATACGAACCATTTCTCCAAAGATCGTGTTAATGGATTAGATGTTGATTACTCCGATGCTTTTTGTAATTTAGACTTAATTTTTAATAAAACCATGTGTTGGAAGTATCATATTGAAGCTGTTTGACGCAGAATTGTTGCAAGAATGTTGTGGTCTACTACTAGATGCTTCGACTCTAAAACAAGACTCCAAATTAATTATAAAATCGTATGTGCTTTCACATCTTTTATGTGGTGACGTTGTTTTGTTTAAATTAAAAAACGAAGTTTTTCATTGAACTTCAGTTAATTCATGTTTAAGATGTATCTTTGGCTTAAGGAAAAATGACCACACTTCCCATCTTACTAATTCATTACAATATTATTTGAATAACAATTGGATATTGGTATACTAAAGCTTGATCAAGAACGAGTGGAGCTCAAAATTTGTTAATGAGACTTTTGATTAACTGTATGTCAACTCATCGTGTTTCGCGTTCTAACTTCGGTTTTGGTCCGAGAATTTTTTATTTATGCTCTGCTACCTTTAAATTAAATGAACAAAAGCTTGGCGAAGAATGAGTTGGACTTAAATTTTTTAATAGGGAATTTGATTATTGCCTAAAATTATTTGTACGTCAATGGATCTTGTTTTGTGCTCAAATTTCAGTTCTGGCGGAATTTTCGGTTTGGGTTCTGCTGAAGTTTATCTCCACAGGCCTGATCATTGTTAACAGAATTCACTTACCTTATTACGACAGCCGTGCTACGTCGATTAATTGGACCCGAATTTAAAGAGGTCTACATCTCCCCCATCAGAATCCGATGTGTCCTCCTTCCCCCTGGAAACGAATAGTCGGTGGCGGAGTTCGCTAGTTGACTCATCATTTGGGTTCGCCACTCGCTGCGTCTCCTCTGGATCTTTTCATCTCCCTTTTTAGGCTTCGCAATGCTCGTTTTTACTCCGACCTCGTCCTTTCTGAATACCTTGAGTGTAATAGAACCGAAGCCGAAGTTTATAACCCCCTTTTGTTTTTGAAAGGGGAGCCAGGGATTCCTTGTTCATCACCATGATGGATGGTCTGAAACTACCCTTAGGCTCGTCCTGCTTCACAATCTTTCACTTCCCTGTTGGAAGATCCGGATTGCAAACCTGGATAATCCTCAGGGATTCATTCAAGTTTGAAAGTTCCGTGGGAATCCAGATCATTGTCCTAGGTCTGCTCGGTATTTCTTCCTTGGGAACTGCACTGAGCTTGGCTCCTGGCCATACCTCGCCTACTACGCGGTCAGCTTCAGCCGTCGCTGATACCATTCCGCGTCTCTACAAATAGCGTTTGTCCCGGATATTGTCCAAGGACTCTAAGAAATACTAGGCGAAGGGCCTTAAATACCAACCTCGATTTTTTGCCCACTGATGCTCCTATATTCATGGATCTCGTCCACGATGGCTATAGTACCACCTCCTCCTCCTTTTGCGACTGTCCTACCTCGAGCTTGGCCCATTTCCTCTCGGCATCCAAATCTCCATGCTCTTTCTCGCTTAACCTCTGTCTTTTAAACAGATCCTCAATTTGTTCTTTGTTCACATCGGCAATGCGATTCTTCGCCCAGTAAACCGATTGCCTCTGTTCCTCCGTTCATTGCTCCTCCGGGACTGTATCCAGTCTGTCCAAGACACGGAAGACCGAACGCCTAGCCCTGTATCTCCGAACCGAAGGGGCAACAATCTTCTCCTTTTTACCGCTACCGCCAGTTCTTGGTTTGAAAGCCTATAGGAACCAGTCTTAGCCAGTCTCTTAAAAAAACGATACAACAATGCAAATTTGTGGAAATAGACAAATTGTCCATATTAGCCATATTGTGATAGAAAATTTGAATTCCTTATGGTCGTTTTACCCTAGCTACATACATTCTAACTCAAATTCACCAAAAATTGGACATAGACAAGAATAATTCTAAAGCGACGATATTCGTTTTCCATACAATATGAAATTATTGAAACGTCGTTTTCGGGCTAGTTTGTTGGGCCAGCACCACATACATAATGACATATAGGGCTATTACTTTATTTATTCAAACAGTGTGAGAATCTATAGCCAAGGACCTAGAGAGGTCTGAAAAGGAAATATTACGATTGTTTCTGGCTCACTTAACCCAGTTATTACTAAGAAAAATATTTCAAACTCTTGGTTTAGAGGTCTCAGTTGCCAGGTTTTGTTGAACTAACTTAGGATTAATTTTTGTAATTCATATTCACTATTCCTAAGCTGGAAATTCAAACTACAGATTGGAAATGCTTGATTTTTTCTAAAATAGTTTTATTTAACGAACAATGCGCCCACCACTTGGCTGTGAACACTATTTCAAATAAATAAAATTTTATAATTTTAATAATTATAGGAAGTTAATTATAATGAGAAACAAACAGTTGGGTTTTTTATTCGGTCTGACTTTATTTATTCATGAAGCCGCGCAGCAATTATAAATCCTATTCATAATTTTATGCTGCGTGTGAAAAATAATAAAAACTTGTGCCCAGCATGTTGTTCTACGCTAAAGCAACAATTAGGTTTTACATATAATTGTTGTATTACGTACAGTTGTTGAAGACACACTAAGACATATTTTTGGCCTTAAGAAAAAGTTAACGTTCATAAAGTAAATTACTAAAATTGAATTACAAAAATTGATATACAACGCTTTCAACCATTATGAATTAGTTTAATTACGGTTTATCAAAATGTGACAGTAATTTTCAGCTCGGTACAATTAGTTAATTTTGTAATTGTAAATTTCAATTTTTACATTTTATTTAAAAATATATATAGTTTTTTAATTAGACTAAATTTTATTCAATTTTTTTGCCAAAAAAACGATTTGGCCAAATTTTACCAAAACTCAACGCAGATGCTTTATTATCAGCACGAAGAAAACACAGTGTTTTCAAAATTTTAAATAGTATTTTGTATTAAATTTTTTTTTATTGAGTAGCAAGACCAAAGGTAAAATTTTCTATATTTTGATAATTATTTAGTTTTATTTTTTAGATTAGTTAGATTTAAAAAAAATGCACTTAAAAAACACGACATATATTTATGCACCGCAATAACATAGAAAATTTGAATGAGAGGGTAGACCTAGCCACACTAAGTAATTTTTAAATAAAAATCTTGTAAATGCCCAAATATGCTTACTATACAAAGTTTACGTAAATATCTTTTATAGAAGATTAAGTAAAATTTGACTTTTGAACCAAACATAATATATTTAATTTAATTTAATTTTAAAACTACATGCATAAATCTACTTTCTGTCGTAACTTCTATATAACAAATAAACTTTTATACTAACCTTTCTACAATTAAAAGCTTAGTTGTGACAAGTTTTGTAGAAAATTGCTTTCATGTTTTACTTCTGCGTTTAACATTTTTAGATTTTTTGTTTTTACCAGTAAACGGAATATTTGCATTATAAATATACTTGTAGTTGTGAAGAAAATCTATTTCTATGGAGGGGGAAAATTGAAATTGAAGAATGATCTGAAAAATAAAATTTGGTCAGATTAAATCGAAGATGGATGGAACCTTCTAGACATTTTTAGTGTAATTCAAAAATAATTTTATCAACATATGTATGTACAAAAAAAAAACACAGATCGTATTCGTAACGAAATTAGAAGAAAATCGTAATACATATTGGGAAAAAATTCGAGTGGGTGTTAGTTTACATACTATGAACGTATTTTCATTTTGTTGGGAGGCTTCATTATTCATCTCTGATTTAGTAAGCAAAACAAAAATTTTCAATTTTCTTCAATGCAATTTTCTCAGTGTGTTATTTGTTTACTTTAGTTTGTTTGAGTTAACAATATTCGTGAAATGATATTAATTTTAGCTCGTTACTGATGAAAACCGTTAATAATCATATTATATAAAAGTAGTGCGGTTCGAAATTTAATACTTATAACTCTCATTTATAGTTTTGTTTCGTTTTTTTACTAAATTAGTTTTTATTAAGTTCCAAACATTTTTTTTTGTATTTGAGTTGAATGTTGTTTTAAAAAAATTTTAATTTTAACATACCGAATAATAACCTTTTAACCATATTCACCGCCATGGCCTACCGATTTTGGTATATTATTGTGTAGTGCACAATATTAACAAAATTATGGTTATTGGATAACCTGTGCTGTCACGGCGATGAATATGGTAAATTTTTTATTACGAATAAAATGATAAGGAATACTTTTTTTGTTTGTTTTGATTTATTGTTTTAGTTTCATTTATCATTTTTTCTAACAATTTTTCTTCTGCGATAACAAAAAAAAAATTACATGCAAAAAATATACCAAGCACAAAAAATTACAGAAAAACAAAACACACAAAATTTCCCAATTTTTGTAGAGAGCGCAGAGGAAAATGTGGAGCAAAACGATACGATGGAAAATCCAAATAATCAAACGGGGACAACGTCCTCATCAACAACAGCAACAACGACGACCACACCAACAACTCGTTTTGCAACAAATTTACGGCGACCATCGTTAGCAAATGTATTATTATCGAAAGCACGAAAGGGTTCAGCACCGGCTGAAACCACATCAGATGACACCAAAATTGATATTCCACATTTTACAATTCCCAAAGAGAAATTGACAAATAAAGTTAAAGTAAGTAAATTTATATATTTTTTTTTAAATTATATTATATAAAAATATTTAGCTTTTACAACATTACACATTTTACAGTATACATATTAGAGAATTATCAAAAAATTCTTGAATAATTGACAGAAATAAATAAAGAATAAAGGTAATACATATTAACTAATGCCACACCGCGCACTCTTAACGGCACTTTGTAATTGTAACTGTGCCGTCTAATCAAGATTCACACAAAAATGTATCCACCTGATTATTTAAAATTCCAGTGAATCTCCAGACATATTTCGTTGAAGCACCACAACCAGCAATTGTATTTTGTGCAACAGTTTGTACCTATTTGTAAATTCGTATCGATTATGAAAGAATGGGAAATGAAACTGGCCAAAAGTGCAGTTTATTGTCATTATTACACTACACTGATTTATGAACCTGACCACCTACCCTTATTTACACGCTATATTTTTTGTATAGCATTTGACAAGCTACACTTTTTTGTGTAGCTACACTTTTTGTGTAGTAGTCAAATTTTTTAGTATATGTGTTACGGTAAAACCCCGAAATCGGTAAATGTCCGAATAAAAATTGGAAAAAAACTGTTTTATTGGTTCGAAATCTATGAAATGAGGGTCATATATTCTCGAAATGGTTTACCCTTCACCCGACGGAGTATTTTTATGATATTAATGCAAATTGGAATTTGGAATAGTACGGACTAACGGCTTTACTAACTCTCATGGGCTCGCGGAAGCTAATTTAGCCCCTCATGAAGGTTAGCCCTCTGATGGGGAATAAATGAATCTACGGGGATGTAGGGGGTTGATCGACAAACATTTCGTAACGATTGGACCTCTGGACAACCGGTTTTAAATCGTGTAAACGAATTTAAAAAATTAAAATTTCGGACATTTACCGATTTCGGACTTTAACCATAACATATGCATAAACTAAAAAAAGAAATGTGTTTACCTACACAAAAAGTGTAGCATTAAACAATTGTAAATAATATTATATTGATTTAAAAAATTTAATCAAAAATTTAATTTTGGATATAGATATCCTGTTTAAAACTTATCCAACAATTTAGTTCAAGTTTTATGAAAAAGGAGTTAACAACATTTCAAACCAAAATTTGTAATTTAAGCCAAATTTTGAATCAAGTTTTCCACATAAAATGTGCACTGATTAGAATTAAAAGGTGTAATGCAAAATGCAATATTTGTTATCATCGAAATACTTAGCGGAAATTGGACAGCGGAAAATAAGAGATTACGCTACTCGCCGCAAGTAGTAGCTCTGTCACTAAAGATACTTTTTTTTGTTATATAATTACAAGCGGATTTGTTTTGTTCATTATGTATCTCTTTTTTCACTAAATAAAACATCTCAGCGCAATAAAATATTAAAAGTGATCCTTAAAATAGCAAATTGATTGATCACCGAAGTAAAGGAACTCGGTATATGAAATCTTGAAATTTAACAATATTTCGTCTTTCCGCCATTTTTGAAGGAATTACGACGGAACTGGGATAGTAGTATTGATCAGGAATTTTAAAGTAAGATTCGGACAAAATTCTAGGATCTGCTCATGGTGGACTAAACTGACTATTTCAAAACCACTCCTTATGAAAAATGGTATCTGTACATTTTACACGATAAAAATAAATTTTAAACTAGAGAGAACTCGGCTATTTCTTAATTAAATTTTGTAAAATTTGTATCGCATACAGGGACAATTTGGAAAAAATTTATAGATTAGAATTTTCACTATAATTTTTTGATTTTCGGCGGCCATATAAGTTTTTTTCAGTTCTGGATAACTTTCCATTTAGTCTCAGTATGACCTAAGCTATTACAAAACCAACCAAAATTATTGGTTACTAGTGGAAGTTTTTGAGATATTCGCAAAAAACTGAAAATAACTTATAGGGCCGCAGAAAATCAAAAATTCTAGTGAAAATTATAATCTTAAAATTTTCCACGAAGTCTCAGTATGACCTAAGCTATTACAAAAACAACCGAAAGTATTGGTCACTAGTAAAAGTTTTTGAGATATTGGCCAAAAACTGAAAATAACTTATATGGCCGCAGAAAATCCAAAAATTATAGTGAAAATTCTAATCGATAATTTTTTTCCGAATTGTCCCTGTATGCAAATTTTACAAAATTTAATTAAGTAATAGCCTACTTCCTTCTAGTTTAAAATTTATTTATATCGTGTAAAATGTACGGATACCATTTTTCATAAGGACTGGTTATGAAATGGCCAGTTTAGTTCATCACGAACAGATCCTAGAATTTTGTCCAAAATTCATCGTAATTTGCTAGGAAATCGTGGAAAGACGGAAAATTGTTAAATTTCAAGATTTCATTTACTGAGTTCCTTTTATTGATGAAGATCAATCAATTTGCCGTTTTAAGGATCACTATTAATATTTTATTACGCTGACATGTTTTATTTAGTGATAAAAATGATACATAATGAATAAAAAATTTCCGCTGGTAATTACATAAGAAAATTAATTACCTTTAGTGATAGTGCTGTCACTAGTGGCAAGTAGCGTACTCTCTTATTTTCTGCTGTCAAATTTCCGCTATCTTATACAGCATCTATTTCAACAAATCTTAAAAATTAAGGGTGGACATCTGTCATCTATATTAAATAACAATGAATGTAATGAGTCAACTCGTTAAACCCAAAAACTACGGGTGCAGATTTAATTCAACAATTTCAATGAAGTGAGGGCGCTCACAATGATTTGTGGTGAATGCCTTGAAGAAGCTTTGGCTTATCTTAAAAAATTATGTTGCCTTTTCGTAGTCTATTTACAGTTTTTCATACACTACACAGGTATATGAACCCCAACGCCACTACTTTTTTACATTTGATCAAAAATGCAGCTTTTTGTTTAGTTACACTTTTTTCTGTAGCTACACTTTTTTGTGTAGCTTTCTTGTGTAGTTACATTTTTTATTGTATCTTCGCTTTAAATCGACAATACAAAAAGTGTAGCTACACAAAAAGTGTAGCAAGAAAAAGTGTATCAATATAATACAGATTTTTAGCATAAATATTTGGTTCCTGATTTATGCTAACCTATTGTTATCCCCGAAATACTTCAACATGTTCGTAATTCATAAAGATTTCAGAGATGTTACCAAGAGTGGACATCTGTTTTTCATTCCGATGAATTAGTTATAATTTATTTGTCACAAATCAATACGACTAAGCTATAAACCAATCATTTACCTATTACACTCGTATCTAAAACTAAAATCGATGACGTTTCTTGGTGAATGTCTTGGAATCACCCGAAGTTTCTTGGTCTTAGATAAGTTTTGGCTTATCTTAACACATCTGCACAGAATTGTCAGAATATTTTATTCCTGCTCTACCCCCCTTTACATTTCTTCAATACTACACTTTTCGTGTATCTACACTTATTTATGCCACTACACTTTTTGTGTACCTGTAGTGACACCAAAAGTGTATTTACACAATAAAATCACTGAACAAGTGTTAATAATTGGCGTGTTCAGTCCGACCAAAATGATAAAAATTATCATGATATTTTTTGTGACCCTAACTTCACTCCGTATAATTTTATGTCAAACCCGAGTGAACAACCAAATCGAAAAAATAATTATAAATTGATTCTGCACGTCAAAACATTGTTGACGCTGTGATAACAACAATTTACTATTTACTAATGCCTAAGAATTTCACAATTACTTCACATCTTTTCTTAGCTAATAAAACAAACCCGGGGAGTATACATCATAGTAATTCACTCATTTAAACATTCATTCAATTATAATTTACGACAGAGATTTGCAGATAAGATAACTGATTGCTCTAAAAACTTTCACAAATTGTTTTTAGATGGCATGTGTAAAAGAAATCACATTCTCGCCCAATTCGTGACTACACGAATAATTTTAACCACACAACGTCGCACCTAATAAATCATTCAAGGCGGCCGCATGAAATGTCTCTCGACTCGCGAGCCGAGCCAAAAAAGTTAAAACTTAAAAATGTGTGATCTCAAAAAGGCGGTACACAACATTTGCAATACAACAACAATAATTTACAACAACAATTTGCATTATATCATTCATTTTTAGCTTTGTTGCCTCAGCTCGAGAGTCGAGACACATTTCATGCGGCCGCCATCAGAGGAAATGAAATGGACATTGAAGTTTGAACAAAAACACAGAAAAGAAACTACGCACACAAATCATACACAAACAATATTTGTTGTTGAGTTTATTAAGGACGCTGATTTCAACTACATTGTTCTTAATGTATTATTGTTTAATACAAAAATGTAACATTAAAGTTGAACAAAATGTTCCTGTCAACATTAGAAATAAAATGTACATAAATTTTGACAGCCAGAATCGAAATTTTTTTTGGTTTTTTTTGTGATAAATGAGTGCGTTTTATGGCAAATCTGATAAAAAATATCATGATAATTTTTATCATTTTGGTCGGACTGAACACTAGGAATATAATATTGATTTAAAAAATCAACAAAAATGTAATTTTACAGGTGTTCGGTTTAAACAAAAAATGTTTACTCTTACTATATTTCTTCAAAAATAATTGAATTACTAAATGTTTGAAATGACTTAAGCTACAATATTATTATGTTGGAGACTGTACACTTCATGTTACAATTTTTTGTATAATTACACATTTTTATGTAGCTACTTAAAAAGTATAGTAAAACGATTGTAATATTGAACTAAAAATTTGTATCAAAGTTCTCATGTTAGGCTCTTATTGTTGTTAAGCCGTTACAACGGATTCAATAGAAAATTGAGCCTCACACTTTTCATTTTTTTCTCCAAAAACATTTGGAAATAATTGATTTCTCGACGTTATCTTGAAAATAAGTATTTTTTTATTTTGGCTTGATAAAATGGCAAAAACTCGGAAATGTGAAAAATTATTCAAACTTAATGGTTTTGGATAATCAGCTAGTATTCAGGATAGCCAGCTACAATGACATGGCTACGTAATTGTAACTGTGCCGTCTAATCAACATTTACACCAAACTGTATCCATCTGTTAAATTAGAATTTTAATGCCACGATTATGATTAACATAAATATTATAGCTCTACACAAATATATTTTAATGGAGCATCACACCCAGAAATTTTATTGTACGCTCAAATTTGTACCAACTTATATATTCGTATCGATTTTTAAAGTGGGAAATAAAACTGGTCGTAAATATAGTCCATGCCGGCTCTTTAGAAAACAGGTCTGATTTAGCTTAGCCGACAATTGTCATTACCGTTGTCTACACAGAATTAGATACCCAAAAAAGTGTAGCTACACAAAAAGTGTAGCTTCACAAAAATGTGTAGTAAAGGAAAAGCAGGACAAATAATATAATATTGCCTAAACAATTATTACCAAAAATTTTATTTAGGACACAGAAAATTTCCAGCAGTAAAAATGTGTTTTGCTATTCACCGCGAGAGGCATCACGATCACAAACATGAAATTTTTTCTGTTGATATTTAATAATGCAAATTAATAATTCTCAGCAGAAAGTTTTATGAAAAATCAAAGAATTTATGAAAAAGAAGAGAAAGTATATGTTTAAATGTTTTGAAGCGAAGAAAGTTAATTTTCTTTAAAAACGATTTCTTATCTATAGTGTAAGGACTCTCAAAATATACTTAAATTACCATAAACATTATTATGCAAATACAGGGCAACATCAAAAAAATCGCCAACGTTGATAGCACTCCTTACAATTCTGAAGTCATTTTAATGAGAATTGTTTTCAGTTTTTTAGCAAAAGTGTTAGGAAAACCTCATTGTAACTACCCTGGGTACATGTTTTTATGGTAGCTGAGATCATAATCTATACATGAGCAACATAAGATTCACACCTGGCCTCAGTAGCCTTTCATACAATTCTGAAGTCATTTTAATGTGAAATGTGAAAAATTTCATTTTTGTGATCGTGATGCCTGTAGCGGTGAATAGCAAAACACATTTTTTCTGTGGAAATTTTCTGCTATCTTATATGTATGTGAAGTTTGCCAGAAAAATAGCCCGAAACAAATGTGTCTGCTTAATCAGTAATATTTTCGGGCTGGGCCGAATACTGCATTACCTTTAATTTCTATTCCGAAATTTTTAAAAATTTATAAATAATGCATTACCTTTAATTATTATACCGTATTTTTTTTACAACACGAGAAAATGGAAAAAAAATTGATGAATAAATATAAGTATAATACGTAAATATGTATGTATATGAAAAGCAAATTTAGTGAAAATTTCAAAAAATTAGTCTCTATTAAAAATTCGAGTATAATGATATTACGTAACAGTTTTAAAAAAATACCAAAACATTTTGCAATGAGGCGTTTTCCTCAGGGATTGCCTGAGACTTCGGCCACTGGCATAAATTAGTGTACGTTATTTAAAACCCAAATAATGTGATCTTATTTCTATACGAGGTGGAAAGAAGAAGCTTCTTTAGTGCCAGTCTGAACATGTAACGATTTTCAACAAAAAATTTACTAATAAATTTTCTTCTATAACCTTCTTTCCGCCTGGTACAGTAATGGGGCTACATTATTTGAATTCCAGATGGGCTACACTAATGCTCGACGATAGCCGAAGTTGCAGGTAATCCCGGTGACAACCACCACAGAAGAAATTTTCTTAGTAAATTTTTTGTTGAAAATCTTTACATACGCTGGCACGAATTTTCTTTCCGCCTGGTACAGTAATGGGACCACATTATTTGAATTCCAGATGGCCAAAACTAACTCTTGACAGTAGCCGAAGCCTCAAGCATTTTCTATGAAAACCGCCTCGTAGCAAAATGTTTTGGAATTTTTGTCAGAATCTTACGTATTTTTAATACCGACTAATTTTGCTTTTCCTTTACATATCATACATATATTAATTCATTAAATTTGTTTGCTATTTTTAGTGTTGGCTTTTAAAACCAAATCTTGTTGTAGTGTGTTGATGTAAAAAAAAATTCGCGACAAGAATTAAAGGTAATGCAGTTTTTCTAAATTTTTCTTGCCAGATATTACTGATTTAGCAAAGACACAATAATTTCGGGCCACTTTTCGGGCCAGTTTCACATCGGTCTATCTTATACAGCATTTATTCATATCAGTTAATCTTCACTATTTTGAGAAACAAAGACGAATAAAAATGAACAAAACAGTACTACTATAAGCCAGGTAAAAGGCAGCAGAGGATAATGAATAAAAGTGGGGTTTAAACAAAGAGGTCGCTGATGCTTTATAATATGTACTAACGGATGAGGATCGGCCAGCACAAGCCGAAGCGCTAAACAATTCAATAAGCCAAGACTAAAATATTTCGCTCAAATAATAGCGCCATATTTGCAATCAACTCAAGTGCATCAAACTACGAACCGACTAATGGATCCTCCCTACAAACAATCACGAATGAATAATCGGAAACGCAAAGGAAGGAGAGTTTGATAATGAATACATTAGACAAGAAACAAATGAGAATCTACAGCAAGATTAGGAGTTTATATTGATTTATGTTCAAGATAACCTGGCAATGGTTGTTAACCAGATTCTAAAAAACAAGGATTAAAAAGGTCCAATATCAAACTATCTAAGTTTAAATATGTATGAGATTTCAATGGAGATTGAACCATGGATACCCTTTCAAAGTCTATTTATTTAGATCATATTTTCTAATGATGGTCCAATCTGTAAAAAGAAGATGCATTAACTAAATACGATGATAAACAACTTCTCACTTACACGTACATACGACTTTAATACTACCAAATTTATTATCAGTATCCACTCATGGTGCTAGATCTTACTATAAACTACGTTAGTGAAAGCATCGTCTGGTACTCGGAAAGAACTGTTTCGTGCGCTAATACGATTCTGGGTCTCAAACAGCCTTCATTACAGAAAAAGCATGTCAGAGTGTATGGAGTCGCGAACAATCACTTACTATTAGTAACTTAACGCAGGATGACAGAGCAACCTCCAGACCTCTTCCATTCTATGGGAATGGAAACATACTAAAAATATACTATGGACTGACACATCATGTTAAACTTTTGGCTCTCGTCTTATTATTAGATACGGACTATTATGGAAAAATTCTAATGAATAATAATATAGTAAAGACCTCATCCGATGAACCGATTGCCCAACAAACGAACTTAGGGGGGATATTTCTAGGCCTCAGTCGATTGTAACAATTCAACAGTGATACAATCACCAAAGGAGAACTATAGGGTGAAAAAATGTTCACGACTAGGCATAAGCGTCGCAAAAATGGCCGAAGTAATGGCACGTCTGCTAAAACTGCAACAAAAATATCATTATATGACATAATGTTAACTGACCCAACTAGTCAGCAAGATCTATTCTCTATACTGTTACTGGAAACATAAGTACGACCATACAACTAATTTGAGCTAAACCCGTGTGAAGTTTCTGGACACTTTGACATTTTTGGACACTTAAATAGTTCCTACAGAAATTTATGTGAGTGTTCAAACCTAAATTTTGTATGCATATTTTTGATTTTAGACAGATATTTGCACACATAAAGATTTCTAGAAAATGTAAATACAAAAAATATTTTGTATATAAAAAGATTAAATTTTTGTATTTCATATAAACTTTTCAGAAATTATTTTAATCATGAGGATGTCGTTGTTGGTAATGGTAAATTACACAAATCTCAGAGATGGATCAAAAATTTGATCTTTTTTATAAACAAAAATTTTTTTTGTATTTACATTTTTCAGAAATCTACACGTGTGCACGATTTACTGTCAGTTTATCGTGAACAATTTATCGTGAGCAATTTATCGTAGAACAATTTATCGTGGAAACAATTTATCGTGGAAACAATTTATCGTGGAATCAATTTATCGTGGAACAATTTATCGTATAACGGTTTATCGTGGACAATTTATCGTATAACAGTTTGGAACAGCTTTAGTATCGCAGTAAATTTTTTTGACAGTCTGAGCGACGGTAGCGCCACTTTGAATAAGAGCGGGATTGTTTATAACTAAAAATGTGCCTTTGCTTAGCATTTTGGACCTAGCGCCATCTATTGGAATAAAAACTAACTAAAATTGTAAAAAAATACGTTAAGACGTGCTAAAAAAAATTTAATAAAAAATATTGAATCTCATTTAAAAATAAATGAAATTTAATATTTTTTTATGAATATATTAAATTGAGAGTGGGAGTCGCACTGCGTGCCGCACGTAGGAGCAGATTATATAGAATCTATTAATGGCACCTACGCTCCTCCCCGTAGCCCTGCTGGGCTCTTTAAATTTTAATTTCGGGGGGCGTAGGAGCCGGGATCTTCAAACATGTCGCACTGCGTGCCGCACGTAAGAACGGATTATATAGAATCTATTAATGACACCTACGCTCCTCCCCGTAGCCCTGCGGGGCTCTTTAGATTTTAATTTCGGGGGGCGTAGGAGCCGGGATCTTCAAACATGTCGCACTGCGTGCCGCACGTAAGAGCGGATTATATAGAATCTATTAATGACACCTACGCTCCTCCCCGTAGCCCTGCGGGCTCTTTAGATTTTAATTTCGGGGGGCGTAGGAGCCGAGATCTTTAATCGGTTAAGAAACTACCGAGTTCCGTCCCACATGGCCATATTCCAGAACTTCTTCCAAAAATCATTCAATAATCCCATTTCCATCCAACATACCCAATCCCATCATAATCGTTTAAGAAACTACCGAGTTCCGTCCCACATGGCAATATTCCAGAACTTCTTTCAAAAATCATTCAATAATCCCATTTCCATCCAACATACCCAATCCCATCATAATCGGTTAAGAAACTACCGAGTTCCGTCCCACATGGCAATATTCCAGAACTTCTTCCAAAAATCATTAATAAATCCCACTAATTTTTTGATACCACGCATAAAACCTTTCTACGATAAATCGTCCACGAAAAACTGTTCTACGATAAATTGTCCCACGATAAATTGTGTCCACGGCAAATTGTGTCCACGATAAACTGTTCTACGGTTAAATGTTCACGTTAAATTTAAACAGGATAAATTGTTTACGATAAAGAGACAGTCACCCAAAAGCCATGAAAGAACAGTTTTCCAAGTTGGGGCTTAGTACGAATGGAAATCGAAATGAATTGATTCAATGCTATGAACGAGCGATGATGCTAATCAAGGACAGTTTCACAAAAAATGTTTGCGGTCCCGAATTGGAAAGTATAGAAATAATGCGGATATGTGAGAAAACTAATTTCGCATTTAAAGACGTTGAAGATTCGGAGATTTGTGAAACATCAGAACTAATAGGTTGGAGTAATTTACAGCGATTTATGTATGCAAAGCGACTTTTGACGGGCACAGCCAAGATGCTATTACGTTGTACGAGCGCAAAGGATTGGGAATCATTGTAACAAGTGTTATACGACGAATTTCATATGAATGTTAGTGGCGCTACTGTTCACCAGATGCTAAGAAAGACTAAAAATTGAAAAGATGAAACTATACATCAGTACATTTTGCGTATGCGCGAAATTGGTGTATTGGCTGACATCAATAACGAAGTAATTTTGGAATACATCATTGATGGTGTCTGTGATTCAAATAAGATTTGGTTGATACCAAAAATTTTAAAGATCTTTGACTGATGTATGGAAGCATTTGAAAAATTAAATCAATGAACAAGGCTACCTCAAATAATGTTAAATCTAATCAACAACTGGAGCAATCAGTGCCGAGTGGTAATAAATCAATAAATCCTCGACGTAATAAGATTAAGTGTTACAACTGTAATGAATACGGTCATCTATCGAAGGATTCTCAAAATAAATCCGATGGCGTAACGTGCTGTAAGTGTAATACGTTTGGACACAAAAGTTTCGAATGTCATACTTTATCGAAAACGAATGTTAGCTTGTGTACGACAAAGGAACATCAAATGAAAATTGACGTATTAATTGACAATATGAAAGTGTGTGCTCTGATAGATACGGGAAGTTCTGTAAATTTGATTCGATCTTACGTATATTTGAATTTGAATACTATGAAACCTCTGAAATCCAGATCAACGTTGATGAGACTTGCTGGTAAGAAGATTGAGACATGTTCAAAATTTGAAGCAGATATCGTTATTAACGGTGACAATTTCCATGTGCCGGTACATGTAGTGCCTAATGATGTTATCGCTGTAAATCTTTTAATTGGCTGTGATTTGTTTTGTGAAGCAAAAGTGATTATCGATGAGAACGGTCTGGATATCCGTAAAAACGACGAATTTTGAGCGATACTATCAGAAGTTAAAGATGAAATTATTGATGTCACGCATATTATCGACCGAATTGATGCTCAGGTCGTTAGGCAATTATATCAGCAGTATTCACTGACACCGACGAAAACTACCGATGTAAACTGCAAAATAATTTTGAAGGATGGAACGCCAATCCAAGATAAATAATTTTTATCCCGAAGGGGCAATAAATTTTACAAAATTAAATGTAGGGGAAATTTGTTTACAAAAATATAACCAAATTAGCCAATTTGATTGGCTGTTTTTGCTCTCTCTCTCTCTTCGATTTTTATTATTCAGAAAATTTTTTTCCAGAAAATTGCTACAAAGTCAAATGAATTCTACATGGGCTAGTTATATAACCAAAAATAAAACGAACTGAAACGAAAGAAATCAATTCACAATAAATGTGTCTTTGTGTCATACTTTCCTTGACTATTTTTATCGGTTTTGTTTATTTTGCTTGAGACGCCAAAACGAATACTAATGGAAATCCATAACGAAAACTTTTAAAGGAAAACGGTTTTGGGATTTTAATGACCAAAAATAATGGAATTAATTTGTAAGTGCTGATATGTGATTTTAATGATGGAAATTTGAACATGGAAAGGTGAACTTTCAAATTAGAATAAAATTTGATTGAAATTTCTCATTTTCTAAAACATTAGTTTAAAGCTATGCCATTTTTCAATCGAAGTATTTAAAAATAGCGAATTTTTATTCGCTATTTTTAAATTCTTCACAAATTTCATTTAACCTTGTAACCTTCATTTTCTAAAGATAGAATTTTTTCTTTCATTTAAAGACTGAAAAACCAAAACGTCAAAAGTTTACCGATCCGTCTTATAATCAGTGCCTTTCGTTTCGTTTCCGTTTCAGTCCGTTTCGTTTTCGGTTATATAACTAGCCGATATTCTAGGTCCTGAGGAACATCATCCACAGGAGGCCCATCTTCAGAGGTGATTTGATACGTTTTAGTGCGTGTTTTCAGTAGAAAGGCCAATGCAATAACGAGTCATTTAATTTTAAAATGTTGCTAATTTGAACACTAAACAGATGAATTTAGTCACCAACCCATGCTCTTTTGCCACAAAAGTGTATTCGTTATGACTTCTAAAAGAAGTTGGCCTGCTATCTTTTATATCTTTTATTTAAGCAACGTGACAACTTCTAGCCATTTACCGTTTATTTCTGAAGGAGTAGTTTCAACCTTGGATGAGTGCAATGTATCGTCATCAAGAAGGGGTTAACAGATCGGAGTGAATCCAAAATAACAAAATATACACTGTGTCATGTAAGTACTTAGAATTGAAAAAACACTCAAATATTGAACTTTCATAATAATATTTGAAATTTTTTAAAAAACACAAATATTTTTACACTATAAGTAGCAAACATTTAAGTTTTGTGAAAAGTTTTGAGTGAATTTTAAAAAATTAAAAAACCAATCTTATTTATCCACATTTTCGGAAATTTCTGACGTTTTCGCTATTTGAGAGAAAACATCATTGAGTGTAATACGAAAATTCTTAAACATTTGAAATTTTTTATCTCGGCCCCTACGGATTGCACAGAAACGATCAAAGTGGTCCTGAACTAGTAGTTGATGTCACAAATCTTATTTATCCACATGTTCCGTGCAAACCGTAGTGGCCGACATAAATAATTTCAAATTTTTAAGAATTTTCATATTACACTAAATGATGTTTTCTCTCAAATAACGAAAACGTCAGATATTTTCGAGCATGTGTATAAATAAGATTGGTTTTTTAATTTTTTAAAATTCACTCAAAACTTTTCACAAAAATTAAATGTTTGCTACTTATAGTGTAAAAATATTTGTGTTTATTAAAAAATTTCAGATATTATTATGAAATTTCAATATTTGAGTGTTTTTTTTTTTCAATTCTAAATACATACTTATAGCACACAGTGTATATTTTGTTATGTTGGCATAAACTTTACTCCGATGGTTAACAGTGCTATCTAGTCCAACCTTGTCAAAAGCCTTGGATAAATCCAAATCGGTTACAAAGGCCTCCATGTTATTCTAAGGCGAGATTCCATTTACTTCCGATAAACGTGAAAATGTCGGTTGTTCTTTCACGAAATCCATGCTGTTTATCTGAAGATAATTCATTAATTTCAAGATACTTCACTAGACTAGAAGTTAGTTAATGCATTTCTCAAAAACTTTAGCAACGGCTGACACAAATGACATTTGCGGTAGTTTGAGGATTTAGTTTTATCTCAACCACGTATTTATTTTCCTTGGAAGATGGAAGTACCTATGCCCCCCCATATTGTCCTTGTTTCGTGTGGCCATATATTCTTCAAACAAAATTTCGTTGCGCTTATATTTCTTGCGAGCAGTTTAATTTTGTCTTGCATTTTGTCTTGCAGATTTTAAAATTCGGAATATAGGCTCTTTTAAAATTTTGATATTCACATAAGGAATCACTAACAATCTTTGTGAAATCGTGCAAACCCACAAACCAGTTCACTTGGTGCCCAGCACAATTCGTATCTTGATGATCCCAGCATATTTTAAGGTGGGTATTAAAGTCACAAATTGAAAAAAAATCAGCAATAGAGATGTTGTTTGCGGATGTCATCACATTTGTCTGACAAACCATCAAAGAAATTCCTAGTTTCTGAATCCGCCTGACAAACTAATAAGGAAAAGGAGTTTACTAGGCAGGGATATTTTAAGCACAACAGTTTGGGCGGTTTTGCGAAAATTTGTTGCTTCTCATGTTAAGAGTACGGTATGTGTACTTTAGGATCTGCCAAATTCGAGATATTAATGTGCGCAATGTGGGTGCTGTAGTGTAATCCTAGGTGTACCGAACGAATGACAAAAACAAAAATATTCCATTTGCGTGCCGGTGAATATTTGGACACCCTTTATAAGGCATACGGCTGTTATATATCCACCCTGCTGTAAATATTCAAATTAAGTAGGTACTTTAGATATATTCCTGTTTGAAAATGTAATTTTAAAATTTTTCTCATTTCAAGAAGAAATCCTACATTTGTATTTGCACAAAACAAGTCTAAATTATAATAAAGTTGGATAAACAAAGGTAAAAATTACTTTTTGTCGTTTTTGTATATGATAAAACAGGTGGGTGAATTTGGGTATTGTTTTAGAAAAATGTAATCTACAAAGTTAAAAATTCAAGTTCCGTTTTGTACTCGAATATATCATCTGGTATATAATGACAAATATTTATATTTGACCCGGACAAATTTCTCCTCCAATATACATACGTACATCCGTTTGTGTAGTAGCCATACTGAACTCCGAATCATATCCAACATTATTTGTGTATTTCCGATATAATGTCCCGTCCAAGCAGCGCTTGTCTATCTGCTGTGTGTGAGCAAATAATTTACATGTCTCCCGTGTATATATGTATTCGTATACCATGCGTCTCTATATGGAATCTAATCGCAAAGCGCTTTATCACACAATTAATAATTATCATGATACATGTGTACACGAACCACCATATAACATCATAAAAATATTTAATTTGTTATTACATGATATGATTTCTAATTTTATCTATTCCAATTTATCTATAGCGCCACAGTATTCACGGCATGATGGAGGAGGAGAATGTTGTTAGGCCACATCATGAGATAGCACAGCTATCAATTGATGAAAAGAAATTTTTATTAGCTGTAGAACGAGGTGATGTTGCTACGACAAGGCGGTAAGTAATTTTTCTACCGTATATACGAGAGTTATACACAACACCAACCAACCCACCCAACCTTATATTAAATACGAAATCTAAATGAAATTCCAAACATCATCAAAACACATTAATTTCACTTTGATTATTAAATATTTCATTTTACGATATTATATAAGCTTGACGTATCAGACAAAGTAGCAAAAATTGACGAAATTTTAGGTACAAGTGAATAAAAACCACTTTACTGCGTTCTTTAATATTGTTCGGCGATATTTTAAAAACAACAGAACTTTCTTATATATTTTTATACAGGATGTTACAAAAGGCGCAGGAAACAAATTATATAAATATGAACTGTGTGGATCCTCTTGGCCGTTCGGCCTTATTGATGGCCATCGACAATGAAAATTTAGAAATGGTTGAGTTATTAATTGATCATCGCGTTGATACCAAAGATGCGCTACTTCATGCAATTTCGGAGGAATTTGTTGAAGCGGTCGAAGTCTTGCTGGAACGTGAGGATAAAAATGATAACAATGGCGTCCATGTAAATTTAAATTTATTATTTCGGTATTTTGCGAAATTTATTTTAATTTTTATATTTTTGTAATATATACTCATAGAGTTGGGAGGAATTGCCGCCCGAGACTGCAACATTTACGCCCGATATTACACCGTTAATTTTAGCAGCACATCGTGATAATTACGAAATTATTAAAATATTATTAGATCGTGGAGCAACACTGCCAATGCCACACGATGTTCGTTGTGGTTGTGATGATTGCGTAACGTCACGACAGGAGGATTCATTACGCCATTCCCGTTCTAGAATAAATGCTTATCGTGCATTAGCTAGCCCTAGTTTAGTAGCATTATCGTCAAAAGATCCCATATTAACGGCATTTGAATTATCGTGGGAGCTGCGACGACTTAGTTTACTCGAACACGAATTTAAAGTAAGTAATTTTATATTTATTTATGTATTTTAGATTGAAATAAGTTTGAATTTAAAAAATAACACTGAATTTTATAACTATCTAAGTGGAGAAGTTTAGTTTACTTAACTCCGGTTAGTCGTTGGTATAGTCGTTGTGTAGAGATTCATCAAGCACTTCAGCCTCAATCACGTTGCATAATTCTTGTTTAGTCTTGTAGCTTGACGAAGTAGCTTGACTATAGTTCCTTTAAGATTCAGGGTATGTTGAGGTTACTCAACTATCATCGACTTCTTCTGTATTTAAATACACTAGACTTTGTTCAGGAAGCAAGCCAATAATTTGATGTTAGTTCTGCCCATATCGTGGTTTGGACAAAAAATTATTTTTTCGCCGTCTCGCAGCCAATTCAAAGAAATTCGGCTATAGGTCCGCCCATCGTAAAATCTGCATTGCAGGTCACACATTTGAATTCAATATGTTTTTTGAACAAGGTTCTGAAATGAGTCAATCATAGGCGCTTCTCGTTTACTTCATTATAAGAAAATAAATATAAAAGTAGTTATACAACCATTTGAATTTTGCATTGGAAACTTGCGAACCGAATAAGAAAATTAAAGGAGATTATCAGGATTCTCTAAGTAATATTTTGATTTTTTCCGGCCAAATAATTAAGTTTCAGATTATCATTAATATCTCAAAATCTTCCGCAGGTAACCAATAAGTACCTACAGTTGTTTTTCTGATAGTTAAGGTCATACTGACACTACGTGGAAAAATGTTCGATTTGGCCAAAATATAAAAAGAACTTTTATGACCGCAAAAAATCAAGAAAATTCTAACTAATAAATTTTCTCCGAATTTCCCACGTAGGCTCAGTATGATCCGAGTTGGCTCCTCTATTTTGGATGTCAATCAATTTGTCATTTTAAGGAATTTCCGGTGGACATAAATCTATAAATATTGGGAGAGACAACAAAAATTCTCTTTTGTGATAGCGCTGACACATATGGTAGCGCAATCTCTTATTTTGCGCTAGCAAATATCGCGCTGTTTTATACAGCGTTAAATTTAAATTGTATTGAGAATAGGCGATACCACACTGATCTATAATAATCAATATTGTACGACGAATATCCTCAACACCATCACTTCCCATCCTTAATCCGGAAACGGATGTTTCACCGATTGCCGTAGCCAAAACTAGGTGCTTTCTTCTGCGGAAATGACGAAATACAAGAAAGTTTTTCCACTACTTCAAGACCATCAAGAAAATAATATTTTGACTTTCTGGTTTACAAAGAGAAGCCAGCATATTTCTGCGGTGGGGTAATATTTGATTTTTTAAATTTTAAAATATTGTGATAGTAAAATTTTAAAATTAAAAAAATCCATGGGCTGTCATAAATATGTTGGATTCGATCACCCAACACTATATTATAATCTGACAAAATCTAACCACACATAAATATGCACTACATAAATATTGAGGTGTGTTGTTAAAACTTGAATCTGAATTTAAACTGAGCAAACAACCTCGGCGTGTTTCCACTTTATCTGTACAGCACACAACAGTATGCGTTTCGGACATGTACTCGTACATGGCGTATGAAATCTCGTATAGTTGGCGTTATAATTAAAGCTGAAACTCTAGTTCCGACAGGTATGAGAAATAAATTTTGGTCTCACTCAACCAAATGTGCGAAAACTTATGTTACCCTTATATCACACAAATATTGCCAGAACAATACTAACGCTTGCTAAATATGATTTATCATCGAGGTGTAGTTACCAAGACGTTGGGCAGTTTGGTTTCGACGCACTAATGAAACATTGAATTGTTTATTTTTATAAATTCGGTCATCTTATCAGACGACAGGCAGAGTAGCAATGCCTATGACAATCCAGTCATAATTTTCAGAGAAAGATAACCAAACAATTCAAATAAGTACCGCGGTTTTAGCATTGAGAATTTCAATTTCTAATGATTTTGATTTCGGCCACTATATGATTTATCATTAAAATTAGCACTGCGCAGTATGTGCTCATCTTAACAACATACTACTTGAAATCGAAAATTGTGGGCTTTATAAATTTGTGATTACTGATATACGGAGGATATACAAATCCGGAATTTCAACGTAAAGCTCAGGCAATGTACTCATCTCACACATAAACGAAACATTTGGAGTATTGGATGAATGAGAAATTGATAATATTTTTAAACAGATCTAGCCCGATAGATTAATTTAATGGTACATGTTCTCATTTACAACAAACTTTTTTAAAATATATAACCATAAAAACTTTTTTACGAAAATTTTAATACCAATAATCGGAGGCAGTTGACAGGTGGCAAATAAAGAAATAGTGGCATCTGTGGCAAAAATTTAATTTCTCTGTGCCACTATTCTGGTAGTTCCCTGGGAATGGGGAATTGGGGAAAGATTTTATATGTAATTTCTATTTTAAAATTTTTGTTCTGGCATACTGAGGTAAAAATCTAGTAGTAATTTTTTTGAAAACAAAATAAAATTGGGAATAATTTTCCCTGCCAATTTAGATATGGAAAAATTATTCGCAATTTATAAATATTTGCATCAAATTTTTCTTCTTAATAGGCCAGAAAAAAAATATTTCAACTTAAATTACATATAAAATCTTTCCCCAGTTCCCTATTCCCGGGGAATTACCAGAATAGTGTCACTGGTATGAAAAAAATAGTTTAGTTTGGTTAGTGACTAAAACAGACTAAACGACGAAAAAAATATAGTGTAACATCACGCGAAAAATAACATGATATAGGATAATAATTTCAAAAAGACTTAAGAAGTAATCAGGGCCCAGCTTATAAACCTTAAAAAAATTTAGCAATTCGAACCAGTTAACTAAATTAAGATAAAAATAAAATTTAGTTAGCACCACACAAGTTTTACGACACCAAACTTTCGAAAAATTCAAATATTCGTCAAAATATTACACTATGGTCGATTCCAGGTCTAACAGAACATTATTCCCCCACGGATAACAACCATGGCAATACCCTCAAAATAATACCCAGACCCGTGCCATTGGCCCCTGACCAATAACCCCCAGATCCATTACTCCTCCAGCCGATACCCCCTGCATATTACTCCTCTTATATTAGCCCCCCCTGCCGTTACTCCCCGGTCATCACCACTCCAGTCATTACCCCGCCATTATCCCGCCATTCCCTCGATTATTACCCCTCACTACTCTCCAGCCTTTATGAATAATTTCGATGAATTGTTTGTTAGCACAATTTTGTTTCACACATTTTTCGGATCTCGAAACAGTCCAGCATCGCGAAACAGTTTCAATTGTTATAATAACTCAAACATTCCGCCGGGAACTTAGGGACCAAGTGCTGGTCCTTAATACAAAATTATATAAAACTACGAATGTTATTGAAAAGAATAAGATGATTAAGGGATCGTCTGATACCATTCCTTCGGAGAAAATTTTTAAAAATTAATTCAAATCGCACTAGGAACTTGATGATTGCAAAGAAATCGGAAAAAACATGGAAAAGTTGTCAAAAATTTAGGTGATTATGGGACGATGTAAAATTTCTTCAGGCGTAAAATTTTGTGTTTTATAATTTTTTGCTGTGACGGATTCGAGTTCAGCTTGGAAATCTGAATCTAAAACTACAACAAACTTTATGTCGCAAAAAATTGTAAACCTGTGTTAAATTTCTGTAAATTCAAATTATCTGTACCGCGTCGGTTCGATCACCTATTTAAGCCATTTCATGATATTTTAACCAAGAGCTCAGATACTTTTTTTCTCGTCAAGTGATGCTTCAAAATCGAAAAATATTTTTGAATAATATATGTATTTTGCCATACTGGCCATTTAGTTTATAAAAATGGTCAATCGTCTTGGAAATCAGCAGGTGCATTTTTTCTGTCATGCTGAGCAATTACGTAGAGCATCATTTTTGCGTAAAGTTTCGGGAAACTGGGCCATTATTTTCCAAGCTGAACTCGAATCTGTCATAATAGAAAATTAAAAAACATAATTTTACTCCTGACAAAATGGTATGTTTGGCATGTTTCATTATACCTATGATACGGGTTAGTTCCTTCCAGAATTCCAAGTTTTTGTAGGAATAGGAATAAAATTAATATACGAAAAGTTATCCTTTTGACCACTAGAGCAACCTTTTCAAAAATTCTAGAATTTTATGGGTTATGGGCATCGTGACAAAAAATCCTATTTTGAGTTTGTCAACAGCGTAAATGTAGATGACGTATAAATCGCCTAAAACCGGGTATAAAAAAATTCTTTATAGAATTGTGTATCTATCATTTTTAGGAGGTGTAAGCCAAACATTTCGAAAAAAATAACCAAATTTCAGTTTTTCCAAAAACATATTTTGTTTTTTTTTTTAATTCAAAAATTAAAAATCAGAAGCTTTTATTTAACAGATCTTAATTTAAATTATAAAAAATTGAATTACACGAATTACACGTTACACCATAAGCCACCGCTTCTCTAGAAAAAATTAACACTCGGCTGATTTCACATTAAAAATGCAAATGCTGAGATTTGAAAGAATTTTTTTTCAAAAATCTATACGAGTATATCAAATACTTACTTCCCAATTTTAGTACATATATCAAATACTTTATGTAGGTATTTGATATACTAGAATTAGGAATCCCCCAAAGCCGCTTAGCATTCATCTCCTCCGCGCAAGGATAACACCTTCCATCAATTTTACCATAAATTTACAGTTTACATCAAAACCTGTTAAAAAACTTATATTATTTTTTAACTTGTCATCATAAAAAAAATGAAAATGTCAGCATTTTCCTGGTTATAATTTTTCCGCAATTTTTTGGCCTGAAAACGATAGATGCAGAATCCTACAAAGAAAATGTTTTAAAAAATTTCATATTACTCGATTTTCGGGATGTATACGTCATCTATACTTTAGCCAAAAAGACTTCATATGACCATGTTCGGGGCATCCAGAACCCCTACATGTATTTCATACTATTTTTATTAGGAACTCATTCAAACATGTAAATTCATTTTAATTTTATTAATTAAAGAATATAACATAAATTATTTAAAATAAAAATTAAAAAAATTATAGTAATTACGATCTAATTTAAAAAGTTACAAAAATTATTAAACTGCAGAATATGTCCTTTCGCGTTTGGTCGGAGGTAAATCTGATGGCGTTGATGGCACCACAATGAACAGTTCTTCTATTTCCTCGTCGATGGCTACTGCCTCTGCATTTGTCTGGTAACATTTTTGGCACAAACATTATACACTGCAGGTGTTTTTGTATCTTCCTTCGTGCCTTTGCAATTTATTTTACAATCTTCACACCGTTTTGATGTTTTATTATTGCCTTGAATTGGTAGACAAATATTTATAGTTTCATAGCATAACCACACAATTTTATGGCTGTCATTGCAGAATCTTTTATATTACCTTGTTCTATACGATTTTTGATATGGCAATCAGCAAGTTCTACCGCTAAGGCCTTAAGGAAAATCTTTCGCCAACTAGATCTAACCTGAGGCCCCGATGGTTTTGTCAAATTAAATAAACGATATGCTGCTAAAGCTGCGCTGTGTCGATTACGTTAAAAAACAATAACATCGGCCAAAAAAAAATTTAATCCATACTTGCCTGGTTTACTCGGTATATATTGGCGAAAGGAGCAACGACCTCTTGTAGCAACTAGCTGTTCATCAATAGTTAGTTCTAGAGTTGGTTTATACAATCCCTGCAAGTTATCTAATAACAACTTCCATACGTACTGGAATCCAGCTAATTTGTCATCTTTCAGACGCATGGGTCTTCTGCGTGAGTCATCAAAGCTAAGGAAACGAGTCAGCTATTCTAACGACATTACAGCACGATAGAACGGCATATTTGTTTTATGAAATAAATCTTTTACTGGTACCATCGATGTTTTTTTAGAGCCGGCATAAAGAAGAACAGCAATGTAAGCATATACCTCATCCTCATGTGTGTCATGCCACTTTCCGCGTTCGGAGTGGTACATGATTGGTAGAACTGAATTGCCTTGCAATTTGTTTCAATCACCACGTTCGAAATACTATTTGGTGTTAGTAAGCATTTAAATGTATTAGCTTTTGAATCGAACGTTTGCATTACAATTGAAAGGCTGTGTTGCTTGCGTTTCTGTTCTGCTTCAGCAGTACGCTGCTCTTCAGATTCACTCGGTAATTCCCACCACACATGAAGATTATTTTTGTTTTGTGCCACATACGTTTTTATCGGTCCAACCATCTGAACCGATGTCACATTATTATCCGCTACCACTACTTCCTCCTCATTGCCCGCTGCATCTTGTAAACCTTCGGCTATTTATACATACATATGTATATCGAATTCCATTATAAAACCACTTAGAATAAAACAATTTATTTTTTGGTTCAATACTGTTTTCAGAGAAAATAGTGCAAAATATATGGGGAAAAAGTAGAATTTGTATTATTTCCGCTAAAGTAACGATGTATGAATTTCATAGTAGTGTTGTTTCAATACCAATCCACTGTTGAAAACAATTTATTTTCATTCGGAACCGTATGGGGCAATACTAAATTCACAATTAAGAAATATTTCCGTTGAAAACGTATTTTTTATTTACAACTCAGCCGATCACTATTCGCTTACCTGCTATACTCCTCCCCCTTTTCTATTATTAATTGTTTAAACAACAGTTGGCTAGGACAAAGAATAGATTAATTTTTATTGCCTATTTTTTGTCTCTCCTTCTTTTTACGATTTCCGCTTTTTTCTACAATATATAACTAAATTTTTACTTTTACAAATCAGTAGATACTCCTGACTAAATAACAAGTCAAAATCGATCGAGTGATTTTTTTAAACTTTTTGAACAAATTTTTTAATTAAAATATTCAAAATATAATTTTTGCGAAATAAAAAACAAGTGTGTTTATTAAGTTTATATTTTTCATGATCGTTTTGTTATGACATAAAAATAAATCGCTTACTTTCTTTGCTTTTATTAATTTTTTGTACCAAATAACTAAAAATCGCTTGGCTCTTAATTTGGACACAAATTTCTATTCCTATTCGAAGAGGAATAATATTTTCCAAAATAGGATCGCAGAAAATATTGCTACCAGATTTTGTTTTGGATCGTAATCAAGATCAAGCATCAAGAAACACATCTAATGTCCCATAATCTGCTAAATTGTTAACAATTTTTTCATGTTTTGAATTTTTTTTCAATTGTTTTGCATTCTTTATTTGTTTGCATTATGGTAGGATTTGAATTATTTGTTATTAATGTTTAGCCTTAATGTGGTACTTGGGACCAACCACTTAGTCCCTAAGTTCCCAGAATGTTCAAATTACTACAGCAATTGAAATGGCGTCAGTTAAATTATGCGCCTCATGACAATAATACGCTCCAAAATCTACTTAATATCGATATCAAAATCCCTTTGAGACAAAACGTGCGTTGTAAAATGCAATTTATCGAAATTAGTCATAAAGACAGGGGGTGTAGGAGCTTGGCCATAATCAAGGGGATGACTTAGAAAAATAATGGCCGGGGGTAGTAGCGAGGAGTATAGTCCGGGGGGTAATACCCGGGGGCAGGGGTGTATAGTACTAGACCCGATTCCAGAGTTCAAGAGATGTTACCAAGTGCGGCCCTACTGAGGGTATATAAGTTTGGTATAAATATTTTGGAAACCAAGTTAAATCTGAAAATATTTTTCCCTTTAAAAATTTTGTGGAACAAAAGTTTCCCAATTAACTTTGTTTTAAACATTTTTGCACTAAACTTATTCCTTCAGTAGGCCATAAAAATTCAATTTACACAAAAATGCTATGAAAATATTTTTCTCAATACCCTATTCCCAGGGAAAGCCAGAATAGTGCCACAGTCATCTCAGAGTGATAACCCCCCTATTAACATGACCCTCGGGGAATTTTTCATCGATTTTATAAACCGGTACACTTACAATATTTAAGGGTAGGGGCTGTTTGAAGGCCATGAACAAGCATTTCTAGAGTTGAATATCCAGATCGGTGCATATTAAGCAGTGAATTACCAACATAACATTCTGATTTCTGTGAGTTGAATTTCCGGTGGTGAACGTGATATGTCCATTTCTCTTCTCAGTTTCTCTTTCTTAAGCCAAGCTACACGAGATTTTAGTTTTTGGTTTCAAACTAAGTCGCAATAGATTTTTGTTGTTAATTTAAACCCTTATTTTATATTAAAACACCAAATTTTTTTTGTATTGTTTTATTCTGTTCTCTCGAAAATAAAATTTCAACAAAAATCTACATCTCAAAAATGGCCTTACATTTTTTTATTTTCTCCCCCACAAAACATTTGCCGGAAACAAGTTGTAGAAATTGATTTATTAATTAAATTACTTTTGAAATACAAAACGTTTAATTTTTCATTTATTGACTTAATATAGTAATTTATTAAATTTTAATTACAGAACGAATACCAAGAGTTAAGAAAACAGTGTCAAGATTTTGCCACAGCCTTATTAGATCATACGCGTTCATCATATGAATTAGAAGTATTATTAAATCATGATCCAACAGGACCCGCATTTGAACATGGTGAACGAATGCATTTAAATCGATTAAAATTAGCAATTAAATTGAGACAAAAAAAGGTAAGATTTATTTTTTACTATCATTAAATTTACAACCAACATCTGCTTCAGATGATGAATTTCATTCGCAGATGATTCCTACAGTTTTCTTTTTTTTATATCTACATACATTAGAATGAATATTAAGAGTTGTAGATTGTTTTTGTACCTCATTAGTACAACTCATTTATATCCTTTATCATTCTATTTATACACATGTCATTCTTATCCAGTTTTTTGTATTAAATTTAATATCGTTTTTAACCCAATACATGCCAAGTGTACGCGTGTATATGAATATATTTGTGCAGAAGGTACGAGTTTCTTTTATGCCATCTGGACAGGATACCCGCTATAAAAAAAAGTTTAAACAGAAATGTCCATCAAACCATTTATTTGGATTACTAAACATAACTCGGATAATCTACCTGTATTTATAATTTGTATAACGTATTTGATTAAACATGAGACTTACGTCAATCTTCAAAAATGTATCAAAATTTGTAGAATATCGACGGCAAAAAGAACAAAATACACTTTACGGGAAATAGGAATCAGCGGTGAACTGGAAAAATGTTGCTTTGTCACTGTACAGCCTTGATATAGTGACAAGAGTTTAATGTATTAATCGATTCCCGTAAAAAGTACGGTAAAATGAAATGTCACATTATCTACACGAGAAAATAACTCGTATATAGCTACAGATATATACAGCATTTTAAGAAGCACGGCATAATATAAAATTGTGTGTGTACGATTTTATCGCTACAATCATTATGTTTTGCTTTAATTTTCTAAAAGATTTTAAAAATAAACGAAGACGAACAATGATAATAAAAAAAAAACTCTTATTTCTTTAAGTACAAGATTTATTTAATACAATGAAATATTTTATAGAATTTTGAGATGACACGAAAAACGTGTACATAGATACAAGTTGCTCGTACGTCCGTTTTTCTTACAGAATCACGGCAATGTGGGCGCTGACCAAATATATTATTTAATTTTAGATAAACGTCCGGCCCATTTATATCCGTTCTAAAATTTTATGTACTTGAGAAAGATATTCTGTTGCTCGTCTTTTGTTTGTATATAGTATCTACTAATTTATCAACAATAAATAAATTTCGTAGGACGCAAAAGATTTTAAACGATTGTAAAATTACCGTTCGTATTAGAAATTTTATGTTGTCGATTTTAACTCGCTTTTGTATCTGATGAACAAATTTTGTGAAATTATTCTAAGAAAAATATAACTTTTTAGAAATTGTTACCTCCAATTAGGCTTGCCACCCGTCCTCCTTTGTGGAGGACAGTCCTCCTTTCGTAAGAAATTTCCTCCGTCCTCCACGATGGAATAAATGTCCTCCATATGTATTTTGAATACATATTTACAATATTATATACCATTTTCAAATCCTGAATAACAAATTTCAAATACGGTCGGAAAGGAATCTATAGAATATAAAGGATACTCAGCGCTTCGAATGCATCAAAATGGTACAGCACATCAGGCATCTGTATCAGCTGCTAATTCTAGTCAAATTTTAGACAGTTATTCTTTTAAACAGAATTCTTCTGAGGAAAACGATGTTTGTCTAACAGAAATCGTCGAGAACCACAATTTTTTATACTTCATTGTCAATTTTTTCAAAATCAACCTCAATTTTGTGCAAAGTAAATTCGTGTTTTTTGAAAGGAACTTCAATTAAAACAGAGTAAATTCAAATATTTTTCAAGTTTTAATATTTCGAGTTCGTAAATTTTTTGCAACTTTTACCAATCAGTGCTCTCAATTCTTAACCGATTAAGATGGGGATTGGGTATGTTGGATGGAAATGATTTTTGGAAGAAGTTCTGGAATTAGGCCACCTGGTGCGGAAGTCGACCAACCCTTAGCCGATTGAGATGGGATTGAGTATGTTGGCTGGAAATGAGATTCTTAAATGATGGAAGCAATTCTAGAATATGGAATTAAATTAGTAAAAGAAAATGAGAAATATACTTTTAAGAATTGAATTTTCTATTTATAATTTTTATTTTATACTGAAAAAAATTAGTTTGTTTATTTTTCTAGTCTTACTCAGAGGATAATGCTTGAAATTAATTGAAAATGTGATTTTTATTTTATTTTTTTTTAATTTTTGGAGCATGCACTTGCATGTGGTTTGGGATGAAATAATGGTAATGACATTTGATAAAACATTATTATATTAAAAATAATTTTAATATAAAATAACAAAAAAAATTTGTACTTGTCCTTCATTGGAATTTGTAGAAGGTGGCAAGCCTACCTCCAATACAATTTTATAAAGAAAACTAATTCGTCAGCACTTTATTTATTTACTATAAATTTTGGTGCATATGGTACAATTTTATAAAGAAAACTAATTCGTCAGCACTTTATTTATTTACTATAAATTTTGGTGCATATGGCACTGGCAGCTAGCTAAAAATTGCCACCATACTATTATACTTTAAACATGGGGTCCCTCTCGGAAAACCTAATCGTACCGGTTCATAGAGTGCGGCAAGGCGATGCGTCTCTTACCACTCCATCGACAAACAAAACTTTTAAGTAGGGAGTTTTTGCAGGACGCTTGCAATTTACGGTCCCATTTTTTTTTTGTTTTTACGTGATTAGCAGAAAATTGAATTTTGACAAAAAATAAACATCTTAGCAAACAAACAAGGGGACTTTTTTTGATTTACAGAGAGTCGATGCCTATTTTGTTGTCTTAAACATCCTATACCACAAATTTGGTCAAAGTTGAGGTATGCTTCGGCTTGATGTGACTTAGTGGGCTCCTATCCGAGATATCTTGTGAAAACCGCACAAGTGATTTATAGAGAGTGGAGTTCTTTTCGCTTTCCTTACTACCGTAATCCACCAGTTCGGTCAAAATTTCGACTTGATGTGGTCTTGTAGTATCTTTAACGAAATTAACCTCTAGAGGGGTTCTTGTTGCAGTCCATATCAATTTTAATAGTCAAATTGTTATCACTCCCAACACTGATAATATCGAGCTAATCTGTGTCAAAATTAAAAATAATAAATCTATCAGCTTCTTATTAATGCCGTTGACTTCGTCATTGACCTGATGAATACTCAAGATGACATCTTTGTTGTGGGTGATTTCAATCTCCCGGGCTTAATTGGGATTATTAAGATGATAACACTCATTATGTTGCTTCAAATGCACTAACCGCCAAAGAAAGTTTATTCACTGACAATATGTTGAACTCTGGACTATTTCAGACCAGCAACGTTAAGAACAGTCTGAACAGGCAGCTTGATTTGGTGTTTTCCTCTGTTATCAACAATAGCGTCGCTTCTGAAACCAATCTAATCCTCTGTGCCATAGATGTATACCACGTTCCCATTTTGATCACCTTTTGTCTGGAACAAGTCAGTCTTAATGTCAACTCTAAAAGTCCACAACGTTTCAATTTACGTAAGGCCGACTTTCTGAAGCTTAAACATTTATTGGCTAGCGTAGACTTTAACACCATTTTAAATGATCGTAATGACATAGAAACACAAATTGTCAATTTTTACTCTGCAGTTTTTGAATGTTTTGAACAATCCATTCCTTATACCCGCCAAAAAACTGTATCGCCATCACCTCCTTGATTTAATAATGAATTACGAACATTACGCAATCTTAGGAACAAACGTTGGCAATTTGGATTTTCTTGCTCAGCCACTGACGACACTTTTCCAAAAGTCGCTTTCGCTTGGAATTTTTCCATCCATTTGGAAAAGTTATTTTATAGTTCCGATTCATAAGAACGGCTGCAAGTCAGACTGTAATTACCGACCGATTGCAAAATTATCTAGTATTCCTAAGCTGGTTGAAAGTATTGTGTATGATTCGCTGTACTTTCATTGAAAACCGTTGTTTTCTGACAATCAACATGGTTTAAGCACGGTCCACGACCACAAACCTTATTAAATTCACTTCACAAACACTAAATACGATGGAAGCAGGAAAAGAGGTTAACGTTATCTTCACCGATTTTAGCAAGGCGTTTGACAGGATTTCTCATGAAGTTTAAGCTTAAGGCCCTTGGCCTTTAAATTGATTAGGATTATTCGAGTTGAATCTAAATTGTCTTGGATTAAATCTAAACTGTCCTTGTCTGTTAAAATTATTGTTATTAGTGGTATTGTGATGTTGAGCATGTGAACCATTATTAAAATTATTAGTATTATGATTTCTTTGTAAACTATTTGAATTGTTATGGTTAAAATTTGAGTTATATATTACGTTATGATCACTATTTTTTGAATTTTTCTGGTTATTATGACTAAATTTTTTATTGATGAAATTATTTTTACCATTTTTGTGTATTCTATATTCGAATTTGATTATATCGTCAGATAAATATATCTCTGATTTACATAAAAAATTATCAAGTTCAAAAAGTGATAGATTAAAATCAATTTGTAATTGCGCTATAGGCACAAGACTTTAAAATTTGCACTAATTCTTTATCTATTGAGTTATATGTAAAAATATCTTCATTTTCGTAATCGCATATTTCACTGCAATCACTTTTATATTTATTTAATTTATTATAAAGGGATCTTTTAAGTTATGTACCTTAGTTTCCTTTGCCTTGAATAGTAATTGGTGAATTATTTCCTTGGGTCGAAATTTCATTTTCAAGTGTTGCATTACGTTACACCAATTCCTCATATGATCTGGGATTTCCATGATTGTACTTCTCGCCATACCAATTATTTTACTGTTTATGACTCGTTTAAGACAGTAGCACTTAAGTTCAATGCCGCCACATAAATTTTCACAATCACTCACTGCGTTTAAGAATGATTTTAATTTATAATGATCTTCGCCGGAAAATGGCGTAATATCATTAAAGTTTCGAATGATTTGATTTGGTGTTAAATCGAATTTTAAAGATTTCAACTTGGTCTAAAAGACGTACGATGTTACACTTTCGCGAATTTTGTTTCTACGAGCTCACAAATTTTTAATGTGTCTCTTCGTCAAGTTAAAAAAAAAATTTTTTTTTGGTTTGATCACTGGATTTCCTTCTTCAGAAGAAAATAATATCAACTGCGCCAGTTAAGAATTCGATTATTGGTTAATCGAAAAAAAAATGATTTTTATTTACTTATTAAACAAAATTTACATTTATTACTTATGTTTACAAAACTAGATTAGAATGTTTATAACTGATCTCTTCAGAGTCAGAACTCTAATAAATCATTCATTCGTTATGATTTTCTTATATTATTTCTTATGGCCGGTTGCACAGAAAAATGACTAGCGGCCGCTTAGTTGTGCGCCAGTTAAATGTTTTATACGAAATTTGTTTTCGCAAACATTAGAAAATCAACGCAAACTTGATTAAATATATTTTATTCCGTGGAAAAATTTAGCTTGGGTATAAATATTTAAATGGTCAATTTTGATTGAATAACTTTTTAACTAATCGTTAAATATTTCCATGGAATAAAATATATTTAATCAAGTTTGTGTTGATTTTTTTCTGATTGCGAAAACAGATTTCATATAAAACATTTAACTGGCGCACAACTAAGCGGCCGTTAGTCATTTTTCTATGCAACCGGGCATTAGTCACATAGGTGGCTTGTTCTATTTTACAAAAAATTAACTTTATATGCACATTTTTCTATTCCATTTTTTATGTGAAAATATAATTTGATATTTTCACACTTAATATAAAATGGTTTTGTGTGCAATACAAAATTGTTGGAAGGGGTAATAGGTCGTTGGGATAATTATTATTATTATTAATTTTTGTGAAATCGTAAAAATGATTTATAGAGATTCGATATCAACTTCGTTGTCCTAATCACCCTAAAACCAAAATTTGGTTAAATTTGAGATTTTTTTCGGTGCCCTTGGGTTCCTAAGATTTTTCGAGGAAACTTCGGAAAACCGTACAAGTGATTTATAGATTTTCGATGCCGATTGCGTATGAGTCACTTCAGAAATCCTATTTTGGAAAGCTCACAGTTTTTTTTATTTTTTCGAATTGTATTTAGATAGCGAAGTGCCATTTTTTATATTTCTATTGAAATTTTTCATTTTTCCTTTTTCAAATAAACAAAAAATTTCGTTTCAGTCTTTGGGTTTCTGAAAAGCTTGAAGAAGATCCACGGTTTTCGTCTAAAAGTTTGTTCATCGATGAGGCCCATTTCTGGCTTAAAGGCTACATTAATAAGCAAAATTGCCGTATTTGGGTTGGAGAACTACCCAAAGAGGTTCAAGAGCTACTATTATATACAGACAAACAACGGTTTGGAGTGGTTTATGGGCTGGTGGAGTCATCGGTCCATATTTTTTTCAAAAATTAGGCTGGCTGGAACGGACTATTTGCTGCCTGACATTTGGTTCCAACAAGATGGCGCTACACAGCCCATGAAACCATGGCTTTATTGCGAGAACAAATCGGTGAACAGTTAATTTCAATCTTCGGGCTAGTGAATTGGCCACCTAGATCATGTGATTCACGCCTTTAGACTTTTATCTTTGGACCTGCGTGAAGTTCAAAGTATACATGGATAATCCGGTTACGATTGAGGAATTAGAAGCCAACATTAATCGCGTCATTGGTCTAATACCACTGGAAATGCTCGAACGCGTCTTCGATAATTGGAACTTCAGAATGGACCATGTTAGCCGCAGTTACGGGCAACATTTGAAAGAAATAATCTTTAATGGTTCTTTTTTATGATAAACAAATGAATCGCCTATTAATTAGGGTTGAAATATGGAATTTTACGGTTGATTCAGCTGATGGGGAGTAAACACAATCATGAATTTTGATCAATTTGTTTAGTACAAACATTTTAGGCGATTTCATTTATAGAAATTGGAATTTTCAGAAATCATCCATAGTTTTTTTTTATCAAATTTAAATTGTAAAAATAGGGTTAAACTAAGAGGTTTCGTCTATGGCTAAATTTGGCTGATACAGAGAAAGCGCACTGAATCCTGATCTTGTCATTGTATATAAATCTAATTTAAATAATTTGACAAAAAACTGTGATATTTTCTAGCACAGTCCTTCTACTTTAACAGATTATATATATATATATATAACGCATTTGAATAGCGCCATTCTAGGACGAATTCTTATCAATTATGGAGGAGAAATAAACTATTTTGAGAACCAAAGTTCCATATAACTATAAACTAAAGTTAAACATATAGTTCAATATTTAAACGGATCTACGGGTGTCATAATCACGACAGAATTCGACATTATATCTTCCAAAATACGTTATGCACAAATTTTACCAATACACACTAATGCTCGACAAAATAAGGAAACTATGGGATTTTCGGCCTAGTATTTCTGGCCTGATTGGCACGAATATCCGTCAAATCCAGTTATAGTATCGAAAAGTATATCAAATGTCTATATGTGGTATCTCTGGTGAGACTCATGTTTCCAATTCAATGAAACGTAACTTGGTTTAATTTAATCGAAAGTAAATGAGTCGTGGGGGGGCGAAGTCCGAGATTCATACCTCCTCGCGGTGCTCTCTGGGTAACGCTAAATGAATCAGGCGGTGTAGTGGAGACGAGCAGCTAAATCCTGTTTATAGTCATGGACACTACATGTCAGGGCGAGCCATTGGCGCCTCAAAACCAATGCCAAACCAGCGTCTGTTTTCCAGGTTAGGAGCGGCTGAAGCGGGCGTCTGTCTTGTATCAAGCGGCTCGCTATATAAATGTGTTCAAGGTAGGACTGGATGCCTCAAGATTCTCACCAGTACGTGACCCACACACGTAACAAGCGGGTTGAGCGGAAGGCCAACAACCTCCCCTCATAAAAACTCACCAAGTTATGAACCCTAAACAAAGGCCTCGGATAACCATATCGGATTCATTACAAACTCGACCTCGGAAATTGTACACGGACAACGCTTTAAAAATGGGAACATGGAACGTGCTTAGCCTCTTAAGACCTGGAGATCTCCAGAACCTATCGAACCAAGCAAAGAGTTACACATTAGACGTACTTGCACTACAAGAGCTTAGATGGTCTGGGAGTGGGATCCATGACACCACCAATGGTTACACTCTTCATTACAGCGGCCATCAGAACGGAGGAGAATTTGGAGTTGGCTTCCTCATCCATCGGCGCGTGAAGCATCATATCATCGATTTCCGCCCTATCAACATGCGGATATGCACGGTCAGACTTCGCACTAAGAAATTTAACATCACGATCGTTAATGTGCATGCACCCACCGAAGATAAATCAGATGACATCAAAGATCTTTTCTTTGTCGAACTGGAGGAAGTTATCAATAACATACCGCACCACGACATTAAAATCATCGTGGGCGACTTTAATGCAAAAATCGGTAGGAGTGCAGAAAATACATCGCACATCGGTCCTAACAGCCTGCACCTAACTAGTAATAACAACGGCCAACGAGTCACCGACCTGGCAATAACGTACAACTTAGTTGTATCAAGTACGTTTTTCCCACATAAGAGAATCCACAAAGTAACGTGGAGATCGAATGATGGGAGAACGGAAAATCAAATCGATCACGTCATGGTGTCTAAAAGACACTCCACCAGCATATCTGACGTTAGATCTTACAGGGGTGCAGACATGGACAGCGATCATATGCTTGTCATATTTAAATATAAGTGCAAACTGTCATCTACGTTTAACAGACAAGCACAAAAGACCGTTCGATGGAATATCAATGCTCTAAAAGACCAAGCGTCATTGCAGAGTTACCAATCAGCTGTCACTAACTATTTAGAGCGGCCCAGCAACAACGAAGAAGCTCCCTCTAACATCGAGGAGCAGTGGCACGCTATACAGTCAGCCATAACCACCGCGGCGCAAGATACCATCGGAAGAAGACCTCCGAGAGCCCGCAATGATTGGTTCGATGACCAATGCCGTAGGGTCGTCGAAAATAAACGAACGCTTCGTGAAAAATGGTTGGCTCGCAACACTAGAAGCACTCTAGCAGAATATCTCCGCGCTAGGAAAGCCACGACTAAATACCTTCGACAAAAAAAGCGCGAACATATGAGATTATGCATCGAAAACATCAGCTTCCAAGCGGAACTAGGAAACTCAAGGGACTGTTTTGCCAACGCCAGGAATCTCACTAAAGACTTCCACCCAAGAAGTACAGCCATCAAAGACGGGAATGGAGAGTTGAGAACAAACGTGGCTGATGTTCTCTCAGTATGGCAAACCTACTTTCAAAATCTGCTAAATCGGAATGACGACGTGACCCCCATTAGAGCAATAGCTCCTCCAGGTGACGAGGTCTTTGTCGAATATCCCACAGTGGAGGAAGTAGACGCAGCTATTAGTCGATTGAAAAACGGAAAGGCACCCGGTCTCGATGGAATCCCCGCAGAATTGATTAAGCTCGGAGGCCCTACTCTTGCAACATGTCTATACGACCTCGTCGTCTGTATTTGGGACCAAGAAGAGCTGCCTGAGGATTGGAAGACCGCGCTCATATGTCCGCTGCATAAAAAAGGCGACCGTCTCAAATGTGAAAACTATCGTGGCATAGCTCTATTGAACGCTGCTTACAAAGTGTTGGCTAATGTTGTACTTGCCAGACTCATCCCTTTCGCCGAAAACATCATTGGCGACTATCAATGTGGTTTTCGACCCAACCGATCAACCACGGACCAGTGTTTTACCATGAGGATGATCTTGGAAAAATGTTGGGAGTACAACATAACCATACATCAACTATATATAGACTTCCGGCAGGCATATGACAGTATAAACCGCGACAACCTATGGGCCGCGCTCATATGCCTAGGAATCCCAGAGAAACTCGTTTCGCTGTGTAAATTAACAACGTCTGGGTCTGTATGTAGAATCGTAATTGAAGGAACTGTGTCAGACTCCTTTGAAATAACATCTGGCGTTCGACAAGGTGATGCACTCGCGCCTTTGCTGTTCAATTTGGCGCTTGAGTACGTAGTGAGAAAAAGCAACATCGAAACTTCGCGCTGTATATTTAATAAATCCGGCCAAATTCTTGGATATGCAGATGATATCGTGCTTCTTGGCCGAAGACCTAGCGATATCAAAGACAGTTTCATACCGCTCGATCGCTGCGCAAGAAGACTTGGTTTGGAGGTGAACAGCAGTAAAACCAAATATCTAACAACACCCAGGAACATCTCTAGTGCAAATCTCGGAATTGGCGACCACAATTTTGATGGTGTCGAAAACTTTAAATACCTCGGGTCAGTTATAACATCACTGAATGAAATCCAGGCAGAAATAAAAGCCCGAATTGCTGCCGGACAACGAGTTTTCTACGCCCAATCAAGATTATTGCGTTCGAAACATCTATCGCAGTCGTGCAAGCTCGCACTTTATAAAGCACTAATAAGACCTGTGCTGACTTTCGGAAGCGAGAGCTGGACCATGACCTCTAACGATTGTAGATTGTTATCTACATTCGAAAGGAAGGTCATCCGTTCAATTTTTGGTCCAATTAAAGTTGCGAACAACGAATATCGGATTCGTATGAATCACGAAATAAAGCAACTCCTCGGAGGCAGCGATATCATCGGATTCATTAAATCCAATCGAGTGAGATGGCTCGGCCACGTTACAAGGTCCCCACAACAACGGATGATATATAAAGTGTTTCACCAACAACCAGCCGGAGTACGTCGTAGAGGAAGACCCCGACTACGCTGGCGTGACGACATTGAACAAGATCTGCAAGCAATAGGATGTCGAAACTGGAGGACGAGAGCAATGGATCGGGATGGATGGAGGGCCATTGTGCGGGCGGCGAAATCCCTTCATGGGATGTGAAAGCCAGAGAGAGAGAGAGAGAAAATGAGTCGTTCAGTTTCGATTTCCGCATATATTGACAATGATTGGTGGAAAAATTGTCAACATCTCAAGATATGATTTTCAAATCCAACCTGAAAAATATGCGCAGCACCAAACACAACCACAAAGGTGCGACAATAAATTGAAAGAAAGAAAGAAACAATTCATCGAAAACAATTGCAATGCAAATTAAAAAATATTGCCCAATTTTATATTAATGGTTCAATTTTGTACACTGATAGAACATTTCGGGGACAGACAGTTTTGAACATTTCGAGAACTTAAGGTGTAATTGGCTGGTCGCAAATACTAAAATATATGAAAACGCGAATGTTATTGGGTAAAATTAAATTCGAGTTTTGAGAAACACGATGATTGACAAAATAAAATCGAAAAAAATGTCAAAACACAAAAAATTTGCTGATTAAGGTAAGGGGCAATGTGCCAATTCGTCATAAGCAAAATTAAAAAAAAAAAAAAGATTATTATGACGAATTCGAGTTTAGCTTGAAAAGCTGAATCTAAAACTATGACAAACTATTTGTCGCAAAAAATTGTAAACCTACAGCTGAAATTCCAATAAATTCAACTTTCAACGTCACGCATCGGTGTGATCGCCCATTTTCTAAAAATTAGTATAAGTTCCAGGTAATTCACTTAACCGATTGACATGGTCAATATTTACCCGGGTAAAGATAGCAATTTTTAGTTTCCTCGGTTAATTTTAAAGTAGTTTCGAAACGCTTTAGACTCATTTACCAAATTTTTCTATTTTATCTGAAAATTGGAAAATTTTGTGAAAATTACAATCTAATTTACTAACTTTCACATTTTCCAAACATTTTGACGATATTTACCTGGGTTCTGGATATTTTCTTTATTTATAACTAAAATATGAATTCAGTTCAATTGCTCATATGGCAATCTTGGCACTCGGTTTGAGTTAGGCTGTGTGCCTGGCATATTGGTTTTAAACATCGAACACAATCTTTACTCGTAGATCTCTTTCTTTCTCCTCTCTGTAACTCATAAAACACTGACCTTTTTGTATTAGTCGTTGCGATGAATTTCAATCGTCTTGCTGATCTGGAATGAAAGGAGCATTGTTGTGTCGTAAGTTTTCGATTTGAAAACACATTGCATTGCACTTCTGATAGCAAAATGTTGCACCACTCTTGTTAAGTGCTCTCTGTTTTAATATAGGGGAATGCATAATCGATCTAATTCTTCGATAAATTGTATTCGACGGTAATTTTTAACGGTTTTTTTAGAAGGTTGGTTGGTTATATAAATTATATACGCTGCAAGAGCTCCAATATCTACAATGTTGAAAAACATTGCAAGCGGCCAACGATTAGTTTTACGTTTCGTAGTATATCGTGACAACATTTTGTATTGTATGCACTGCCCCTTTTGTGGCGTTGTAATACAAGATTATATCCGGCTTTTGTTTCGATCCGGAAACACTATCATAACTTTGCTGTGTTGATAATAATATCACTGATTTGTTGGGTGTTATGTTCCGAATTGTTTCGCCAAACCCAAAAGTGCTAGACGAAACCTCCCTGGTTCTCGATGGTTTAAATTCTTCTGGAATACAGCTTTTGTTTATTTTTTTTTTCAAAGTTCCTACGATTGAAATTTTCCAAATCAGTTTCCGACTCGCAAGCCCACCATATTTGTATACGATACTTTGCGGATTTGGAAGGAATATACTGGGTGAACTTGTTTTGTCCCCTAAACGGAAATAGCTGTCCATCCACAGTAATTGACTGATAAGATCTAAAATTATTTTGTAAATTTGAGTTCCATATATCAAAAATGTCGGTTATGGATGCTGCCTTCCTTATTTGTTTCCATCAGCATATTTGTTTGTCTTCAAACTATAGTCTGCTTCGGCTTGTTAAATATCTCGCAAAATGTACACATTTTTTAGATTTTTAGTGTTAGGATTTGGTTTCATAAACTGCGATTATCGAATAACATTCTGCGCAGATAAACGATTGAAATTTGGCCGGTTTTCTATTCTGTTCCATCTTTACCAATGTATTCAGCAGATCCGAATTATTTTCTACACCACCATCTGTATTATCAATATCACCAACGCAAAGGTTTGGTCTGCTTCCGAATGGGAGTCTATCATCTTCTATTATACGAGGAGTCTAAATGATATAAAACACTTTTCATATATTTTTGCTTCTCATAGAACGAGGTCTATAACCAGCAAAGAGTAATTTTAGAAAGCGGAACAAAACAAAGAAAAAAGTTTCATCAAAAAATGCGTGGGTTATGCAATTTAAATGGGTTACTTACATAATTTTTTTTTATTTGCTATTGATAGAAAACGATAAAAATTACCGTAAATAAAGATGTGTAAGTGTATTGTATAACCCATTTAAATTGCATAACCCATGCATTTTTGATGAAAATTGTTCCTTCATTTCGTTACTCTTTATAACATTAGATACTCTATGCTATAACGGAAAAAATATATTATTGCACAACAAACCGTTTTTCACAACTTTTTTCAATATACGACTATACAAATTATATTATTTTAAATTACCTGCTCATTTGTACACCAGTGGCATATTCTGCTAATTCCCTGGAAATAGGAAACTGGGCAAAGAATTTATATGTAATTTCTGTTCAAATATTTTTTCCGGCATACTGAGGTAAAAAGCTAATGTTAAATTTTTTGAATACAAAATTAAGTTGGGAATAATTTTCCTTGCCAATTTAGATATAAAAAATTTATTTCCAATTGATAAATATCTACAACAAACCTTTTTCCTCAGTATGCCGGAAAAAAAATATTTGAACGGATATTATAGATAAATTCTTTCCCCAGTTCCCTATTCCCGGGGAATTTCCAGAATAGTGCCACAGCTAGATATTCGAATCCTTTGTTGTCCACATATACACGTCTGCACAAAAAACAAAAAATGTCTTGCACTTCTTTGAAATGTTTCCGTAAAAATCAACACTCAACTAGCTAACAAACTAATTTATAGAGAAAGAGAGAAATTAATATTAAAACATAACCAAAAACTCAGAAAAATTAGTTTTAGTAATCAAATTCCTTTTGAAAATATACGAAACATTCTATACTGTTAAAGTTAGCCGAAAGTTTCCAGCCGAAAGATAATGCAGATAGTGTCTTGAATACAGCAAAAAACAGTCGTGAACTCGAATTTAGGATCGAATTACATCATTCGGGTGAAGGAGAAATTATTTTAGTTTATAGGAATTTAAAAATCGATAGGGGCGAGAGTATAAAGAGAGTTTAAAAATAGTCAAGACACTATCTGCATTATCTTTCGGCTGAAATCTTTCGGCTAACTTAAACATTCTGCCATTTCACACAGGGTGTTTTTGTATTTTGGTATTTTTTTTTCAGGGCAAACTAGTCGTAATAGATAATGTATATATGTATGTGTGTTTAATTTTGGTTTGTTTTGCTCTCTCTTAAATAGAATGAGCCAAAAATGTCCTTGAAATATTTTTTATTTAATTTATGTTTGAGTTGTGTGATTGCACAGAAATTTTGTTTAAGTCGCAAGTAAAACTTGTATCATAGGTAACCGAGAAAAGAAACGAGGCAAAACCCAGTAATTTTTATTTTACGTGTGCCATCAGCCATTTAAAAAATATTTTTTGACCGGGGCCATAGTCAAATTGCGTTTTTTTTTCTCGTCGACAATGTGAAGGTTTAACATGTTATTCAACATAGAATCAATGGTTCTTCTATCTATAACAGTAATCCGTTTGATGATATCTTGACTATAGCAGCTGAGGTATGATTTTTCACGTCAAGCGACGCTCATTTTCTTAATATGTCCAATCGTCAAGAAAATTCACATGACCAATTAGTAGTAGGCTGGAGCAATGCTAGGAACTGGCAGGATTAAACAAAACGTAGTGATAATTCGGCATTGCTAGTAGCTCCTCCGCCGAAACAGCGTTACGGCATTCAGAAGACTTAGTTCTTATTCAAATACCACCGCCAAATATTAACAGAATTTGTAACCGTAGAGTGAACGGGTATTGAATTATACTCTCAGCTAAACCGGGAATACTAGATACAACATTCTTCTGAAAAGCAATATAAAACAAAAATACGCCTATGTAGTATACCGACTGTAACACAACTGCGACATGCTGGAGAGAGACATCGTCTCTACAAGATCTAGCTGGTATAAGCGTATATGAAGTAACAAAATGTGGAGGGGACAAGCCAATACCAATATTGTTGTTAGCGGAACTTGGAACCTACCAGAAAATGTAGAAAAGCTGTCAATGAAGCTAGAATTATTAGAAAGGATTTGGTTTAGAATTCCTACAAGGAGAACCTTAAGATTATTATAAAAAAGAACTGGGGAAGATAAAAGGAAGTTGTAGAAAGTTTTCTTCTTTGAGTGGGTGATAAAATTAAAGAAGTCCTTGACCAATATAAGAAAGTCTTGGTAGTATTAAGTGATAAAATGGAAGGGATTATAGGAAGTTTATTTCTACTAATCCAACCACTTCAATTTTTTAAATTAGAATGCATGATTGACGGACAATTGAGCAAAACAACATACGAGCAAAGCACATATTGGGGACCACGTAAACGATTACATGTAATACATAGGAGTACCGTCGATCGAAGATATTTAAATTCCCTAACCAAACCGATCAGCGAAAATGCAGAACAACTAGAGGGTTATTCTCCTATTACTGGAAGTAATCTTCACTAAGTGTTTTGTGCGCTATTGATTTTTATCGTGATATTTATTCTTGTGAAACGGGCACCAAAGGTCAAGGAGGTATTTCGGCAAACGGCTTATTGTTCTAGATAGAGGATCATAGCTTATCTATGTGAAATATATAATAGAAAAGCTCTACCTGTAGGTACTGATGTCCAACAGAACCTTTTAGATGAAAGTTATTTTTTTCGGTGAATTTTCTTTTCGTTGAGTTGTTGTTTTCCAAAATGTATTCACGCCCATTTGGTTCTTGTTTTTCGATTAATTGGTTGTTGAATTGTTGTCTCTCATATAAATAAATTGCAGCAAATGTCATTGCAGCGAAGTATGTCATTTGAAAATATGAATTGAACTTGCATTTGTATTCCAAGAAATGTTCTGGCTGGCATTTGTCACCTGATACCAACGTTGATAACGGTTCCGTCAGCAGCACTTTTCTATAGTGTTACCAGGAGCATACGCAAGACACGATTAATTTATCATTTTTCCAATAACCACACTCGGACTGTACTCATAACTAGCATAATGGAATGCAGTTTTCGTCTAAAACGAGAAATGCGTACTCGAATGGTTTTCAGTCCGTTGCCGAAGCTCGTGATTCTCTTTTCTTTCGTGCTTAATGTGTAAATCGACCAATTGCTTGTGGCTTGGTTGGCATAATTGAGTTGACAGCTTGTTCGTGTAAAATATTACATAACACCTTCAGTATGATTTAAAATACTAACCCAACATAAAATTCAAATTATTTAACTTTGGAATGAAAAACTTTGTCATTAAATTTAAATTAAATGTTACTGTACAATTACTTTAATATGTTTCCAATACCAAGCTCGCGAAAATGTGATTGTCCATATACATTTCGCAATAACCCATGCCATTCCTTATCACATCGAAACCAAGTTGAATAGAAAGAATTTAATGATATTTTTTTATAACATGCTTTGTTTTATAATTAAACTTTGAGAAACCATTGTAAAAAACTACCAACAATTTTAAAAGCAGTTTATTGTATATAACTTTTATCAGTTTGAGTAGAACGACGGACACAATGAATATGCTGGACGAAAACAATGAATGCGCGCTCGTATGATTTTCTGCGGAGTATGAAACAACAACACACAAAACCGAAATTTTAATTGTACTACGTGGGTATATCATATGAGCGTAATTACAACCAGAGCATCGCCGAGTTACCAACCAACCACAAAAAATTAAAAAGAAAATTGGAAAATATATTATATACGAGAATATGTCGGTAGATTACGAAAATAAATTCATGACACAATTGTCAAGGCGGTTTCTTGATGGTCGAGTAGTGGGAGGAGAGGAGAGAAAGGACGACAACAGCTGTATCATAAACATCAAGAAAACATACTGGAATCTCATAACAGACGACCAAATCCCTTTATGCGGGATACAATGTTGATGTTGCAATTCGGGGATCCCGGGTACGATTCCTGGTGGTAACAAAAAGTTTCGACTTGGCATTTTTAATGTGTTATATGTTACATTGTGCTTCATGTCGGAAGCCATAATTGTGGGTTTTTTCCATAAATATTTATTTATTTATTTATAAAATGGAAAATGTTTAAGAATGAAGTTTTATTTCTGAGATTCCGAACTCTGGTGGAATAAAATTGTTTACCTTATGGAAGCTGGACCGATGGACCGATGGCAACCAAAAATCAATGGAAACTTCCAATTTATGGCAAAAATCTAGTATGAAGTGTCATCCCAATCAATCGATCCAACTAGGCTGAAAACAGCTTTTGTCATAAATCGTATCGTCATTGACGGAACGATTTTGCTGAAAGTTTATTTTAAAATCTTTTAGTTCATAAACATGTTTCTTTTCAAATTAATTGGAAAAAACGAAAAAGCCTCTATGGAAACTGCCATACTTCCCATGGACCGATGTCAGACGAAAATCATTTGGATCTCCAAAATTATCAAAAAAATTAAGTCTGTAGTTTCATCCCGATCAGTCAATCCATCTGGGGTGTGGAGAGGATATCGACATTAAATCCGCACATTACCACACATAGACACACAAACACACAAACGCAAGCTTATTAGAAAACCACTTTTTTGGTCTTCTGGAAAAATCTCAGAGCAGTGAATTTCTATAAGGTGTTGGTACCAAAATTGTTGCTTGGTCAAAGATAATATTGTATATGAAACTAGCGGACCCGTCAGACATTTTATTGCCCGAATGTTGGCTTGCCTGTTTTTAGCAGGTTCAGCAAATGTTTTCTCGATATTCGAATTTTCCATAAACTATATACTAAGTGACAACTTCTCTTTATCCTGTGCCGTTCAATTCTCGTGTCATGACCGGACGATATTTGGCGCTTGTCATTGGCACATTTGGCGAAAGAAGCGGTACTTTTTGTGAGATTGGTGGAAAGTATAATAATCATATGTATTAGTCGTGTGGAGCTCAGTTGGTCCATGAGCTCATAATGGATCTACAGGCGACTGAAGATGTGGCGACTCATGAAAATGGACACTATTACGCTGTGGATCCACTGAACCATATGTACACCGGCGATGTACTGTGAATTCAAGAGTTCAACAGGATATTTGACTGCTTTGTCAGGATTGACAACATTGTCGATTGATTTGAATGAATTAACCGATAGATTTGAATGAATGTGGTGAAATTTTGGAGTTACATGTTCTGTCATGCGAAAAATCTTAAAAAAATCAAAAAGAAATCGTCAAAAAATAAAAATTAAATTTCCTAGAACCCGGTCGCAGTACCACCTACCGGGTCCAATTGTAAATCTAAACCATCCAGGAACTCACTTAAACACAACTCATTCTTTCATTAAAATCGGTCCTGCCGTTTATTAAGAGTTCAGCGACTTACACACATACAGAAGAATTATATATATAAAGATGCTATGCCACAAGATTTATTGGCATGAGCAAAATATAACAGCTTTCAGCCTCTTAAGAAGATCGGTAGTTTGGAGTAAGGTGCTTCAGCTAAATTACTGACATTCTTCTCAATTATATGCAACATTTATACACTCATTTATACAAATGACGTATTTTTTTAAAATGGCTTTGCCGATTTTCATAAAACAACTTTTTTTGAAAGCTTAGTATTTTATCTTTAGAAAGACACCTTTTTCATTAAACTTTCCAAATTAAAGCAATCGTAGCAAAATGCAATGTTTCGGTGAAAAAAATTGGCTGTATAACACCACGTTGACCGATATTTGCCACCAGTCACTTATCAGACGTTGACCTGAACAAATCTCTACAAGTTTCATTAGTTGTTTCCTCAAAATCATGGATACTACTCCAGAAAAAGCCGCTCGTCTGCTAAACATGAGCCAATCTGCTGCCTCAAGAGTAATCAAAACGTTTCAGAAAACCGGTACCTTCATTCAAGACCACATGCCAGGTATCCTTGTACATCTGTGGAGGAGGGGGCAGATACTAAGTATCAACCAATAAAATTATTATTTTTCATAATCATCAATTTTGGCGTTTTCATTCAAAATTCATTATAAAAAAGTACTGAACCAATTTTCATGAAAAATGCGTCATTTTAAAGTAAAAATATTAGGCTTTCAAAAACATAATGTCTTGTGAAAATCGGTTACGCCATCTTAAAAAAATCGTCTTTCTGTGAGCGCTAAAGGTTTGAGTCGATTTAGTTGCTTGCGAGTATATATTCTATACCAACGGAATAATTTTCCAGTGCCAAAACGTTGGTTTTGTGAAATAAATTGCCGATAACAAAATTTTTGCTCCGGCCAAAACCTCTAAAATGATATACCACATAATGATATCATAATGAGAAGACACGTATGTGTTAACAGCGCCACAATGGTAATTAAGAGTACTAAGGCTAAATCTATTATACATTTTTCAAGACATTTTCAGTTATATGGCGCACTTATACGAGCTGCCAGTTCAAAAACAGTGGATTTATCATCTAAAACACTGATAAAAAAATGTTTTGTTTTTACCAAGATTTCAATAACTTAGTCTAACAGGCCGACAATATAATAAATAAGTAATTAGCTACCAATGTCAAACTGGTACATTCGTGAACTGAAGCGCTGATATACGACAACTATATATTCTATAATTCACAGTTTGTAACGATCATACACATTGACTTTGAAAAACTTTACAAAATATAAGGATTATACAATTTATTTTGCAGTTTTTTATATTATTTTATAAATTAAAAAATCCTAAAACACTAAATAGAAATTCATTTACCGTTTATAATAAAAAATCAAAAAAAAAATCAAGGATTTTCGCAACGAAAATGATCATACACTAAAACAAAACACAACAAAATGAAAAGTTTTTTCCATTGTTCATTATAAACAGAAGTGTCTTAGTTATTATTTTAATATCGAGTTGGTCCTGCTTTATTTTATTACCTTTTTCAGTCTTCTAGGAATTCTACTAACTTCTTGGTAATTTCCTGTGAAATTTTATCCAATTCTTTCATTATTGTATCTTGCAACGTTTCGTTACGGACGGCTCAGCAGCCGACCCGCAAATTTCAACTAGTCATGCAGAGGCCGCACGCACGGTGGTTTTGCCTGCTAATACTCAGGGTATTGGGTCGTGGGGATTTGGAGGCTTACATGACTCTGGCCTACACCGTGTTTATAAAAATTGAAAAAACGCAAGCTAAAATAAATAAAAAAAAACTGGATGTTCCGCCGAACAGAATAAAATAATAATAACCGGATGTGCTCATCCGGCGGCGACCAGATCTCCCCGAGTGACAAGAACCCAGTCTGCTGAAGAGACCCCCCGAATGACCCCTAGACCCCGAAAGGCTAATGCCCAGCTGCAACGAAGGAGCATTAAAGAGTAGGGACGTCTCCCCAATAGACCAAGCGTCTCTTTACCCGGAGAGACCTCCAACGAATCTCCCACAATTCACACTTCGACAGCCTTAGGCCGCCGAAGTGCCATGGAGGGACCGCTGAAGTTTACGGTCGCCCCCGAATGGACGACACATCTACTGGACTCGCCACTCCAACCCTGTGGATGTCCTGCCAAAGGGATGAATGGGAGTGTGAAGCCCAGCCTGTAAATATGGCACCGGTACAGAATGAGAGTCCAGCTGAGAGCCGAACCGAACCGAAATAAAAAAAATTAGTAGTTCATTTTATTAAAATTTTTGGGTGAAAGAGTACAACAAACCAAGCAAAAACAACCGACCAGGCAGAAAAGTAACAACCCGAATGCCGGGATTAAGTCGCCGTGCAATTTTATATTTAATGAACGAAAGAGGGGGAAAAACTAAGAGAACATGTATAAAAACGATGAAAATGGTTGAACGAGAGAACATAAAAAGAAAAGCAAAATGGAATAAAAAAAATTTATGTCGCCGGCAACGAGTGATCTTAAGAGCGAGAGCAACGTGCCCCCCTGGTCGTGTGCCCGACCACCGTACGATGGTGTACGATTACAACCAGATAAATTTAATAAAATAAAAATTTTAAAGAAATGTGAAAGTTTGAAAACTATGAGTTTAAATCAGACAAAAAACAATTTTACCTTTAAGTTGCGGCATTGTGTTACCTTCATGCCACAGATGTTCACCGCAACCGAATCGTTGGGCGTCTTCCCGCTGTGAACAGTATAAACACGGGTTGTGCAATGTGTAATTATTCGTTGGGCGTCTTCCCGCCCGTAATCGTAGCGGTGTCCAAAATTACCAGTAAAATTAATCGTAGTCACGAAAAGCAGCCTTGACCACCTTGCCGATACCCAATAATAAATAGCCGTTTTGCCACTTGTGGTATCGTTTTGATGAGTTAACCGGCACCGTTAAAGCTGCTGCGCCACCGGTAAAATAAATTGAGAAACCGCGAGCCAGCTGCTCGTATATATAAAACGGCACCCGGATATTTAAGACGGACATGTTGATATTCCGGCGCCCGGTAATAAAAATGCCTCCCGTACAAGATAAATGGCATCTGCGAAAATGCGGTATCCGTCACTATATAACTGTGAACGAGACTCTGCCCGTAAATAAAGTGAGGTGCCTTCGTAAAACCAATTTAATTTTAATTCCTACCGTTTATCCTCAAAACTGTAGTTCACTCTCACAAAAATAAAAAGAATTGTTCAACCTTGAATGACATCAGAAAACCCAAATTACTTCTGAGATTAATTTTTTTTTTTTCATTAATCTTAACTTTTATTTTATTTATAAACTTTCCACAAATTAAACAATACAGAGTTTTTTTTCTACTCGAGCGTTACTTCGCTCTCCACCAAAAATCAAAAAAAACTTACATTTGGACGATGTTTTCATCGACCCCTCAATACAAAAAAAAAAAAAAAATCTCGACTTTACTTTTTAAAATTCCACACTTGACTCTCTTTTTTTCAATGCAAATTCCAAAATTAGACTAATCTTACCAAAAAAAAATTTCTCGCACCAAATAACCCAAAATGCAGAAAATATTTTTTTTTTATACATTTCTCGTTCTCGCCCATGCAATTGACGCGACATAAACACAAAAAAAGAAACACAGAAAAAAACACCAGACTATATTTCAACCGCTCGTACACACGCACTAGGGCACACATTGGTCTCGCTCCATCATTTATTCGTCAAACAACTAAATAAGAGGGATGTACAAAAGAAAATACAAAGATGTATCACAACAATGTCACGACAGCACAAGTGATTTTAAACATACACTAATCAACCGATTACAATGAAATTAAAATTTGGAGTAAAGTGTGAGAAGCATTGTTATGACCGTGAAGTCGTAACCGTTTTTTTGTTGCTAATCCCGTATTTTCCAATTTGGCGTTCCACTTGACCCCATAAATGTTCTTTGGGGTTCAGATCAGGCGATTGGGGTGGCAAATGTAACCGGTTTGGGACGTGGCTATGCTGTGTGCATAAGATCGTTGTCTTACTGGAAGATCCATGATAGTTCGAGTCCTAATTATATTTCCATTTATATAAACAAGTTTACCTACTCCAATCGCCAAAATTGAATCCCATACCACACCCCTCCCCTGAACCACCTCCATCTTTATTTGTTGGGATGATGTGTTTTGGCCTCAGCGCTGTAGCAGGTTTTCTCCAAATTTTACTTCACTCGTCGGCTCCGAAAATGTTGAGTTTACTTTCATCCGTGAAAACAACCGTCTTTCAGAAGTTGGCCTTTTATTTTTAATTTTTCTGCAAATTCATTTTTTTTTTATTTAGAATTGACATCCGAAACTAGTGACACACGTCCATGATATCTATGTTTCAACAAAGCCCTTCTAATATTTTGGGATGAATAGCTTTTTTAAGTATCTTCTCCATTTCGGAAGCTAGTTTTGGAGCACGTATGTTTTTGGATTTTGTTTCACCAAATCGAAAACCTTTCGCTCCTCCCGATTGAAAATGATGCTTTTCGCCCTGTACGCTTTCTGTTTTCAACCGATTGTGTGACGTTAAATCTGGATATTATTTGGGCCAATAGAATGACTTTGGAAGACAAATTTTTCAATTTCGCACACATATTTTCCAGTACGTTTCATGTTAATTATTATTTAGCGTCCTTTTTTGGTAGTTTCCTCTCTGTCACCGGCCATTTTTAAATAAAATTAGTTTTTATAATATAAAGCCGCCGCAATTCTATTGTGTAGAGAGACACTTCTCTCTACACAGAGAGACACTTCTCTTTGAAGAACAATGTGTATGATCATTTTCGTTACATAATGTATATAACAGAAACGGACAAAACTTCAAAAGTCTAATCCAAAACGTTTCATACGATATTGTGAAAGAAAATAATGTAAAAGAGTGGTCTGGTATTGAATTTCCTCCGGCGGGCATCTGCTCCTTGAAGTACAGGTGCCAAAAGCTTTTCAATTCTTTGAATTAACAGTAGATGAAGATTGGAGAAATTATTGGAAGGGACTATCAAGTGTGGATTTTTAATTATGTTTTTTATAAATTTGTTCTTCAGACCGAACTTAAATATTTTACTGTTATTTTTTATTTTATGGTCAATTATCAATTTCAACTGAACCCAAAGTACATAAAAAATATTTGGCCATCTCAAGTCGGATGTCTGCCATGGCTTGATATCTGTACTAATCATATCTCTGGAACGGCTAGTGCGATTTAGACTTTTTCCGCCAATCTCCATCGATTTATAATTCAAATATTGGAAAACTTTAGTTTCTCTCTCTACCTTCTCTAGTCTTTACCGCAAAGAGGTAGAACACTGGCTTATAACAAGACCCAAAAAACATCAATACAACATTATTTAGATATAACAGTAGTATATCGTGTGAAAGGTCATGAATCAGACAACAATTTTGCAAATACCACTTAAGTTAAAAAATTCAAATTCTCTCTCTCTCTCTCTCTCTCTCTCTCTCTCTCTCTCTCTCTCTCTCTCTCTCTCTCTCTCTCTCTCTCTCTCTCTCTCTCTCTCTCTCGCTCTATGAATCCAAAATAGAATAGAAAATAAAAAAAAATCTATCAATTTTCAGGAGGGGGTTAACAAAACCCTACATATCTCCGAACACCCTAAAGACAGAAATATCCAAATCAATGGGGCCCTATCCCATGAACTGCTTGAACTTTTAGTGAAGTTGATATCGCCATCCGTTTTCAAGTTATCGTGGACACAGACGGACCGACGGACAGTCGGTAAAACCGAAACCATATAAGCATCATTTTTTTTAACAAAAATGCAAGCATTATTGAAACGATTAATCCAACATAGAGACAGAAACAGTTGAAATAGATCAACTGTTTAACAAGGATTTCAAATGCTCAGAAAGATCGATTTCTCGGTTTCTCAAAAGGTACAATATTGTTGCCACATCCGCCCCATGGACCAGTGAGTGATTAAAAGTCTTAAAGACAATTGAAATAGTGTGGAATCATTTGGCTCGGTAACAATATGGAATTCTGGTTCCGTTTATTCGATGATCTGGACATATAGCAAGTGCTGAAAGTAACAAAGATAGCAAACAGTTCGTTGAAGTTAACAGTTTGGTATTAGATTATATGACTGTTATTTGGGGAAGATTCAAGATTTATCTAGAATAACACAGATGGCAATGCTCTCGATACGCCCAGAAAGTTGATTCAAAAATGTGTTCGATTATAATCTAATATCACTGCGATACTGGACGCAAACAGATATTTGCCTGTTTCAGGAACCATATACCTTCTTGATGGTGTTGTTTCTGGGTAGAATATTTTTTTATTTTGTGAACTCCGTTGTTTTGGGATCCCTTCTAGTAACCGACATTAAATAAGAGATATTCCGTATGACTAATGTCGACTGGCCAGCTCGGATTTAGCTTCAGGTCCAGTTGTGAGGTTCCAGAATCGTACAAAGACCGCTTCTCCAAAATAGCTTCTAGTAGGTTGAAATGCGGACTTTTTTTCAAACGTAACCAACAACAATTTGTATGGAATTTGTCGAGTTTTGCTATTTCCTTCGGATGATCATGGTTTATTTCACTGATGTAGTTCATTCACTCTATTTATCGTTTCTCTACCTTCTCTAACTCATCAGTGTATTTATCTTATGAATCGGTTTCACTTCTGAATTTGGAGGAGATAAATAACCTTGATCCGTGTAGCAGCTCAAAGCAAGTAATTTTAGCGGTAGCTCGAATATTAATAACAAAGGTTTTTCTCTGGTTAACTATCTAAGCACATCTCGAATGGAAATCGTTAACAAAGGCTGTAGGCCAATTTTAATCAATTCAGTAAGGAGGAAACTGACTGATTAATTGGAAGGTGATTAATCATATTCTCGCCTGTGACCATAGGTTTATCTATTTTAACGTAAACCTTAAAAGAGCGGCTATTAAATTTCACCGTAATAAGTAGTTCACCAAGTAGGAGTTATTCTCTTCCGAGCGTGTACCCCTTCTGGTATCCTTGTGCGAGATTCGTTCGGCTGATGACATTTAATTGCTAGCATCGTCTTTGGCGTGCGCAATCAGATTATAGCTTTCGAAAAATCCCGAAAGATTATTACCAAACAAATGACGCGGAGTCTTTTTGGTGTTGTGATCTTAAACAACTTAGGAAAACCGGAGACTAAAAATTAAAGCGAAAAGATCTAACCTTCAGGTTGATTGGGATAATTTTTTAGCATCTTAAAAAGATTATCAACAAATTTATGATCCGCTCGCACTTCATCTTGGATTAACAACTGCCAAGTGATTAATAGTCTTTCTGGAATTGGCAGGCTCAATGGTTCTCTGATTAAAGATGGATCTTGCAGACTTGATGTGCTGCGAATTCCATATAGCAGACTTACCTCTTCCAAAAAGGATATTGTCGAATTACTTCTTTCTATTCATTTTCTCGGTTGCGACGCTTTCAATACCGATTTTGTTGCTTCCAAGGTATAAGGGTGTCCGGATGGAGCCTTTCCTGTTGAACTAGAGCATGGTTTTCTCTCATTCAGCATCACTTACTTCTTGGAACAGGAGTAGAGTTGTTTCTATCCTAAAAGCTGGTAAGTCAGACTATAACGACCCCACGGCATTTCGTCCTATTAGTCATTCTTCTACTTTCGCTAAAGTTTTCGAAAGAATTGTTCACAGATACATAAAGAAACGTGATTTACCTATCCTCCCACTCAGCAGCACTCAGCATGCTTACAGAGCTAGAAAATCGTAAGAAACTGCTCTGTATGACCTTGTTGCAAGGGTTGGAAGATCGCTTAGTATTAAGAAGTTTCATGTGGGATCTTTCCTGGATATTGCGGGTGAGTTTTACAGTACATCTTTTTCTATCATCACTGAGGCCTGCAGAAATATTGATATCGATCGAACCATTGTTATATGGATTGCTTAGGTCCCGCATTGTTTTCGCCCAGCTGGATTCTCTCTCTGTTTCTCTTCGTCTTATCACCTACCTCTCTTATTGTTATTGGTTATTGATGAATTACTTATAAAACTGCAGCAATCTGGCTTTTCTATTCAGAGCTATGTTAAGGACTTAGTTGATTTGGTTGCGAGTGACCTTATTGTATTACCTAACTTAAGACACGCTCTTCAAGTTATAAAAAAGTAGTGTCTTTAGAAGGGATTGCACGTTAATGCATCTAAAACTAGTATTCTAGTCATTTCTAGACCAAGTACTATTGGTGAACCGTCTGCTCCATCTCTTTTTAAGGAGACGATCGTCAGATTTTACCCAATGGAACATCTTGGTAAGTAACTAGTACACACGTTTCGAGAGTTCTCTCTTCGTCAGCTATCTACTCTTTTATGAGAATACAATAAACAGCTGAAGAAGAGAGAACTCTCGAAACTAGAACAAAAAGTAAAAAACTTTAAAGTAAAAATTAAAAAGTAAATTTCGTGGTATAAGTGCGCAACAGAATAAAAGAAATCTTGGTATAATTTTAAACAGTAAGTTTTCATGTAAAATTTCTTGAAAGCACATTTCAAAATCCACTGTTGGCAATGTAGAAAAACATTTGGGAAATCTTGATGTTCATTTTCAAATAAAGTGCAAGTGTAAAACAAGTAAGCAAAGTTCAGCACAGCCCAAAGAAAACCCCTATGCCAATGATTAAAAGTGCTTCTTCAACAGAATTAATTATACCGCAGTTTAAAAATCAAAATCAAAACCGCGATGAAAAAATTAATTCATCAGCAAATTTAACAATGCAGTACGAAAATAATAGTAATGAACTCAGTGCGATGAACTCTAGTGACCGTGGTCAGTGCGAAAATAACCTAGTGCAAACGGGAATGGATAGGTATATCACTGTTCAATCTAAAAGAAAACGTAGCCCGAGATCTGCCCAGTTTGCTGGCAGAAGCAAAGTGACACGGACTGAAGGAGGTGTTAACCAAATACCTCTTAACAATCGATTCTCTAGTCTAGAGGTCATTGACCCCAATGCAGTGCCAAATTTGAAAACTGAGAAACCGCCTCCAATTTATTTAAGGGAAGCATCTAACAATGAATTGGTTAACAACATCGCAAAATTAACAGATTCTAAATTTTATATTGCCCCGCTCAAACGAGGTAATATAAACGAAACAAAGATTCAAACTTTCGAAATCGATGGCTTCAGAGCCCTAGTTAAACATTTCGACGAAGTTGGTAAAAAATATTACACATACCAGCTAAAAAGCCAAAAAGGGCTGACTGTTGTACTAAAAGGAATTGAAAGCTGCGTAAATGTTAGCGACATACAAGCTGCACTTGCTGCGGAAGGTTTCCATGCCAAATCCATTGGTAATATAGCAAACCGTGAGAAGGTACCTCAACCAATGTTCCGTTTGGAACTAGAGCCTGAGGAAGAAAAGTCGAAAGGAGTTCACAAGATTTACAACTTAAAATATTTGTTACATCGCAAAATCGTAATTGAAGAACCTAAGAAGAGGTCTGGACCAGTTCAATGCATAAAGTGCCAAGAATACGGACACACGAAAGCATACTGCGCCTTAAATGAAGTTTGCGTTATTTGTGGTGAACTCCACGACTCCAAACAGTGCGAAAAGTCTCGCAATGACCCATCTGTGAGACGTTGTAATAACTGCGGTGAAAATCATACTGCAAACTACAGGGGTTGCGCAGTGTACCTGGACTTAAAACGCAAAATAAACCCTAAAATGAGAACTGAGCAACGAATGCTGAATATGCAATTTAGCCATGTTACCAAAAAATACAATAGTCACCAAACCAACGAGTGCAAACACACAAAACGATAACTTGGAGACATTTGCCAGCAGTTTTGCACAGCCAGGTGTTTCTTACGCAAATATCCTAAAAGGTAACAAACTGAAACCAAAAGTTCATTCTAATGAGGACCTAAACATTCACACCATGATAAATAAATTAACCGAGACCATCCAAAGTTTCATGATGATCATGGAAAGACAAATGAGCATGATGATGCAAAATATGAATACGCTTATGCAAATTATAGTCAAAAATCAAAAATGACAATTCTAAAAATAGCCATTTGGAATGCGAACGGGCTCTCGCAACATAAAGCTGAGGTACAAACCTTTCTTATCGAACAAAATATAGACATCATGTTAATATCTGAAACACACTTCACAAAACAAAATTTTTTTAATATTACCGGCTATTCCGTTTATGACACCAAACATCTGGATGGAAAAGCACACGGCGTCACTGCAGTCTTAATAAAAAGAAGATTAAAGCACTACGAGCTCCAGAAATATGCTAAAGATCACATCCAGGCTACAACTGTCAGTTTGGAAGAATGGTCTGGGAAATTTTTAATATCGGCTGTCTACTGTCCACCGAAACACGCAATTAAAAAACAGCAATTTATCGATTATTTTAACCAGTTGGGAATCAAATTTCTAGCAGGGGGTGATTACAACGCTAAACATGTGCAATGGGGTTCGAGGTTGACGTCACCGAAAGGAAAGCAACTCTACGAAGCAATAAACGAGAAAAACCTTGATTATTTATCATCTGGACATCCCACATATTGGCCTACAGATAGAAAAAAAAATCCTGATTTAATAGATTTCTGTGTAATACGAGGAATAGCACGCACCAATGCTCAAGTCGCTGACTGTTATGATTTATCATCAGATCACTCACCAATAATAGTAACACTAAGTACCCAAGCATTAAAAACTGAACCACCACAACGTTTAACAAACAAACTAACGAATTGGGTTCTCTATAGAAACATAGTAGATGTAAATTGTCATCTTGATGTTCCACTTTGCACACCAGAAGACATTGATGCCGCGATAGAAAACTTAAGTCAAATAATGGAAATGGCTGCAAAAAAAGCTACTCCGGAGAACAAAAATTCCGAAAAAAATATAAGGCTTTCAAGTAACATTCAAAAGTTATTAGCAGAGAAGCGGACAATTCGGCGGCTATGGCAGCTTCACCAATCTCCTTTGCAGAAATGGAAATTAAATAGAGCTATTAAAGCTTTAAGAGAAGCAATACGGGAAGAACAAAATTTAGGAATACAGAATTACCTAAGTGAGCTCACAGCAACAGAAACAACAGATTACTCACTGTGGAAGGCAGCAAGAAATTTAAAAAGGCCAGAGGTATTGAACCGACCGATAAGGAAACCAGATGGTCACTGGGCCAGAAGTGACTTAGAAAAGGCTATCGCTTTCTCTAACCATCTACAAAAAGTGTTCACCCCAAACGAACAAAATAATGATTGCGTACTACCACAGCTTACGAGGGACGAGTCGAACCCAAATCCAGTAAAATTTAAATGGAAATGCGTCAAAAAAGTTATCAAAAACAGTATTAATCTCAAGAAAGCGCCAGGTTATGATCTTATAACTGGAAAAATGATCAAAGAATTACCAGATAGATGCATAAAATATATAACATATATTTTTAACGCGATTATGAGATGTGGATACTTTCCCCAAAAATGGAAAATATCTCAAATTATCATGATTCCTAAGCCAGGTAAAGACGAAACCCAAGTCTCGTCGTACAGACCAATAAGTCTACTTCCGATAATTTCAAAGCTTTTTGAAAAGATGCTACTACAAGAACTAATACCTATATTATCTGAAGGTCTCATTATATACCAGATCACCAATTTGGATTTAGAGAGCAACACGGCACAATAGAACAAGTGCACAGAATTGTAAATACAATTACAGTTTCCTTAGAAGAAAAGAAATATTGCTCGGCAGTTTTCTTGGATATTGCGCAAGCTTTCGACAAAGTATGGCATGAAGAATTAAATTACAAAATTAAAACTCTTCTGCCTAGACAATTTCATGCAATTCTTGAAAACTACTTAGCCCACAAAATGTTCCAGGTGAAACAAAATACGGTCACTACTGATCTAACCGAGATAAAGGCAGGAGTACCGCAAGATATAGTGTATTGGAACCTGTACTATACTTGTTATTCACAGCTGACTTACCAATAACTGAAAAAATCGTCACTTCAACTTTTGCTGATGACACAGCTTTCTTATTTTCACACAAAAATCCTCAAACAGCATCGAGAGAATTACAAGAACATCTACACAAAATAGGAGATTGGTTAAAAACTTGGCGGATAAGGACGAATGAATGTAAATCAACACATGTAACATTCACACTAAATAAACGTACATGTCCAGCAGTAAAATTAAACAATATCACAATTCCTCAACAAACAAACGTCAAATATCTCGATCTTCATCTCGATAGAAGATTGACATGGAAAAAGCACATTGAAACAAAACGCAATCAATTAAAAATAAAATTTTCTAAAATGTACTGGATGATCGGAAAAAAATCGAAACTCTCTCTAGACTGCAAGGTTCTACTATACAAAGCGATCCTAATCCCTATATGGACATATGGTATCCAACTATGGGGCTCAACTAGTGCATCAAATATAGATATCGTACAAAGAACGCAAGCAAAGATACTTCGTAGCATTACAAATGCCCCATAGTATATTCGAAACAGCAACATCCATAGAGACCTAGGAATCAAAACTATTAAAGAGACAATTAAACCATGCAGTCTAAAATACCAACTGAAACTGGAATCACACCCTAACGAATTAGCTAGAGAACTACTAAGGCAACCGAAATATGGGCGGCTTCGCAGAACAGATCCTCTAGATTTAATTAACTGAGAAATATAATCTAATAATTTCGTGAATGTTGAAATGAAATTAAGTAATTAATAATAATTTAATAATAATAATGCATAATGATATTAAGTATTAACATAGGTTAAGGCTTAAGTTAAAATTTTTTTTTATAGTTTTTAAGAATTTCACACTTCTTGTTAGTTTCGTATAAAGAAAGATTCAAGAATAAAGCCTTTGGCAATAGTTACAAAAAAAAAAAAAAATCAAATCTCTGGCTATCCATGTTTTCTTATGCTTCAAAATTTGTGTTCATTACTTTTGCATCCTGCTTCTATCGGGATTCGAGCCCGGTACCCCCCGATCCAAACACCAAAGATTTAACCACTGTGCCGGTATTATCCACGATTAATGTGAAGAATCTCGGAAATGAATGTTCCAGAAATTAAAATGTCATCCTTGATTAAATCTACCAAGAAGTTTATGTTAAATTTTCCGTTACTTTTCCGGTCATTTACAACCAAATAACATTTTTATATGTGTTTGTGTTATTAATAATTTATACACCAATGGTCCATTTAGTTTTTGTCGATAACAAATCCATAACAAAATTAGATGCTATTATACCAATCACTATAAAGTTCCAATCAGACATGTTTGGTTCATTGTTCAAAATACTAAAAGAGCAAACTAATAAAAGAAATAATTGATACCAGAAGGAAGCATAAAAAGTGTACGATTATTCTGCCAATTTTCATTAAATTTTCCAATTTATTATGCGCAAGTAAAAACCGAGAAACTAGAGAAGAACCAAAGAAAAACCCATACTTAGGGTTTTATGTAGATTTGTCTAGAGAAAAATATTGAAGAACTAAGGTACTACGTAATTTAGTTGATTTGCCTAAATATTCGTCGACGTAAACGACATTATTCTAATTACTTGATATACAAAAAAACACATGTAAAATCAAAACACATATAGGCAAATCAAAGCGGAAAGTGGAAATAACGACTTTATGCCTCCTTTTTGGTTCTTCTTATTTTTCACATCTCGTCTCGAGTCTCGACAGGCAACGAACAACTGATTATTTTCGCCTTGGTAGTTTTTCGTGCTTCATGATGATAAAAAAAATATTTAGATGTTTGCTTTTTTCCATTTTGGTTAAACAGTTGAGGGTACGATTGTTGCTAATTTATTAGCAGAGTGTATCGCTGTACGTTTTCAATATACATATTTGTATATTTATGTACACATATTATGGTTTAGCCAGTCTAAATGTCTGAAACATAAATTTTATGTTTATCTTTCATTTTAACTATTAAATATTTGGACAAGTGATATAATAAAGATTATTGATTATTTAAGAGTCCATATATCGAAATGTCTGTAAATACTTAATAAAACGGATGAGAGGTGATAATACATTGCTAGATTGGATTATACATATTTTATTTTTCATGTATACAAAATACATGATTTGGTCATGATCATGATTGACGTTTAATTTCACACAAAAAAAAACTGCCTTAAACGATAACATTCCAATTACTTTGTGACCAAAAATTCGTATTCTAATAATTCAGTTTATGTTAAAAATTTCTCTGTCACCAAGCTATTAAATAAAAATGTGTCACAATTTGTTTTAAACAAAAACCCGGCAATCAAAATTGTTTGATGTTCAATGATTTGAACGTTTCGCATTTAATTTACATATTGTAAATTTATTCAATGTATATTGTCTAATATTGACTGAAATTTAATATGATTAGATCAGTCAATCAAAAATTTGTATTTCACCTTAATTTGCAAAGAGAAATTGTGTGCCATATATTGTTAGTGATTACTTCAGATATATGTTACGCCCATAATGGTTCTTGTTCTTTATTTATATATATACACAGTTGAAAAAATCATATTTTCAAGATCGATGAAACATCTGGAAGAACTATAACATTCAATATCGAATCGATAAGATTATTGATTTGAAAAAATTACTCATCTCAGCAGGCCATGGCGAATGAGGCTGTGTTATATAGAACTAATATTGTACTAATAGTATTAGCGAATTATTTTTCTAGTCTACGAAATCTGGAACCTGAAAAGCCGGGTTTGGTAGATTATCAAAATAATTCGCTAGTACAACAAGTACATGGTATATTTGACTCACATATATACTGTTTTTTGGAATATTTCTAAGTCGGCCTGCCTTTCTTTGAAAAAAGTTGTCATTATGTTTGGAAAAAAAAACCCAAATTAAAGTACTACACCGTTAGAGTCTTCAAGCAATCACAGATAAAATTGAATATGTAAGACCGCAATTTTCAATTTTTTAAGAAACTCAAATGAATATGGGGTAAACAATAAGGCCGATATGTTGAGGCTATATCGGAAGCCGACAAGCGAACCATACTAACTACGTTTGGGGTCGTTTACTATCTTGTGCAGAAATTAAACGAAGAGTTGCTAATGACAATCCCAACAACAGTTCAAGAGTCATTAAGCAATCAGATAAACTTATTCGAAGAAACCTTCAATAGAAAGAAGAACCGGTTAGATGTCTCAAAACTGCCATATGTGAGATGGGGTGAAAAGTGGAAACATGTCGTATTTACTGATAAAAAGAAACTTAAAGTCGATGGTCCCTATGAATTTAATTATTAATTTCACGACCTTCGAAAAGAGGAAAGGAAGCGCTATGGTGCAGGGGGATTTGACATTTCCAACCAGAAAAATGACTGCGGCAACACCCAATTAAAGTTTAGTTTAGGTTCCTAAATTAATCCTAAACTCAAAACAATAAAAAATAATGAGTGTAATGCTTTATAGCGTACATTTAGGCGAAATCAAAACAAAACAAATATTTCAATTCAACTAATTGTTTAAATATCTATTTATTTATTTAATTCAGAGTTTCTAAAAGAGTCTCAAATTAAATTATATTTAATTAAATATGTTGAAATATTTTGTAATGTAATTAATTTGTAATAAATTCTGGTCCAAGAACCATCCCGATATCATAGCTACATCAAAAGTTACAATGCAGGTTTAATTCGAAGCTAAACCGGCCACTCGTTCTTGGAAAACAGTAACTGTAATAAAATCGGGACTTGTTGTAATAAATGTGTAACAAATTATAGTACAGGTTTCATTGAGGTGAGCTAATTTGTTCGGTGCAGGTATAAAGCACTCGGTAACTAGCTAGTTTAACTATCACCTTGAAAAAGGTTGAGGTACCACTTTATATTCAATTTATGCATGTATTAAAAATTGTTTCCCGGAACATTGAAGGAATGACTATTCTATCAATAAACCAACTGTTAGGTTCTGACAATAAATAGTTTTATGCTCTAACGTGTACCGAGAATATTAACTTTATTTTCATTAAAAGTTGATCACAAATGAAAACGACTTTCACAATCAGGCATAACCCGGATTTTGTAAACCAAAATTTTGAAAACCAAAATTGTGGAAACCAAAATTATATAAAAACTATATTTTTGAAAAATTTAAACCGCTGAAATGCTCCGCTCTTCTTTGAGAAAAGACAAGGTTAAACATATTGAGATCCTGTAAGGAAAAATTGGTTATCAATATATAAATATATAAATTATAAACGTCCTATGTCACTGACTCACTTGAGAACGCACAGGGGTAACCAAAAATTTTTTTTCTTTATTATAACGTCTATATCACTCACAAAATTGGAAAATATGAAAATAGGAAACTTGGAAATGTGGAAAATTGGAAAATAGGAAAATTTGAAGAGGAAAATAATAAAATAGGAAATTTGGAAAAATGGAAAATTGAAAAATCGGAAAATAAGAAAATAGGAAAATTGGGAAATTGGAAAATTATAAAATTTAAAAATTGGGATATTGGAAAATTGGAAAATAAGAAAATAAGAAAATAGGAAAATTGGTAAATTGGAAAATTTGAAAATTTGAAAATCGGCAAATTGGAAAATTGGTAAATGGTAAATTGCAAAATTGAAAAATTGGAAAATAATTGGGTACGATTTGTTACCTTCAAGTGTGAGTGACACCGGTAGCTCAGTTCGTGAGGTGTCTATTGCGTGGGATTGGATTTACACTTTATCTTAAGGCAACAATAGTACCTAGGAATAACCATTATTACTAGACTTACGAACTAGAAAATATTCACATGTTATGCAACATGAACAACAAAAAAAAACTATGAAATATTTACAAAATTTTTAAAGAAAATTAAAAATAAAAAAAAATCCAGCAAAAACAAAAATATAATAAAAAAAAATCAGTATTTACAAAATTCTTATTTAAATCCCCGTCTCTGGAATATCCAACACAATACTGGTCCTGTTGAATTCTTGAATGCTATTATCTGCCAAAACTGCTTCGTAATATTCCGAAAATCAATTATCCAAAAGAACAAAATTCTCGCACCATAATCGTTTCTCAAATAAAATTTTTTATTTAAATCGCTTCACAAATTTTTATAACATAGTTGTTTTATTTACAATTTTAATATTGCACCATTTAACATACTTTTAATTTACAATATTTAAGAGGTTCTTTTTATATAATTTGGTGAATATCATTATATTATATACATATTTCTTATTTTTTTATAGACGCAACATAACACATATTTACTACACATATACATATAGTTTACGTACTTTACTTTATTAATGTCCTATATTTATTCACTATTAATATTAGTTTCTTAAGTTATGGTTGAAAATGCTCTTCATTACCAAATATTTATTAACTTTTATATATGTTTTTGCACATTCAGCTCTATCCAAACTTTTTTTCCAACTCTCGAAAAAAAAACCAAAAACCCACAAAAAAAAACAAAAACGAAAAATGCTTTGCTTACTAAATTTCAAAGAAATTAATTGAAACTGAAACCGTGATTTTAAAAATTTTGAGCTATAGACAAGTGGAACCTAAGTGGCAATATCAAATTGCAACAGATTGTACGGTTGGGTTGAGTACGATTTGCCAAATTCAAAATTCCAAAAATGAAATTCCAAAATCAAAACTCCAAAAAACATAATTTCAGAAACCAAAATTCCAATAAAAACAATTCCTAAAAATAAAATTAGAAAAAAGAAATCATATACAAAAAGCCAATTTTCAAAATTCCAATATACAAAATTTTTTGCCATGGAAATATGAAAGGCGCGCGCAAAAAATCTAATTTTTAATTAGGAAACCTTTTAAGGTTTGTTCAACGGTATCTTGCAATTTGCTAAAACCGTTACAGTGCTTATTTATTAATGCCTGTACCATACACACGTTTTTAGTATATATTAGCATATTTCAAGGGGAGGATCGGTATTCCAAAAAAACGCAACCCTGTTTTCTAGAATGACAACAATAAGCGTCAATCAATCTGGTAGACAACGAGAATCATTTTTGAGTAAAATAAATAAAATAAATATAAATGATAGTTTTTCAGAACAATTAAATTAAATTTAATTAATTGAAATAAATAAATAATAATAATTAAATTAATTGAAATAAACCAATTATAATTTTTTGCGAAATGCTGCAAATATTATTAAACTAACAAGAAAATGGAATTTGGTAAAAATAAATAAATTTTGGAATTTTCTCAATTGGAATTTTGAATTTTAACTTTTATGTTATGGTATTTGGAATTTTATATTTTTGTTAATTGGGATTTTGGAAATTTAGGCCAGTTGGAATTTTATTTTTTTGGATAACCGACCCGTTCCCGAAAATAAGAAAATATGAAAATTGGAAATTTGGAAAATTGGTAATTTAGAAAATTGGTAAGTTGGAAAATTGGAAAATATATATTATAAACGTCTATGTCACTGACTCAATCAAGAACGCACAGGGTGACCAAAATTTTTTTTCTATATTATAACACCTATGTCACTCACATAATTCTAAAAATGGAAAATTGGAAAATAGGAAAATAACAAAATTGGAAAGAGAACGGGTCGGTTATCCAAAAAAAAAATTGCAACTGGCCTAATTTTTCAAAATACCAATTAACAAAAATATAAAATTCCATTTTACAAAATACCATAACATAAAAATCAAAATTCCAATTGAGAAAATTCCAAAATTTATTTGCTTTTACCAAATTCCATTTTTTCGTTAGTTTAATAATATTTGCAGCATTTCGCAAAAAATTATAATTGGTTTATTTCAATTAATTTAATTATTATTATTTATTTATTTCAATTAATTAAATTTAATTTAACTGTTCTGAAAAACTATCATTTATATTTATTTTATTTATTTTACTCAAAAAAGATTCCCGTTGTCTACCAGATTGATTGACGCTTATTGTTGTGATTCTAGAAAACAGGGTTGCGTTTTTTTGGAATACCGATCCCCCCTTGAAACATACTCATATATACTAAAAACTTGTGTATGGTACAGGCATTAATAAATAAGCACTGTAACCGTTTTAGCAAATTGCAAGATACCGTTGAACAAACCTTAATAGGTTTCCTAATTAGAAATTAGACATTTTGCGCGCGCTTTTCATATTTCCATGGCATAAAATGGAATTTTTTGGAATTTCGTATATTGGTATTTTGAAAATTGACATTTTGTATAGGGATTTTGTTTTTTTGTAATTTTATTTTTAGGAATTGTTTTTATTGGAATTTTGGTTTCTGGAATTTTGTTTTTTGGAATTTTGATTTTGGAATTTCATTTTTGGAATTTTGGATTTGACAAATCGTACCCAACCCAATTGGAAAATTGGAAAATAGGAAAATAAGAAAATATGAAATTTGGAAAATTCCAAAATTGAAAAAATTGGAAAATTGGAAAATAGGAAAATTGGTGAATTGGTAAATTGGAAAATAATAAAATAAGAAAATAGGAAAATTGGTAATTAAAAAATTGGAAAATAAGAAAATAGGAAAATTGGAAAATTGGGAAATTGGAAAATTGGAAAAAAAGAAAATTGGAAAATAGAAAATAAGAAAATAGGAAATTTGGAAAATTTGAAAATTGGAAATTAAGAAAATAAGAGAATAGAAAAATTGGAAAATTGGTAAATGGAAAAAGGAAAAAAAATATCAAAATAGGAAATTTGGAAAATTGGTAAATTGGAAAATTGGTAAATGGAAAATTGAAAAATTGGACAATCGAAAAATTGAAAAGTAAGAAAATAGAAAATTTGGAAAACTGGAAATTGGAAAATTTATAAATGAAGAAAAATAAGAAAATTGGATAATTTGAAAATTGGAAAATTGAAAAACTGGAAATTTGGAAAATAAACGTCTATGTCACTCGAAAACGCACAGGGTGGCCAAAATTTTTTTTTTTCCTATATTATAACGTCTACATATGTCACTCACTCATTGACTCAACCACTGGCTCACTCACTGACTTACTCAAGAACGCGCAGGAACGCGCTATTTTTAAGATCGATCGGTGAAAAAAATGAATACTCGAGAGCGAGACGCATTCTCAATCCAAGAAGTTGTAAGGACAATATTTTTTCGCAGAATCATTCAACTTCACAAAGTTATGGAGCTCGACTGTAGCTAAAACTACCTTTGTGGCATTTCCTATGAACCCAAAAAATTTTTTAAAAATGGTGATGAATGGTGTTTAGCAAAATTCTCCAACGGTGTGAATTTATTAAATTTCACAATACCATTTAAATTAATAAAGTGTTCCCTATAATACCCTATATAGTTTAATCTAATTCTTAGTAAATAAATTTTAAAGTAATTTCATTATCATAAAAAGAGTTATTTTCATACATTCAAAAGTAAAACAAAAAATATTTTTTTATGTATTTGTTCGTCTTCCTTCTATCATTTCCAAATTTCAAATAACAAAATTCAAACAAAACAAATAACAAAATTACAAAATTACAAATCAATGGCTCGCACACGTAAAAAATACCGGATTTTTACTCGTTTCTTTCCCCGTTTACCTATGATACAAGTTTTAATTGCGACTTAAACAAATTTTCTGTGCAATCACACAACTTAAACATAAATTAAATAAAAAAAATGTCAAGTACATTTTTGACTCATTTTAGTTTAAATTTTATTTAAGAGAGAGAGAGAGGGCAGAACAAAACAAAATAAAACACACATACTTATATACATTATCTATTACGACTAGTTTGCCTTGAAAAAAATACCGAAATACAAAAAACCCTGTGTGGAATGGCAAACTGATCGGCCGGCGCCACGATAATAAAAAAAATATGAAGAGAGTGAACAGACAAAAGGGAGAGTAATGGCCCAACCAATCAGGAATAGAAACTTAATAAAAAAAGTAAGAAGTTTATTTCAGCCATCCAGAACTTATAATTCTTAAGTAATAACAAAATTAGCGCGATGTCAATTTATATTTTTTATGAATAAAACATGATTAGATTTTTATGTATTTTGATTAATTTATTAACACAAACAGTTAATAATAGAAAAGCCACAACGGGGTACCGAATTAAAAAAGTCTGAATTAAAAAAGTTCTTTAAAAATGAATTAAAAAAGTTGATTTTTGTATGAACATCTGCTACTTATTTTAATTGATATTTTTAACTTAAAATTATGAATTAATAAAAGCGATTTAGAAAAATGATAAAACTCAAAACTGAATTAACAAAGGCTTACACTATTTCATTTTTAAAACACCTACCTTAATTCATTTTCAAAATGAGTTAAAAAAGGCACATTTTATTTTATTTTTAAATCTTAATTCGACTTTAACAAATATTCAGAAATGTGCATTATTTTGGGCTAAAGTTTACTTACGTATACATCGGGAAAATCAGGTAAAGAGTATAAATTTTTAAAATTATTAAATGCAGGATTGTTTATCAACAGTTTTTAGGAGGAGGAAGCTAAATTTTTCCGGAAAATTGGGAAAATTTTCACTTAAAAACAAATTGCGTATTATTCTATTTAAAATACGTAGAAACGTGTAATCTCTTTATAAAAATGTGGATCTTATAATTGTATCTTAACAGTTTTTCAACAGTACAAATAATTTTTCTGGGAAAATTTTTCAATTTTTCCAGGAGAATTTTGAAATTTTTTCAATTTTTTTTTTATTTAATTTGACACTTAAAGAATTGTGCAAATAAATTGTGGAAAAGCGGGGGTTTGGGGGCCAGCCCCATCCTCTAAGGTATAAACGAATTAAAACTACATATATATATATATATATATATATATATATATATATATATATACGAGCATATATATATATATACGAAAGTTGATTCTTTTAACATTTGTGGCACTATCAGAAGAAGCGATAAGAGCGAGAGAAACTCTTTGATCTGTGTCTGCAAGGTTGACAAAGCAATTATTATTAATAAAAATATAAAATAATATTGAAAAAATGAAAAAAGTAAAAATTTTTCTTTACCTGATTTTTCCGATGTATACGTAAAGTAAAATTAAGCGTTATTTTGCATTGCCAAATTTTTACGTGCCAAATTCAAATTCCAAAAAATTTTCATTAATGAAAATAATATTTTTTTCATTTTATAAAGAGGCTTATATTATTTCATTTTATAAACACTTATATTAATTCATTTTAAAACTGAATTAAGAAATGCCTTTTTAAATTCATTTTATCGAACTTTTTTATTTCTTTTTCAACTCTGATTTTAATTCATTTTTAAAATGAATTAAAAACACTTATTTTAATTCAGAAATAAAAAAAACTTTTATAATTCAAACTTTTTTAATTTATGTAGCCAGCCACGACTAATATTTAATTTTTAACAACGTGCACAATTCAATCTAATTTTTAGGTTACGTTTCATAAATTCAATAATTGTATCATATATAAATGAAAGATGTACGTAAAATTATTCAAATAATATTAATTTAGTAGTTAATTATACAAATAAAATAATTTCCGCCTTTTTATTTTATAAAAATTTAATATAAATCGGATTTTGCGACACAATTTTTTAAGTTTTTCTTATTTTTGGGCGAGAAATCGTTTCTTCGGTTTCTTACATGAAAATTAAGTTTGACTGGGTAATAACATTGAAATGCCATTTATCGCAGTCTTACTTTTTTATTAAGTTAAGTTTTTATTCCTGACTGGTCCCACTTTAAAAATATTTTTATTTTTCAAATTTATTTATTCAGTTAACACTTTACTGGCCTCTTTACTGGCATTAAAGTGTTAATCCATTTTATAATTTATTAAACTTATAGTTCTCAATATTATTTCCATAAATAACACATAAAAATTCCATAAATAACACATATAAATATATGTACAATTAAACTGGGGAATATTAAATTTATTAAAAATAATAATAAAATTTATTTTATTTAAGTTTTATCTAAATATAAATGAAAAAATCCCAAAAAAAATTGAAATCGAAACTATTTTCTTATCATGTCGTTTTTACCTTTGCTCGTGAGCAGAGGAAAAAATACACATGATGTATTATTTCACTACCGATAGTATCATTTATAAAATCGGATCAACATTTTGGCGAAATTTCATTTGGATTTGACACACACAATGATAGAAAATGACAGCACACAATATTAAAATTGTATATAATACTCTGTATACGTATACAAAATTTGACTTGAATGTGAAAAGCGAACGGAATCCATGTCCAGAATATGATAAAAGTGATGTCGCTTGTATAACTGCTGGGGTGCTCAGTGAGCACTTACTGAGGTTTGCCTCAAAATAAGAACAGTGTTTTTGGCATGGCATATCCACGCATTGCCAGAAAGATTGGAAAAATGTATAACTAATAATGGGCAATACTTTGAATAAAATACTCTGAACGTGTACTTTTTACTAAAAAAATTCGGTTTCATATTTACACACGTGGTAAATCACTTGCATGTAGTTGTATACACGAACACTTTACGTCATCAATTCCCCTTCACTTGGAAGGCCTTTCTAAAATCCAATTCCCAATTAATACTGAACTTGATCCGACAACATCAATATTCAAGGTTACTGAGTTTTTAACAAATACATAGCGAAATACAGTAATTCGTAATGCGACGACCAAATTTTTTATTTTAAATAATTCTACATTTCATTAATGTCGACACCAAACTGGGATCATATTCCGCAGGAACCAGATTCCGAACAGCAGAACTTTACAATAAAAATAAATTAACTCAAATAAATATTTTTTTTTCTACTTACAGTTTGTCGCACATTCGAATGTACAACAATTATTAGCTAGTATATGGTATGAGGGCTTACCTGGATTTCGTAGAAAAAATATGGCACTCCAGGCATTAGAAATTATAAGAATAGGTAAATCGCGTCAAACACAATATTGCAATTCATCACAACATTTCTATTTTGAATTTTCAGGCATATTATTTCCGTTATTTTCGATTACATATATTCTAGCGCCACGATCAACATTTGGGCAAACAATGAGAAAACCTTTTATAAAATTTATTTGTCATAGTGCATCTTATTTTACATTTTTATGTAAGTACTTACAATTATTACAAATTTACATATATTGCTTTGTTCGACAAATTCATTTTGTTTCCCATTTGTACCAAACAAGAACGATGAAAAAAAATCGCAAGCAATAAATTTGAATTTGTTATTTTAGATAAAATGTTGAAGAGTTGTGTGTGTGTGTGTTTAGAGGAATGGAGTAAAAAATTCTGAATGCTTTTTGTATGTAAAATGGAATTCATACAAATTTCAGGATTTTTTTGTGTATTTTGTGAATAAATTTGAATGGAATAATGTATTATGCCGTACTCAGGGCCCCTTAGTTAATTTTGTAACATGAATTTTCAATTCTTTTTGTATTAAAATATTTTATTTGTTTCGGGAAATGGAATTTAATGAAATATATGGTAATGGATTTTTTGTGCCGAATAAAATTTTTATGTGACGAATGTAAAATTGGTTGTGGTCAGAATGTTTGTGGTTTTCAAATATTTACTTGAGTTTTTTTTTTTTTGTTTAAGTTTTGCTTTAGGCCGGAAAATTTCATTTTCCCCAAAAAATATTCGAGATACGTATACAAACATCATGTTTCAAACAGATTTCAGTCCTAAGAATATACTCATTTATCACATTTAGAATACGTGTGTCGTTGGTTCGTTGGTCAACCAAATAAAATAATCAATATTCTATATATTTGGCAAATTGATACTACAAATTAAATTGATTACAATAAAATAATGTACAATGCTTTTTTGTAACATTAACACCCTGTTAACATTAAATTTTATTTTTATTACAGTTTTACTTATGTTAGCATCACAACGAATCGAAACTGTTATGGGTGGGTGGTTTTGGGAATCGCCACCATTAAATAACGATCCTGAAGTTCCTACGAAACGTGGTGCAACACCAACTGTGATTGAATGGTTAATATTGGCTTGGGTTAGCGGTAATTTTCCGAAATGAAAAACATATACATTTACTATAATACCGATAAGAATCATATCATATGTACCTACCTACCTATCTACCTACCTACCTACCTACATCTAGGAAAACTTTATCCAAAAAAAAGACGAAACATATACAACAGAATTGAAAAATTCAATTTACTTTATTTCCGTATTTATTTTTATTTTTTGTTTGGAAAACCCAAAAATTAAATGAAAATTAAGAAATTTCCTTTTTTTTATATTGTACTATATTTGTTATTCTCCAATGACAGGTTTAATATGGAGCGAGGTTAAACAATTATGGGATGTTGGACTACAAGAATATGTTAATGATATGTGGAATGTCATTGACTTTGTGACAAATTCATTGTATGTAGCAACGGTGGCACTAAGGGTTGTATCCTATTTTCAGGTAAATAAATGGTCATGTCATACAATTAATACATTCTATATTTTTGTTTTCTTTTTATTATTGTGGGTCATTAAATTTGGTGATTAAAGATATGGGTTGATATAATAAATAAATTTAATGCTCGAAGATTCGTTATCACCAATTAATTTTTATTTAATATTTTCAGGTTCAAAAAGAAATGTTACATATAAATATAAAGGCGGCCGATTTGCAACGTGAAAAATGGGATACATGGGATCCGATGCTCATATCAGAAGGGCTTTTTAGTGCGGCAAATATATTTAGTTCATTAAAATTAGTATACATATTTTCAGTAAATCCACATTTGGGACCATTACAAGTGTCGCTATCTCGTATGGTTATGGACATAATGAAATTTTTTCTACTGTATTTACTTGTACTGTTCGCGTTTAGTAGCGGCTTAAATCAATTACTGTGGTAAGTAAAATACATGTAATAATAATAAATATTTAAAATTGTGTTGGTCACCAAATTAAATCATCAAAAATGATTACATCAAACTTCTGAACATCTTAAAAGATATAATCAAACAAAAGAAAACATTTATTTCAAAATAAGGTTCATGCAACAATATTTAACCATCCCCTAAAGTTATTTACATAAAAAATATTTTCTTGTCTTTTATGTCGGTTTGCTTTTACGACAATCATTATATTATTCTTCAGATGAAAAGCGTTTATTCATATTATAAAAAAAAAAATTATGGCCCATTCTCTTTAGCCACAAACGAAATCCTACACGCACAAGGAAAAAAAAAGATATCCATCGTCTTTGTTTCATCCCTAAACTCAATGTGATATCACATATGCTAACATAATATATATTATATGTAAATTTGGACCCCCTCCTCCTCATATTTTAAGTTAATTTACATAATTCGGGGTGTTTGGTTTAAAAGCGGTATCAGTTTGTATCAAATTTAAAAGAACACTATAAATTTTGTAAACGTGACGTTGTTCAAACCTACATTAAAGCGCACAGTGATTTAGGACTGTGCTGCATAAATTCTCATCTAATATAAAAACGTTTATTCTCGATTTTTTTGTAGCCGATTTTCTAACCGACATGTCATCAAAATATTGTCTTATTTGTGTCTTATAATATTTTTTATTATTAAAATAAAAAAAATTCTTAGCTTAACCATTCGGCTGTAGTTAGTCAAATTATGTTATAAGATCAATTTCTTTTAAAATTCTACCAAGAATGGTATTCAAATAAATGTATTTTAAAGATTTTGCATATGAGGGTAGTTGGAACAAGGAATATCAAAGGGACTGTTTTGCTAACGCCAGGAATCTCTCTAAAGACATCCATCCCAAAACTACAGCCATCAAAGACGGGAACCGACCGGAATGACGAAGTGACTCCCAGGTGAAGAAGTCTTTGTTGAACATACCACAGTGGAGGAAGTATAGAAGCAGCTATTAGTATGTATATTGAAAAATGGAAGGGCACCCAGTCTCGATGAATTCCCGCAGAATTGATTAAGTTCAAAGACGCTACTATTGCATCAAACTATACGATCTCATCGTCTCTATTTGAAACCTAGAAGGAGCTGCCGGAGAAATGGAAGACCGCGCTCATATAATGTGGAATTGTCTACACCGCGAAGATATTTAATTCTCTATACGTGTCGAAAATATATGTAGACAGTTGAAAAATGACGTCGATAATGTAGAGAATTTAGACAATGTCGAAAATTATTGTTTCTGTTACCAGTAAGCAAATTTTCCTGAATAATGGAACCATTTGCTGAATAAATACCATTTCTACCTCACATTAATGACATTTGATTTGAATTCAAAAATTTGAATTATCAGAGGCTGCTGAAGCTGGTGGTTTTTGATTTGCTGGTAATTGACGTTGTCAATTTCAAAATAAACTTTTTAACAGGTTAGTTTAGTTCGAGTATTTTAACGAAATTATTATGTTTTCGAAAAAGAAATGTCCACCAAATGTTGACATCTAAAAGCGGTAAAAAAATAAAATTTCTCTGATAGGAGAAAAAAGTTACTCTATGGACTACTCGGCAAGTTTGAGTAATTTTTTATACTTGTGGCCTGAGTACAGATTTCGTCCGAAAACCGCGACTTGAGAGTTGGGAGTTTTTCTGTTGTTTCATAAGCACACCAGGTGTAACTATAAAATTCAAGTCTCTCAAGTCTCACTTTTCGAACAAAATCTGTACTCTGATATCGAGGGGTGGTTTTGATCGATGCTCAAACTATTTAAAATAGAGAGAACTATATAATCGCTTACTAAACTACTATAAACTATTTGCCCGTTCACAAACGATTTTATTTTGATTAGAGGGATGGCCAACTGAACTACGACAAATTTGTGGACTGTGTCATACTTGTGGCCTGATTGGTTTTGATCGATGCTCAAATTGTTTAAACTTGAACTATTTCAAAGCGAACTATTTAACTTAAAACCGCTGTCGAAAATTTCACAATAGACCCCAGATATAGAAATAATACATCTTCTTACTAGAAATATAAGGAAAGGTCGGTAAGTAAAACTTTCTCGGTCATCAGTTTGTCCAAATAGCAGAAATAGTCAACCAGGGCGAGGTTAGGTTGGATTCACCTTATTAAATCGATAATGCAGATAGTGTCTTCGCCTTCTCAGCCGAAAGTGTATAAATACTACGTGATCGTTGATCAACACTCTTCAGACGAAAGTTATCAGCCGAAAAATTTATTTCAACAATACATCAACAAAAAATAATTTGAATGTATTATTAAACGAAGTTTGTTTTAAAACCTAATTCTAATTAAACTTGTGAAATAGAAATGTTTGAATCAATCAATTATAATTTAAAAAGCAATATTGTTAAAATTGCTTCAAATGAACATAAATTATGGTGGTAGTGTCACTACTTCCATTTGATATATCATAATGTTGGTCAACTTCGGGTTAATTGTGCAGAAATTCTGAAGGGGATACAGGGGTGGAAATATTTTAGCAAAATTTCGCTAACTCAATATATCGAAAATGCATTGAATGGCATGTCGTTCTAGGTTAACATGCCATGTTATTGATACTGCTATGGTCATTTGATAGGCCACCATGTTGGTCAACTTCGGCTTAATTGTGGAGATATTGTGAAGGGGATACAGGGGTGGAATTATTTTAGCAAAATTTCGCTAACTCAATATATCGAAACTGCATTGAATGGCCTGTCGTTCTAGGTTAACATGCCGTGTCATTGATGCCACTATGATCATTTGATACGCCACTATGTTGGTCATTTTCGGCTTAATTGTGGAGACATTCTGAAGGGGATACAGGGGTGTAATAAGCAAAATTTCGCTTATTTAATATATCGAAAATGCATTGAATGGCCTGTCGTTCTAGGTTAACATGCCGTGTCATTGACCATAGTGAAATCAATGACACGGCAAATTTTGCAAAAAATTCAGAAATTCTGAAGGGGATACAGGGGTGGAATTATTCAAAAATATTTCCACCCCTGTATCCCCATCAGAATTTCTCCACAATTAAGCCGAAGTTGACTAACATAGTGGCCTATCAAATGACCATAGTGGCATCAATGACACGGCAGGTTAACCTAGAACCACATGCCATTCAATGCATTTTCTATATATTGAATTAGCGAAATTTTGCTAAAATAATTCCACCCCTGTATCCCCTTCAGAATTTCTCCACAATTAAGCCGAAGTTGACTAACATAGTGGCCTATCAAATGACCATAGAGGTATCAATGACACGGCATGTTAACCTAGAACGACATACCATTCAATGCATTTTCGATTTATTGAAATAGCGAAATTTTGCTAATATAATTCCATCCCTGTATCCCCTTCAGAATTTCTCCACAATTAAGCTGAAGTTGACTAACATAGTGACCTATCAAATGATCATAGTGGCATCAATGACACAGCAGGTTAACCTAGAACGACAGGCCATTCAATGCATATAATGCGATATATTGAGTTAGCGAAGTTTTCCTAATTACACCCCTGTATCCACTTCGGAATTTCTCCACAATTAGGCCGAAGTTAACCAACATTATGATATATCAAATGGAAATAGTGGAATCCTCACCATAATTTATATTCATTTGAAGCAATTTTAACAATATTGCTTTTTAAATTATGAATGATTGAATTAAACATTTGTATTTCACAAGTTTAAATAGAATTAGGTTTTACAACAAACTTCGCATAACAATATTTACATTCAAATTGGTTTCAGTTGATGTGTTGTTGAAATAAATTTTTCGGCTGAAGAATGTTGATCAACGGTTACGTATTTGTACACTTTCGGCTGAGAAAGCGAAGACACTATCTGCATTATCGATTTTCTTATCTTTCGGCTAACTTTAATAGTATGTTGGATTCCTGAAATGCACCATCAGTCAAAAACCACAGAAAGGCCACAAGTTGTGGCACTATTCTGGTTTTCTCTGGGAATAGGGAATTGGGAAAAAATATTTTCATAGCATTTTTGTCTAAATTGTATTATTCTGGCCTACTGAAGGAATAATTTTAGTGTAACGATTTTCAGAACAAAGTTAATTGGGAAACTTTTGTTCCATAAAATTTTTAAAGGGATAAATATTTTCCCATTTAACTTTGTTTTAAATTATTTACAACAAAAATATACTCTCAGTAGTATGATATAAACACGTTTATTTTGGCCAAATCATATGTACGGTTTTCCGAAATTTCCCGGGTAAATACTATAATCCGCGTCTCTAGTTGGCGTTAATTTAGAGATACTCCTAGGCCCGATAAACACGTTTATTTTGGCCAAATTGGGAATTCAGGGTGTTTAGGACAGCCAAATTTGTATTGATCTTCCACCAATCATATGTACGGTTTTCCAAAATTTCCCGGGTAAATACAATAATCCGCGTCTCTAGTTGGCGTGAATGTGATTGTGTTTGGTTTTGATTTCATTTAGAAAAATTTCTATTTCATTTTTATCAGTCTGGAGGTTTCATTTTAGGTTTGAGTTGATGCAGAATCTACTTAAATATATATTTAAGTAGATTCTGGTTGATGTGTAAAATATTCCTTGTACATGGTATGATGTTTATTTTACAAGTGTTTTCGGATGGAGAATACATGGACCACATATAAAATGAGTATACAAAATTAAAAATAAGTAGTTGTATCTGCCCCGGTGGCAAAGTGGTCAGCATGCTTGCTCCAGCGGCCGGAGGTCCCGGGTTCGATTCCCGGTGGTGACAAGGAAAAAAATTTCACGGCTGGTTTAGGATCAATGAATTAATCACTCATTATCCGAAATGAAAATATGATTATGAAACCTCATTTAAGGCGGCCAAATCCCTTGATGGGATGTAGTGCCAGAGAGAGAGAGAGAGAGAGTTGTATCTGCGAGTGTGTACGTGTACTCTTGGTATATACAACAAAACACAAAAATATTGTTTCTAGTTAAACCGTTAGGTTAACGTAGTTGAAACAAAACCGATTTTTTGGTCGGCAAAAATACGAAAAGCATGGAATTAGGTGCATCAATTTGAAGTTAAAATTGAGCGCTCTAATTATAAGCTGTTTATGCGCTCATTGTGCGGTGATTTGTATTACTGGGTGTTAATAACATTTTGAGAAAGTGAAGACCCCACTTTCGGTACAGGTTTGCTCACGATGGGGAAAATAAATTCCGGATTTGGTATCTAGGTATATTCTAATAATTATTAACTGAATCAAAATTTAATCATGTGATGCAGTATATTTACCCTAATCATAGGAGATGAATATTATTACAAGTATCATAATAATAATAAGCTGCGTTTTCACTGATTGACATAATTAAACAAATAGCGTAACGGATACAACTATTGGCACTCTTAAGCAATTCTCATATAGTAATCGTTAGTAGTTGTATTGAGAACGGTATCATTACGATATAAATTTTATTATGTAACAGGTTATCCAGTTTACTTGAAAATGGAAATTCTCCATTTTCAAAATAATAATTAAAAATATGTTTAATTTACTAAAATATGAAGGTGTTCCAAAAACTATATCTATTGGCATGTTCGTATATTAATTGGCACCTTTTTTTAGTACAATTATTGGCATGCCTATACCACAATTGGCATACCAAAAATTTACGTTTAATGGCACACTGATACTTTCCAACGATTATTCTAAAATAAAACATTCAACTTTATAAATAAAAAATATAACAAAAATATATTTCAAAATAAAATTACATGTATTTAATAAACAGCTATTAAAAATTATAATAGAAATAAATAGTCCTACTATTATAAGTTCTCGTTAATTCAATAAAAACTAGTGTAATTATCACAATCAATTTTCGAATATTAATCACAATATTTTGCATCCATTGCAAATAAGTCTTGGATTGTACTGTATTTTTAGTTTTATAAGACATTTAAGATGAAATTCTCTCGTACAACTTTGGCACTTTATGCCGAAATTCTCAGAACCAGAATTTCCCGTAAAGGCATAAGTGCAATGATAGCACATCTTTCCAGCTGCAGGTGAATTATCTCCAATGTCCAGTACCACATCAGTACAAAAAAGTTTACGAACATGATGATCTTTCGGTGGCTCACTAATAATCGACGCTCTGTGCGATGTAGAAAGTATATGTTTGAAGCCCGTTTTATCTTCTTTACGTATTTCTTTGTTTTTTAGGAACGGTTTGACAATGGTTTCATGAGGTATCGTTTTACCTAGAAGTTCATTTTGATCGTTTTTGATGCTTTGTAGTTTCTGTATCTGCTCAAACTTTTGCAGAGTGTCTTTGATTGGCTCCACGCTGCTTGACGTCGTCGTATTTGTAGTAGATTGATATCTTCCGGAAGATTCATCCATTTCATTGAGTTTGATAATTGGTTCTACAATGGGTTCATTAAAATCGGGAGTCTCAACTAGACAACTTTTATTATTGCTATGGCAATTTAACTGTTCGTAGATTCGCATTTCTCTATTTCCTTCAATACAACTCTGCCCTGTATTTTCAATTGCAACTAACACATTTGTAGAAGTTGTCGTACTTGAAAACTTCTTTGACTTTGCATTTTCTTTGCGTGGGCGTTTCGATTAATTAAGTTTTTCTGCATTTTTTAACTCCTTATTTTTCATTCGTAAAATTTTGCGGTTTTCCTTTTCTAATTCAATTTTTTTAAGTTGATCTTTTTTTAGTTGTGCTTGTTTTATCCACAGCGGAGAAGTAACCACATATGGCTTTTTAATTTTGTCCGTTTTGCAACCTTTTCTCAAGGGAGTCTCTGGCCAAGGTAGGAAATCATCAATTATTGCCGTAGTGCTTTGCGGAGGAACAGTTATGTATGTCACTGTTTGTAGTTCTGTGGACTGTTGAATGGGAATGACATTGGAAATATTTATAATTTCGTCATTTGCCGTACTTGGCGGATCTTGAATTATAAAAAATTCATCGATGGCACTGATGTCTATTTCTGAGGTTTCTATATTCTGATATTCAACGTGCGTTTGTGTTGATTTATCTGAAACACTTAGATTTAATTTTCCTTTGGATTTAAAATTGTTATATAAATCATATAAAATTACGAAATCTTCGTTGAAGCTATCTTTTTGAAGTTCACCTCGGTCGATACTTTCGAATAGTTGAATTTTGTTATCACCGATTACTTCACACAGCGTTTGAAATCCATCGTCCGGTGATTTGGGATTTAATCGACTGCCATATGTAGATTTAGACGATGATCTTCCTAAGCATTTCGACAAATTAATTGCAAATTTGTTGAATGGAAAGAGACCACATGCTTTGAAGCCCTTCTGAATAGTCTCCTTACACACAGTACTTTCCACAACATCATATAATAATGGTGCAAATTTTTCTTTAGTTAAAGAGGCACTAGGATTATTACGTCGCCATTCTAAAACTTTCCGATTCCAAGACGTTTTCAACGGTTTGAATGCTGCCACATCAGCGGGCTGTAATATTCTAGTAGCATTTGCATATAATGCTACTAAAATAATTTGCAGTTTCACACACAGCTCACTCACAGGTAACGTTAGATGGGTTGAGTGCCCGTCAACAAAATATACAACGGGAAATTTAGTGCCCAGCTGCACTAAATACGGATGCAAAACCTTTGATATATACTCGTAAAAAACTTGTTTTGTCATCCACCCGTTGTCACTGATTCCAATTCCCCATCCTTTAGGCAACGATTTACGAATTTCTTCCGGTATTCTTTTATATGGGTAGATTATCATGGGAGGGGTTAACACTCCGGCAGCAGAAAAGGTAAACATGACCGTTAAATTTGCTTTGGCCAATCCTTTGTCAATTTCGTATACATTTCGAGAGCCTTTCGCTGCTAAAACGTTTTTAGTTTTAGGACATAAAAGAAAATTCGTCTCGTCTCCGTTAAAAATTCGTGTTGGATCTTCTAATATATCATAATAGTCGTGATCTTTTAGAAAAATTTCTATTGTATCGAACCATGAATAAATATCTGAAGCAGCAACTGTAGCACTTGCTGCCGAAACAGGATCACTAGCTCGAAGCGATAGAGACGGATGTCGTTTCAAAAAAGCCTTAAACCAACCCTTTCCTGGAATTTTGTTCTCACCAAATGGATGAGGTCTATCAGTATCTTCTAAAAATTCTTTTACTGCTGTAACAACATCCTCGTTTCGCTTCGGGAATCCTTTTTGTTGGGAAATTTTTATCCATTCAACAATGCGTTGCTCTTCTTCTTCGGTTAGGATTGTTGGTGGGCCTGGTCGAGCTTTAGAAAAATTGGACCCTAATCGAAATTGAAGCGTTGATCTAGGCACATTATATTTTTTGGCTGCCGCCTTTTTACTAATTTGGCCGTTTCTTATTTCACCTAATGCCTTTTGAACCTGGTCTTCATCAAATGTGTCTCTTTTTCTTGGCATTTTTAAATTACAGAATTAAAAATCTACGAGTATAATAACAAAAAAGAATAATTACAATTATTGGCACATGATTAAGGTATAACAAATGGCACGTGCCAATAATTGTAGTTTCTTATTAACCAATTATTGGCATCCTAGTGTCAATAATTAAAATTTGACTTTATTGGAACTAGTTATTGGCACACTATTTTTTAATGTTTAACATAAGCAAATAATCAAAAATAACTCATTTTAATTAATTTTATCATATTTAAGAATATTAATCGTATACAAAAGTTCAATTACGCTGCTGTATCTATATAAAACTAGTACTTACATTTCTGGCCTCCTTAACGAAATACGCTATTTTTTTACTAGTCGAGACGTTTTTGCGCGTGATGTTTTCGCAATGAAATGTTAGAGGAAACTAAACCTATTAACTACTTTTTTTGTTTGACAATACATAAAAAATAAACTAATTTATACCAACACATTGATAAAACATAATTAGGACTTATTAGAAGAGAGGAAAATGCTATGGTAGTCGGTAGTGCCAATAACTGCATCGAAATTATACAGTGCCAATAGTTGTAGGCGTTACGCTAGTATTTCTAATTATTTATAATAGGGAATATCACAATAATTTTATAATGATTTCTATTATTATAATATGGTAAATGTAATCATGTATTTATCATATTTTTTCTGAGTGTATCATCTCTAATCCATAGTTTTCTGGTGTAGTTTAAGTAGCCAGCACATTGGTATAGCACTCTTAATCTCCATACAGTAGCGTTAGCGGTGTTCCTAGTCCGCTAGAACTCAGAGTGGTCGTACGGATTGTTAAGACTTGCATGATGCTTGAGTACTGAGGTGTAGGATGGCGCGATGTTTTGGGTAGCAAAATTTCTTTCTTGCAAATGTGGCCGTTTCCGGCAATTTCTGCCTTGGGCATGTCAAGTAATGTTGCGTATTATGCTACTGTAATGGTTTTCATGTTTTAAAGATAATCGATCCGAAATCGATGAAAGTCCATGACTGTCCCTGAAAACAGTCGCCATCACTTTTCCAGCCGAAGGAACAGACTGATTGGAGCTGATTCCCTCTAGGCAATCCACTGTTGCTTGCATTTTTGATTCTGTAGTGTAATGGAGTATCCAAGATTCATTAGTAATCCAAGATTCAACAGTAATTAGCCAGCGCCAAAACACTAACTTATTGCGTTGATTCACTATGGGACAAAAACGTGTTTTGGACAACAGCCTCGTCACTCAAGATGGTACGGCCACGTTTAAAATCAGCTGTCAAAATTTCACAGTGATAAATGTTGGTGCAGACTTAAAAGTATTGGTTCCGTTGAAAAGAAGAAAAATTCTATTGCTTTAGGGTCTCAAAGGTCCGCAAATTTATTGATTTAGATAAATTCTGAACTAACTATGTCTATCTACCGAGCGAGTATGGCGACCCGCTGATAGTGCGAATTCCCGCTATTCGAATATACGTGACACGGGAAATGTATCGGTTCCGTTGAAAATCGGTTTCCAGTCTTTGCGTAAACTCAATTTTTAATTCAAAGTTTCATAGTTGCTATTGGTGAAGGCAAATCTTTAGAGATTAGAGTAGATCTTCTTGTCAATATAGTAATTACTACTTATTTAATAAAAAACATTTAACAAATTAAGCGACCAAAAATCTTTAGAACTTCATCCAAGAATATTTTTAAAATCCCAAATCCATCGAACAAAATATAAAAATATCCTATCACTTTTGTGTTTTACTAACACAATTGTGCGGGTACGGCAAAAGTGCCAAATCAAAAATTTATTTTTGTATGTGTTTTGAACCAACTTACATATTTGTGCATTCCTTTCAAACTTATTTTCGATCGAAAAAAAACACTATTAAGGCGGACTCAGTGTTGCGTTCTTTCGTTCCTTCCTTCGTTCTGAAATTTTTTTAAACAAATTTCATTGGTTTAATTACGTTTTTTTTCTTGTGATTTTTTTACAGCAACTTTGATTGATTTAAAAATAATTTCAGAAGGAAGGAAGGAACGAACGAACGCAACACTGAATCCGGCATAACTGTACACACAATTGTGTTGGTTGTACTTTAAAACAAGTGAATTTTTTTATCAAAAACGCCATTACATACTATGATTTTTTACTCACACATTTGTGTGGTTTTGGACTTTAATAGAGCCATTTTGTTTTTGGTTTAAAGGGCTTTATCCAAAAATTGCTATATTGATAAGTAGAGGATTGATTTTACACAAAGAACGGAAACCGATTTTCAACACGGAACCGATACAATTCCCGTGTCACGTATATTAGAATAGTGAGAATTCGCACTATCAGCTGGTTGCCATACTCGCTCGGTAGATAGACATAGGAGTCCAGAACTTATCTAAATCAATAAATTTGCGAATCTTTTAAACCCTAAGGCTCGACCCTAAGACTATATAATTTTTTACTTTCTAATTCTAATTTATTATTAAACTTCGTCCGGCGGCATAATTTTACAACGCTAAAATTTACTCGATCCCCTATAACTGAAGAGGCTGGGGATATTTTTCTAAAATAAGGTCTGAATGGTCCAGCAAAAATATGTAGAGATCTCACAAAACTTTACCCCTCTAAAGGTACAATTGTACCTATTCCGCCTGACGAGGGTTAAAACATTTCTTGTGCTTGTGAGATTGAATTTTTATAGTAAACAATTGAAGTTTTCTCGAATTTTGGTCGAAAACATGCTAACGAAAAGAAAATTGAGTCAATTTTTCTATGATTATTTTAAACACCAATGGCTGTAATCGTTAAGCACTTTGTTAGTGAACACCTTTTTAAAACCACTTAAATTAATAAAACAAAATAAATTTACATTAAATTAATTTATTTACAAAAAATGAACGTTTTCGACCACTTAGTGGTCATCTTCAGATTTACATTTTAAAATGTAAATCTGAAGATGACCACTAAGTGGTCGAAAACGTTCATTTTTTGTAAATAAATTAATTTAATGTAAATTTATTTTGTTTTATTAATTTAAGTGGTTTTAAAAAGGTGTTCACTAACAAAGTGCTTAACGATTACAAATGGAAACCACGGCAGCTTCGCAATACAATAATATGTATTCAATGGCTGTATTTTGTTCAAACAATTACAACTACACCACCATGGATAAGCAAAAGCTAAACTATTTTAAAATTTGGTTTAACTGAAGATAATGCAGATTTCCATTAGTTGAAATAGCTGAAAAGCACTGAAACAGCTAAAGCCAAATACGCTTTATTTCTGAACAAAATACAGCTAATAATACAGTTTTTGTACAGAAAAAGGTCAAAAACAACTAAAAATTCCTTCTGACTTTTTCTACCAATGTAAAGGGTGTCTCTACAAGAGCGCCGGATTTATATTTGCCGCTATTTTGTTAATACGAGTTATACGGTGATTTCTTTTTTTACATTTGTCACGTACAGACCAAACGATTTAAGAATATGGTGAAGTATTCAAACCAACAATGTTTAATTATTGTAAAAACACATTACAAAAATGGTGAAAGTTTTGCGAAAACAGTTCGCCAATTACGTCATGTTTTCGGTCGCAGTAATGCGCCAAATGAATCGACACGGAGGAGATTAATTACAAAATTTGAGACCAAATTTACGCTGATGGATCAGAAGGTCATGGTTCGTCGTCGCCCTTGTCGGTCACTCGAAAATATAGCCACCGTAAGTGAATCTGTGGCCGAGAATCCAGGAACTTCCATTCGGCATCGTGGTCTAGAATTAAACATTTCCAGAAGCACTATGCAACGAATTTTGGTAAAAGATTTGCATTGCGTGTTGGAACATCATCAAATTAACGCGGATTTTTTTAAGAAAATCATTTTTCCGATTTGGCGATCAACATTGGCCACCAGGATCGTGCGATCTAACACCGATGGACTTTTTTCTTTGGGGCTATGTGAAGGAAAAGATGTATGCGAATAAGCCTGAAACAATTGAACACCTTAAAGAGGAAATATGGCGCGCTATTGGTGAAATACAGCCACATTTATGCGAAAACGTTATTGAAAATTTCAACAAAAGAATAGCCCTGTGCCAGGGTTTTCATGGTGGCCATTTGCCTGATGTTGTATTTCACGTTTAATCGGAACTATTTTTCTTTATGTTGAAATAAAAAGGTTTGCTTAATATTGATAAATATTGTGTTTTTCTTTAAAATTAAATCCGGTGCTCTTGTTGGGACAACTTTTATATAAAGAAGATCGATAATGCAGTTTTTCTGCTAAATTTTTCCGCTAACTTCAGTAGCATCGTTTGGAATCCTCTTTGTTGTTCCGTTCAATAAACCGGCGTGTGTAGCAAAACTAAAATTTAGCGCAGCTGGACTAAGGGAAATTCCTCTTTCAATTAGAAGTGTTCCACTTAACCATTAAAGAAATTCCAATAATACTTTCTCGATGCCATAAATAAAATTGTATCGAATGACATTCGGTTCTGTAGTAAAACTACAAGGTTCAATTTGCTTTCAGGTATTATGCAGACTTGGAGAAAAAGCGTTGTCCGGATGTAACACAAAGCGTATCCACGGTGACCAACACTACCGATCCGAATGCATGTATAGTGTGGCGTAGGTTCTCAAAGTAAGTTTTTTTTTTGATACACTAAAATTGGGACAGTATACAAATATCTTCTGTTCCTATTTCAGTTTATTTGAAACGATTCAAACCCTTTTTTGGGCCGTATTTGGATTAATCGATTTAGATAGTTTCGAATTAGATGGCATCAAAATATTTACACGATTTTGGGGTATGCTCATGTTTGGCACATACTCCGTTATCAATATAGTTGTTTTATTAAATTTACTAATTGCAATGATGAATCATTCATATCAGCTGATATCGGTAATTTATATTATATACCATAAATATTAATTTATTAATAATGTTAAATTTATTATCAATTTACTACATTCGCAGGAACGTGCCGATGTTGAGTGGAAATTTGCCCGCTCGAAATTATGGATAAGTTATTTTGAAGAGGGTGGCACATGCCCACCACCATTTAATATAATACCAACACCTAAATCACTTTGGTATGTATTTCAATGGTTGAAACGAAAATTAGGTGGTCGATCGCGTACGGCCAAAAAAGAACATATGAGAACAATTCGAGTAAGTAAATTTCTATTGTTCGTCTATGCAAAATACATTATTTTTTTGAGTGTAAATGAGCGTGAAATGAAATGGAACGCCATACATTTTTCAAAATCATTCAAAACAAAATTTTCTAGTCATTTTAGTAAAACATCCCACAAGCCTTCATATGTCTTGTGTTTTATATTATTTTTTTTAACTAGTTTGTAAAATTTTTAGTTTCCTAGTTTAATCCACTCGTTCATCCACCTCCTTAAGGCGTTTTCTCATTCCATAAACAAAGTAAATAAAATTATTCTCTATGCTACGTTTTCCCAACTTCACTACGGTAGCAAAGAGGTAGATTTCAAAACATTTCATTAAAACAAACAAACTAAAATGTTTGTAAAAACTAAGTGATATATGACTCACAAACTATTTTGCATAAACACTCATGTGATACATACACAGACGACACCACCAACAACATGAGTGGCCATTATCAGTTTTTTCCGAACTAACATATGTATGGAAGAATAGCAACAGCAAGATAGAAAAATTTGCGATAATCCTTGTTCGTACAAAATTAATTGAATTAGTTTGTTGTTTCTAAATTTAATTTATTTATTTTGCCGTCCTCGTTCCTTGTTCCTTGCATTGTACATTCATTCGTTCACCTAATTAAAATTAATGTATTTTGTATCAATGTTATTGAAAATAATTTTGTTTGACACTAAATTGCAACGACAAAATTAATTTCGTTTACTAAATGTTTGTGTGTGTGTGTGTGTGTGTAGTTTGCAAAATTTTCAAAATTTACGCTTTCAAATAATAATAAACGAAAAAAAAAATCTGAGCACCCTTTCAAATTCGGAATAGCTTTAGTTACTAATCCTGAAAAACATTTTGCTCTGTTTTATGTCTTTTTTACAGCGGAAGGTGAAACAAGCAAACGAGCGTGATTTACGTTATCAGGTAAGCAAACAGTTAGCCACCAAATCATATTTTTGTTGTTGTTGTAGGTTCATATATATTTAAATTTTAGTCAATTATGAGAAATTTAGTGCGACGTTATGTTACCGTTGAACAAAGAAAAGCTGAATCTCAGGGTGTTACCGAGGATGATGTTAACGAAATTAAACAAGACATATCAGCCTTCCGTTGCGAACTTGTCGAAATATTAAAGAATAGCGGAATGAATACAAGTACAGCATCTGGCCAAGGAACGGGTAACATTTTCGTTTTATCGATTAAACATTATTAAAATTATAAAAAATTGTTTCATCCCCATTTCCGACTTTAGGTTCCGGCGGCAAAAAGAATCGGCAGAAAGAAAGGCGTTTAATGAAAGGTTTCAATATTGCACCACCAACAACAACAGGTACATCATCATTACCGCCTGTTGCCGAATTAATGCAAACATTATCTGAACAGCATCACGATCATTCAACATTGTCAGGTTTATTTCCTGGGATAACGCAAAAAAAACAACTTCCCGGTACGCACATGCACCACTTTACATCATTACAAAACTCTTTTGGTGAATCCCACCATATGATTGCAAAATTAGGAAAATTAGCACCAAAATTCCATACGAAACGTAATGGAACACATAAACGGCGTTGGGGCACATTAATCGAGGCAGCTAAATCAGGCAGTGCACGTTTCATTGGACGGTCACGTTCCGAAGATTCTGTATGTAATGCACCGGGCAATACCCGTATCGAATCGATAAGCCAAAGTAATAGCCCTGAATCAGAGGATGGGGCAACCGATACACAAACCGATTCAAATCCTAGTTTAGATCAACCAGATGAGGTCCACCATCATAATCATCAGCATGATCATAATAATAAAAATAATCAGAAAGAACATCATCACCATTTGCATGGTTTGATGAGAATTTTCTTATTAATTTTCTTATAATTTTACTGCTATAATTTTTTTTTTTGTTTTTGGAAGAAAATTTTATTATTATTATGATTTTTTTTTTAAATAATTAATATTATAATTTTTAACTAACCCGTTTTATAACCGAACAAAATTACCAATCGTATTACGATTTTTATATTTCAGGCTTTGCCGCATTGGTCGCCCTGAAAAAGAAACGGAAGAAATTTTCAAATAGTCGAAACGCTAGTCCGGTATTAGAAAGTGCTGCTGAACATCCGGGTGAAGTTAGTACTGGAATTAGTAGAAAAGTAAAGACACTCAATTTCTCTCTTTCCCTCTCTTACGTGTTAAATTTATCTTCAATCTTTGGCTTCTACGTAGAGTTTGTTAGAATTTTAGTATGTTACGAATATTTAATTCAAGTTATTTTAAATTATGTTTTGCTTATTTTACAGAGGATATCATTTTAGAATTAGAATTTTATTATGCAAAGTTAAATACAGGGTGTTTTTTATTTGTGTGTCATAACCGTTGGAAAGACAGTGATTTAACTATAAATCGATTTTGCAATCATACAACAGTTATAGCAGCTCCATTGTATTGGCACTCCACTTTTCTAATTGATTTTTTTTTCTTTTGAAAATGTCGCAATGTTTGAAGGTCAATAACGGTCAGCTAAATATATTTGACGAAACTTACATAGTTAATTTATTATTAAGAAAACAAGATGATACTGTGAAGTTAGCGCACAAAAATTTTCAATTTTTTATATATTGTAAGGCATTTGAACTGTAATTTGCACAATTATTTATTTATTCACTTAACCCCATTTCAATTATTTTTAATCACACCACTAGTTTGCTTTAACGCCACTTATAATATTTCCATACCTCACTTCCACTTTTAAACTTTCGCGTACCGAATCTCATGGATGACGGAATTAAGACTAACTCATTTCTTTTATCAGACCCGTATTTGTATACTGCACTGAATATTCCAGACGGTTCGCGAACTTTCAGTTCTAATCCAGGCTAACTGCTACAATGTGTAATAAAACTACTACTAGTACTTAAATCTAGATGTCACTAATTTCACAAAATGGATATATATGCGGGCTAGCACATTCTACTTAATATTGCTTCAAGCAGATCGCCATTCACACGGCGGTTGCTCATGACAGCTCTGTACCAGATCTTCCAACAACCTTGTTATGTTCCAACATAACAAGGTTGGTACATAGTTGGCCCTTATCAAACCAAGGACATGTTTCAAAAAAATTTCGACTTGTGGTATTCTCCTCTTTTTAAAGCCCATATTGATGTTCTGCAAAGAACGTTCAGAATCCATTTCCGATTTTTGCAACTTCCCCATAAATCTACTTTCTGTGCAATAAACACACCACCCACGCTAGGCAGCATTTCTGTGAATTACTAATCGTTAATTACTGCATCCTATTCAAGTCGCCACTCGTCTTAGCCGGCATCTCCTCACAAATACTTTTCAATATCAAATTTAATCGTCTCTCATCCAATTTTTTCTGGCCGTCATTCATTTATGTTATGACTCGTTATCCAGGAGAGTTTCTCATTTTTCTTTAAGTCATACTTACCGATATCATATAGGGATTGCAATCCGTGTTCGATTTTCTCCATCACCTAATTACCTCTAGCATTATCACTGGCATTATCACTTTCCTCACATTTTCGGCCATTCACCTTTACATAAACAATCTCTGCACCAAAATCATCGAAATCATCTTTGCCAGATGATCCGTTGTCGTCTTCATTCACTATGGACGCCGCTTCTCCAGGATCCCGTTAACCATCAATCCCGAGCTGTTTGTCTCTTTCTCCGTTCTTGAACCGTGGCAATATCCCGGTTTAATTGTTCAACATCGTTTACCTGGCTAAGCTGATTCTGCTTATCTGCGGTCTCCTCACACCTCTCGATTCCACAAAGCCTAATGATTCCTCCGACCAATAGCACCCACATCATCATTCGGTCACCCTATTTCCGTCAGTTATTTGTAACATCGGCTCCCCACAATTATCTGGATGCTCGACCGCCTGCCCTATATCGTCAACAGTTCATTTCTATTCAGTTTTTTCACGAAGTTTGGAGTTAGCTGCCTGAGCTCCTCCACACCGCACTCCAATCTATTTTTTACCAAACCCTCGATCGGAGTGCAGTTTATGCCAAAATAACAAAATATACACTGTAAGTACTTAGAATTGAAAAACACTCAAATATTGAACTTTCATAATAATATCTAAAAAATTTTAATAAACACAAATATTTTTACACTATACGTAGTAAATACTTAATTTTTGTGAAAAGTGTTGAGTGAATTTTAAAAAATGAAATTTTTTACATCATATAGTGTGTTTGCACAGAGATGATCGGGGTGGTTCTGAACCTGAATAGTAATTGACGTAAGAAACCAATCTTATCCATCCACATGCTCGGAAATCTCTGAGATTTTTGTTATTCGAGACAGAACATCATTGAGTGTAATACGAAAATTCTTAAACATTTGAAATTATTTAACTCTATATTACACTCAAATATGTTCTGTCTCGAATAACAAAAATGTCAGAGATTTCCGAGCATGTGGATGGATAAGATTGCTTCCTTACATCAATTACTAGTTCAGAACCACTTCGAACGTATCTGAGCAATCAGAAGGGGCCAAGATAAATAATTTAAAATGTTTAAGAATTTTCATATTACACTCAAATATGTTCTGTCTCGAATAACAAAAATCTCAGAGATTTCCGAACATGTGGATAAATAAGATTGGTTTCTTACATCAGTTACTAGCTCAAAACTACTTCGAACGTCTCTGTGTAATCCGTAGGGGCCGAGATAAATAATTTCAAATATTTAAGAATTTTCCTTTTCCTATTACACTCAAATATGTTCTGTCTCGAATAACAAAAATCTCAGAGATTTCCGAGCATGTGGATAAATAAGATTGGTTTCTTACATCAATTACTAGTTCAGAACCACTTCGAACGTCTCTGTGTAATCCGTAGGGGCCGAGATAAATAATTTCAAATGTTTAAGAATTTTCATATTACACTCAAATATGTTGTCTCGAATAACAAAAATGTCAGAGATTTCCGAGCATGTAGATGGATAAGATTGGTTTCTTACATCAATTACTAGTTCAGAACCACTTTGAACGTCTCTGAGCAATCAGTAGGGGCCGAGATAAATAATCTCAAATGTTTAAGAATTTTCATATTACACTCAATGACATTCTGTCTCGAATAAAAAACATGTCAGATATTTCCGAGCATGTGGATAAATAAGATTGGTTTCTTACATCAGTTACTAGTTCAAAACCACTTCGAACGTCTCTATGTAATCCGTAGGGGCCGGGATAAATAATTTTAAATGTTTAAGAATTTTCATATTACACTCAAATATGTTCTGTCTCGAATAACAAAAATCTCAGAGATTTCCGAACATGTGGATAAACAAGATTGGTTTCTTACATCAGTTACTAGTTCAAAACCACTTCGAACGTCTCTTTGTAATCCGTAGGGACCGAGATAAATAATTTCAAATATTTAAGAATTTTCATATTACACTCAAATATGTTCTGTCTCGAATAACAAAAATGTCAGAGATTTCCGAACATGTGGATGGATAAGATTGGTTTGTTACATCAATTACTAGTTCAGAACCACTTCGAATGTATCTGAGCAATCAGTAGGGGCCGAGATAAATAATCTCAAATGTTTAAGAATTTTTGTATTTCACTCAATGACGCTCTGTCTCGAATAACAAAAATCTCAGATATTTCCGAGCATGTGGATAAATAAGACTGGTTTCTTACATCAATTACTAGTTCAGAACCACTTCGATCATATCTGTGCAATCCGTAGGGACAGTTCAGAACAACTTCGATCATCTCTGTGCAAGTCATAGTGTGTTTGTTGTAAAAAATTTCATTTTTTAAAATTCACTCAAAACTTTCCACAAAAATTAAATGTTTGCTACGTATAGTGTAAAAATATTTGTGTCTATTAAAAAATTTCAGATATTATTATGAAAGTCCAATATTTGAGTGTTTTTTCAATTCTAAGTACTTAGAGGTCACATTGTATATTTTGTTATTTTAGCATAAACTTCACTCCGATAAACCCCCGATACATTTTTTCTGCCCAATCATTTATCAAGTTTTGATTCATTTGCTGCATTTCTTTACTTTGTTGATGAAATTTTTGATTTATGACAGTCAATGATTGCGCTATATCAAAAATTCCAGGTGGATTGGAAACTGTTTCCACCACCTGTTTCCTGTTTTTGAGTAACCCAGGGGCGGTATGTTTTACCACCACTTCCAATCGAAATACGAAAAAAGTCGAATTGCGGTATGTTGTATCATTTTCGAATCGCGATAAATGATAAAGTTTTATCATTTAAAACCAAAGTAATAATAAATGTAGCTGTCATTTCATTCTAGAAAAAGTATTGCCAGATTAAAAAACGATAAAAGTCGAAAATGGTACAACTTTCACTTTTTCGATTCGAATTTCGACTATTTTCGATTCGAAGTGATGGTACAACATACCGCCCCAGATTGTGCGCGAACTTTCGGCTGCTACAATCTGCCATAAAACTACACTGTTATAATTCTATTTCTTATGCTTAAATCTAGATGCCACTAGTTCATGATATTATGCGTATCATTAATTTTATAACCCTCAACTGAACAATTTTTGCTGAACTAATGTTCCGCCTAAGTGACCAATCTACGCAGGCCTGACGCCCACCAAACCAATCGTAACAATATCTATCGATGTACTATTGCCCAACAATCAATGATGGGAAGGTCATTTTATTTTACGGTAATTATTTACGTTAGTAAAGTTACAGCGTATTTTACATTAAGCTTAAAGCCTTTATTCCACCAAGAGAAATTTACTGTCAGTAAAAAATACTGAAACATCAGAAAAAGAAAAATTATATAAAATTGCATTAGAGTGGCAGAAACAGAAAAATGAAAATTTATGGGAACATTTTATTGTTAAATTTTAACATCTTTAAGATAACATAACCAACAGAACTTCACAAAATAAATTTAATTCGGCATTTTCATTTTTTTTATAGGGATTTTTGATTGGTATTACAATTCATCAATATTAAATAAAAAATATATTTCTACTCGCGAAGAAATCTCATATTAAAAAAATAATAGAAATGTTGGTTTACCATAATATTTGTCCAACTATAAAACGATCATAGTGTGTACGAAATATTATCTCATCATATACTTTTTTTATGTAAATGTATTAGAATGTTGCTATAAAAAATGTCTGCTTAGGATTTTTTCCATTTTATTATGGCAACGCACCACTACATATAAAACGATTTTGTTAATTCAAACCAGTTTTTTTTGTTTCATTCTATAAAAGGCACATTCGATTGAACTGATTTAACTGAATAATCTGAGTTAGCTGAATATATCACATCAGTTTACCTCAGTTAACTCAGATTATTCAGTTAAATCAGTTCAATCGAATGTGCCTTAAGTAGAACATCTATATTTTCATTTGATTTCTTTTTTACTGTCAGTAAATATTTCTTGGTGGAATAAATGCTATAACGTTACTCAAAACTTCAAATTTAAATAAATTGAGCTGCGTTGATGCCTTAGAGGCTTTTCTTTATATTGTTAATTATGCGATCTGTTTTTGGGGCTCAAGGCTCACCCTGCTCCTCCGCGGTTATGCTGTTTACGTTCTTACTTTACGTCTCTCGGCCAACTCGAGGACGTACGGCTATAGAACCGATTTATGGCGATCTGCACATTGCAAGCTCCATGCCAGCCTATACTGGCATGGACGATGGGTCGGCCCACGGGTTTCGCACACCGACAGGGAGTCATAGATGTGTTACATTTCACCACAGATCGTAATCTGTTGATAAATTTTCACTTTGCATCCTGCCCTTATTGGAATTCGAACCCGGTACCTCCCGATCCAAACGCCAAAGCTTAAACCACTTTTAGCTTTGACATAAAGACTCTCAAAAAGATTAAATTTTATTCACCACGCTTATTCAAAATTCACCGCGATTATAAATTATGAGGAAAATATAATTGCCATAACCACCTAGAAACCGTACCAATTTTTTTTTTTTTTTTTTTTTTTTGTTTATTGATGAAGAATCGCCCAACAATCATTGACGTCGACAGTAGTTTCATTTGACGGTGGCAAATTAAGCCCGTATACCATATTTTATGGTAAGCTTAAGGCTATGACGTCACTCTGAATTTTTGATTTAAATAAGTGGCTGCATCTGGAAATAACGGCTCTCAAAGATGTCACATTTTATTCACCACTATCACATTTTTATTCACCACTATTCAAATTTAGGAGTGCGTAGCAAAGAGAGCTAATGTGACAGCATCATCACCATCGACGTGAAGCAACCGTTGCTTTGAAAGGTAAATGAAGGTGGATGAAAAGAAAAGCGAGATTATTCTAAACATTTTCATAAAGTTGGCTGCGATTTTACTCAACATGTCCCCAACTGTTGGGTGTCCTGAAAGCACCCATTGATTGTATAAAATTAAATTTGGGATGAGGGCTACATGATTTAGACCATTTTATATTATTCAAAATAAATAATTGAGATGAATTTTGAATATGAGTGGTGATTAAAATGTGACCAGAATGAAAACCTTTACATTCACACCCTCCCGTCAACACCACCGCCGAGTCTCTTAGACAGCAATAAGTCGATTTATTTATCAGAAAGTTTGATTCAAATCGTAGCCTTGATAATTTTATAATATACCGTATAACTGTTTAAATAATTACCGTTAAATGAAACTGCCATCCCGTCAAAAACTGTTGGACGCTTCTACATTAATAAAAAAATAAAGTCAAATAGTTTTATGATGAATAACAATGAGTAACAGTGGTGAGTAAAATTTAATCTTCGAGAGGCCCCATTATATTCAGATCTTTACATTGACATTAGTATCGAGTCTCTAAAACTTCTAGATGTCAATTTATTTAAATTAAAAATTTTGAGTGACGTCATATGACTTGTCATATGACGTCACTCGAAATTTTTAAAGATTCTAAATTGATAAAAATAATAAAAGAGTTGAAAATTTGTGTGTGCTAACTGAACAGTATAGTCTTGTTTTCTTAAAAATGAGGTTCAGTCAAAACCATAATGAAATTTGTGATTAAAAAATTACACTGTTAAATCAGTTATTTTCCAATTAGATTTTAAAAGAAAATTATAAAATTAGACTCGATTCCAAATGTTGTGCCGTGGAATCTATAAGTATTTACAGATTCTACCTGACATTTTTGGGAAAATCAAGCATAAAGCTACCCTAAGATTTTAGTAACGTATATTTTTGAGCTTCGTTCTATTAAAAATTACAAATTTGCGAAAGTTATCCAATTCCGTTTAATTTTAGCTCACCAGTGGCACTATTTTGGTTTTTTCTGGGAATAGGGAGTTGGGAAAAATATTTTCATAGCATTTTTGTCTAAATTATATTTTTCTGGCCTACTGTTGGAATTAGTTGGGTGTAAATATTTTTGAAACAAAGTTGATTGGGAAATTTTTGTTCCACAAAATTTTTATAGGGAAAAATTATTCCCAATATATCTTTGTTTCAAAAATATTTACACCAACTAATTCCAACAGTAGGCCAGAAAAATATCATTTAGACAAAAATGCTATGAAAATATTTTTCCCAATTCCCTATTCCCAGGGAAAACCAGAATAGTGCCACAGGAAATAAATTCAGTTTTTAAAACTATCTAAAAATGTAGTTGTAATGTCTGGACTCAAGTCGATGAAGTTAGCCCAAGCCCGAATTTTTGGTGGATTTCTTGGATAAGTGTAACCATCCCGAAAAAGTGTAAATACATTAGAAATTGTAGCACCATCCCGAAAAAAAATTACTCGTAAACATTTTTTTAAATTTATTTAACCCGACTATCGATTTGTGTAGTTGTTATGGGTCCACATTAAATTCTATACCGCAATACCTGGAGATAAAGCCACCAAGCGGCATGTATGGCCAGACAGGCCACGATACTAGCTAAGATGTAGAATTGGCCCCAAGTCCATATCAGGCGGAAATAACCTTTTTTTAAATTTATTTATTTAACCCGAATAATTTGTGTAGTTACTATGGGTCCACATTAAAATCTATACCGCAATACCTGGAAATAAAGCCACCAAGCGGCATATATGGTCAACCGGCCACGATACTAGCTATGATGTAGAATTGACCAAAAGTCCATATCAGGTGGAAATAACCTTTTTTTAAATTGATTTGTTTAACCCGTGTAGCTATAATTTGTGTAGTTGCTATGGGTCCACATTAAATTCTATAGCGCAATACCTGAAGATAAAGCCACCAAGCGGCATATATGGTTAGACAGGCCACAATACTACCTAAGATTTAGAATTGTCCCCAAGTCCAGATGATTGACAGACAGATCACAATACTATATTAGATAGTATTGTGACCTGTCTGGCCATATATGCCGCTTAGTGGCTTGATCTCCAGGTGTTGTGGTATAGAATTTAGGATGGACCCATAGCAACTACACAAATTATCGCTATACGGGTTAAACAAATAAGTTTAAAAAAAGGTTATTTCCACCTGATATGAACTTGGGGCCAATTCTACATCTTAGCTAGTATTGTGGCCTGTCTGGCCATACATGCCGCTTGGTGGCTTTATCTCCAGGTATTGCGGTATAGAATTTAATGTGGACCCATAACAACTACACAAATCGATAGTCGGGTTAAATAAATTTAAAAAAATGTTTACGAGTAATTTTTTTTCGGGATGGTGCTACAATTTCTAATGTATTTACACTTTTTCGGGATGGTTACACTTATCCAAGAAATCCACCAAAAAATTCGGGCTTGGGCTAACTTCATCGACTTCCGGGACCTGTGAATATATACCATCGACCTTTATAAAACTTGAAATATCCATCAAAATTGTGAAATTTCTAACATTTATAAACATCGTGACCCACTAGACTGGATGATCTATTTGAAAATGTTGTTTAGACCCAGTGAACATCTCCAGGATTAGCTGGAATTTTATCTGAAAGCCGTCATCCTCAATTTACAAATATGATTAGAATAGAACGAAACTCTAAAATATACTTTACTTAAATCTTAGAAGTATAGGTTTATGCTTTACTTTCCCAAAAATGCCAGCTAGAAACTGTAAATATTTCTAGATTCGACAGAACAACATTTAGAATCGTGTCCAATTTTATAATTTTCGTTTGAAAATAAAATCCAGTTGGAAAAATAACAAATTTAAGTAGTTTTTTAATAATTTTTTAAGCACAAATTTCATTATCATCCGTATTGTCAAACATTTTCAAAATCAAAAAAGAAATTGTCTATAAGTGGGGTGCTAACACAATCAAGAAAATAGTTTCGTATGCAGGGATAATGCAAAATAGAAAGAGAGAAGACCAAACAGAGTGACCAAACTATAATAGAAGAGATGTCAGACATGGATGTGTAAGCTACCTACATTTTTGCTCCTTATAGTAATGGGCACTGTGATGTGCCGAATGAAATCCAGTGATATTGATTAAATCGACTTAAAAGTTTACTGGACTACGAGATGATATTATGCCTGCAAATTTTGTATATAGAAAAATGGGTTTAAAATTACCATCAGGAAGGCAAAAGCCTTTTTAACATAAAACAAATGTGACCAAATAAAAGAACACCCTGTAGGTTGTAAAATTGTTTGCTCTTTCATTCACAGTAAATAGAGCAATAAAGATTATGAAAAGCGAATGATTAAACATTAAAGCAATGAAATACCAATATTATTTTTGATCAGTGAGGTCTGCTCGAACTCTACCATCATTGCAAAAATTAGCCATTGTAATAGTTTTATATGCTTATTGTTGTATTGTAGTTTTTAGCATGTCGAACTATATTGGGATAGCCGTGTAGTCTTTTCATGTTTAAGTTAATTTAAATTGCGCTTCTATTATTTCTTAATTTAAATGCTAATGAACAAATAAATTTAAATAAAAAATTTGAATATATTAAATCAACCAGGGTTGTACTTAAGTAAGTAAAATAAATTCGGGAGGTGATTCCGTTTTTAATAATTCTCGTGGTTAAAACCGGTTTGTATGATGAAAATTAATTTCTGTAAATAGCTCTGAAAATTTTGTAGTTGTGGAGCGAAGGCATTTCACAACCGATCGTGATGAAATTGGGTATGAAGGATGGAAATCGGATGTGTAAATGGTAATAACGTTATAAAATGAATTTTGGCAGAAATTCTGATAGATAAGATTGAAATGAAAGGTCTAAAATGATTGTGGAAGAAGATCTGAAGAAGGCTCAACTGAGATAGAAGTGGATTTCTTTAACAATGAAATTATCTATTTGGGATGGTGATAAAATTGTAAATTGTATAATTTCAATAGAACTAAACCATTTATCAACCGTTGGGAATGAAACTCGGTTTGAAACAGCATTAGGTGTCCAGTTCCGGATTTGCTTCTGCCAAATAGAAAATTTTTGGGGAATTTGTAGGAGAGTTTTATCTCTAAACTGATTAGATCAGAACGAATCATTGGGTGGAACTCGAATTTCTCAACCGATTAGAATATAATTCTCTTGTTATGATGAAATTAAAATTCCAAAGTTAGTTCCGATTATCATTTTGGGTAGCTTTCTATGTAAAGTATTTGAACTGTATAAGATATTCTATAAAAGTTGACAATATTTTTATCGGAGGGTAATTAGCTTTGATAATTTTTAAAACCACTGAAACTGCTAGATCGGTTATGAAATAAATAGCGTAGTTCAGTCCTAGTTGGCCACATCCCGGATTTCATCATAATCGGTTGAGGAATAACGTAGTTTCATTCAAATTGGACGATTTCCAAACCACGTGAGTTTCGTATCACATTCGAATTCATTTTTCATCACATAAACCCACTTTGACCATGAAAATTATAATAAAAAATTCTGTGCCAAGAAAAAATAGAACAGAAATTAGCACTCTTGGCACTTGTACGGCTAATTCTTAAAATTTTATTTTAAATTTATATCTTTTGTAAATTTTTCATTTAACTTACATATTTTCGGTGAATTGTCGTTTTCAGTGAATTGTCAGTTTCGAGGAATTGACGTTTTCGGCCAATTGTCGTTTTCGGTGAACTTTGTTTTCAATTTTTGTAGGGCGTTTTTTCGAAATCGACAATTCTCCGAAAATGACGGTTTACCAAAAAATCTCAGGAAAGATACTGCGATGGGAAGATACTTAAAGAAATTTATTGATTTTGATAACAGATTTTGGTTGTTTCTTTAAAAGGCGAAATATTTTGTCAGATCTGTCCTGATGTGTATTCCGAATTTTACTTATTTATAATCATAAATTCAAGCTGAAAAATAAACTGAAATATTTTTGGTAAACCAACGCTTTCGGTGATTGGTCGTTTTCAGTGAATTGTTTTCCGTTGAATTCTTTTCCAATAAATTTGGATTTAGGTGAATTGTTTTGTTTTTGATTGTTTTTCTTCCTCACCAACTTTCCTCAAAAATTAATTAAAATTAAAATTTTTGTGAGTCAATAATTTGATTCAACATTGCGCAACTCATGCAACATATTGCAATATATCCCAGCAGTGTGCAATATTATGCAGCATTCAATATGATAAAAAATGAAGATAAAAATTATTCTCGCCACTCGAACAACCACAACGGATTCCGGAATCCAAGGAAAACTATTCGATTCATGGTTCTCAACTCTCACATCAATCTCCATCTAAAACCAAATTTTAAAAATTTGACCCCTAATTTTAAAAAAATTTTTGAAATTTGAAATAATACTAACACATAACACTCCAAAACTTCCTTCACCAATTTTTTTCATAATCGTTCGAGGCGAAAAACTAAAAATGGAATCGAGCTCCACCGGCGGAATTATGGTTACGAAATTTTCGTGGGATGATCCTGGTACACGAAAAACAATCATTTTCAAACATGTCTCGATGTGTCTGTGGTTCTGCATAAAAATCTCCACAGCCTAGGAGGATTGAGTGATGAAATCTGTGAACCGCTAGTCTCAACATCTATATATGGAACCATTCCCATTTTTATAGTTTTTAAATATTTTAAAGAACCATTAAGAATAAAACTTCTGTAAATTAAATTTGCTGGGCCAAAAATTGGTCCGAAATATTTTGTTTTACAAAAATATTTATTGCACAAACTGGACATTGTTTTCATAAATTGGAAGATCTTAGAGAAATTTATTGGAAATCAGTATTGGAAGCAGAAGTTTCCGTTATAACTTTTAAAATTATGTTGAAACATATAGCACGTCCAAGAATTAAAATATTCTAATAAATTTCTAATAAGACAAACTTTTCCAAAACAATACTAGAAATACAAAGAAACAACCGAATCGGACGATGCTTTTGAATATGTGACCTGGTCTATGAAAAGGCTTAGGTGTCAAAAAATCATTTTCCACTCTATTGCCATAATTTGTGGAAAATTTTACTTAAAATGACGAGAAAGCAGAGTACCAACAGAAACTTTTACATTAACGTGATAACGAAAAAGACGGCGCGATAACAATGATAATATTTGTAAACTCAACTTAACGCGATTAACTACGATAATATTCCGAGCAGAAAGAACACTTAACTTCCTTGAATATAGTAAGACGGTATGATATCAAAGGGCCGAATGTCAAAGGGACGAATGTCGAAGTGCCGAATGTGTCGAAGGGTCGAATGGGTCAAAGGGCCGAATAGGTCGAAGGGCCGATTTTTTAGTTTATTCTTTTTTTTTGTACCATACACCTATTATCTGAAGACCGAATTATCAAAATCCCGACAAAAAAATCCCGACTTTTAAAATCCCGACTTTCAAGATCTCGACTTCAAAATCCCGATTTTCGAAATCCCGATTTTGCTGAAACTTTAAAAATCTCGACAAAAGTCCGGATTTCTTCAAAAATATTAAATATTAAATTTTGTTTTTTGGATGGATTGGATAGATAAAAAAACAAAATTTAATATTTAATATTTTTTATACCTACATACCTACTAGAGTAGGTGTCATTGATAGACTCTACATAATCCGCTTCTACGTGCGGCACGCAGTATGACATGTTTGCTGATCCCGAGCTCCTATGTACCCCGAAGCTCAAATCTAAAGCCCCTCGGAGAGTGTGAGAGTTATGGAAGCCATTAGCCTCCACAATTATTGCATTTCCAAATGCCAGGATTTTGATTTCGGGATTTTGAAAGTCGAGCAAACGACGCCAGCTCCAAAATTTTCCTTCACCAAAACGTATCGCTGACTTGAAACGTGGAATTTCATGAATATCCAAAGATGAAAAATAGTAAAATACATAAATTCATACGAAATTCATTTATGTTTAATAAAAAAAAAAATTACAAATGTTTCCATAAAACAACAAATTTAAAAAATTACATTTCTAAAAAATTCATCCCTTCGAAACATTCGGCCCTTCGGCTCATTCGGCCCTTCGACACATTCAGGCCTTCGACATTCGGCCCTTCGGCTCATTCGTCCCTTCGACACATTCGGCCTTACGACATTCGGCCTTTAGACATTAACCCTTTGAAATTCGGTACTTTGCACCCATTTCAGTTAGGTACCAGGCAAAGCAGATAAAAGGGAACAACTAAAGCGAAACTGACGCAACGATTTTTTTACTTTTAACAGCTGTTTTCTCGATAACGCGTTTTCGCACGTAAGCCCCGTTTTCATACACCAGCGGCACTATTCTGGTAATTCCCCGGGAATAGGGAACTGGGGAAAGAATCTATATGTAATTTTTATTTAAACATTTTGTTTCTGGCATACTGAGGTAAAAAGTTAGTGTAAATTTTTTTGAAAACAAAATTAGGTTGGGAATAATTCTTCCTACCAATTTAGCTATAGAAAAATTATTCCCAATTTATAAATATTTACATCAAACTTTTCTCCTCAGTAGGCCTGAAAAAATATTTGAACATTTGAAATTATATATAAATTCTTTAAATAGTTCCCTATTCCCAGTGAACTACCAGCACAGTGCCACAGGTCACATTTAATGGTGAATATGGTTATTGAAGATATACATCTGTGTACCGTTGCAATAAAATTGGGTTTTAGAAAAATGAAAATCCCGAATTTTGAGAATTTGATCACCTTATTTAAAACTCTAGAAATAATTCCACCAAATGTCTAACAATTTGTTTTAAAAGATGAACTACACTTGAGTGCAAAAAAATCGCACATTCCTCAATTTTCCACAAAAGTTCAGAAATATCAAAAAAATCCAATATTTGTTTAATTTTTTTTATTGCAGATTCAAAGTCTATTTCAATACCAGTGGTACCTTTTTTGTATTTATACGTGCCATCAAACTGATTTTTGGGGGTAAACATCTTAGGTGCACGTGTTTGTGCATTTCTAAAACATGGAAATAAACGAAAAAACAGTTTTATTAATAAGAGGTATTCCCTCCCCTGACCCAAATGACAGCTTCCATTCGATGCTGCATTGATTTCACCAAAAATTTCACAAAATCTTGAGGTATCACCTCCCATTCTTCTACGATCGTCTGTTGCAGCTCCTGGATACTAGTTGGAGCAACATCTCTGGCTTGAACCCTCCTTTTCAACTCGTCCCATAAATGTTCAATGGGATTGAGGTCACGGCTTCGAGCTATCCACTCCATAACAGGCACATCCACGTCTTGAAGGTACTGTTATACTACACCAGCCGTATTCGGTCTCGCATTATCCTGCATAAACAGAAAATTTTCACCAATAAACCCGGCAAAAGGTACGATGTACTCCTCGAGTACTTCCTCAATGTACCAGTGACAATTCATTCCTCTTGATCGACAGCCAGTATTGGCTCGTGTGATGAATACAAGATCTGTCTTTGCCTCTAATGATATGCCTCCTCAGAACATGAAAGATCCACCGCCATACGAGATACGTTCTTCAATGCAAAATTGTGCATATCACTTTCCTTGTCTTCTGTATACTCTTCCACGTCCATCGGTGCCATATAAACACATCCTGCACTCGTCAGAGAACAGTACTGTTCTCCATTCTTCTTCTGTCCAATTCAAATGCTCTCGAGCGAACTCAGGACGGGCTCATCGGTGGGCTGTGGCCAATTTCGGCCCGTTTCCTGGTCTGTGTGCAGTCAAATAAACTTCTCGGAGTCGTCTTCTAATTGTACACCGACTGACTTCAACTTCACGAACTTCTTGGAGCCACCGTCCCAGTTGAACCGCATTCATACGCCGATTTCGCAACGAAGTTGTTACAAGAAAGCGGTCATCACACTCGACGAACGGAGAATCGGCTCAAATTTAGTTGTAGAGCCACTTCACTTTGGTGCTGCCCCGCATAAATTAGTGCAACGACTTGTGCGGCTACCTCTGGTGTGGTATCCATTTCTTTGCTCCGGTTGAAGACGTAATCAATAGAGGATCGTTCAGGCTAAGCGTCGATATGCGAATGATCACAATTCCGAGCGATATATTTCATGGCATGCTTTTGTATTGATCTTGTTAAATTATTTTTAGAATTTAATTCGAAAGCCTGCTATATGCATTTGACAAAAAATCTCTTTGTACCATGTCAACAAGTACAGAAAAGGTACCACTGGATAGGTATTGAAATAAATTTTGTTGGGTTTTTTTTGATATTTTCGAACTTTTGTGGAAAATTGAGCAATGTGCAATATTTTTGCACCAAAGTGTAGATCAAATTTCATATGTAATAAAATGTCCACGGCTCATATTTTCAATAATAGCTCGTTTACATGCGGACCATCAATTTTCTTCAGCAAAATGAAGAGTATCGTACATTACTTTTGGTACGTGAGAGACAAGTAAATAAATATGAACATGCAAAATTTTGCAGATGATTTTATTTTAATTTTGGAGCAAAATCAGTCAAAAAGGGTTTATGGATTTATGTTAAGGATTCATTAGCTGTGTTTCTTAACGCTTGATCTAATCCAGTTCAGTTCATGTTTCATGAAACAACACAAAGGCGCTTGCTAGATTTAAAATCAAAATTTGTGATCTAAAACAAAATTTGGATCATGGTTTCCATATAAAATTTGAACTTATCCGGATCAATGAGCGTCAAGAAACACAGCATATAAAAACAGACGCCATACATAAAAATACAAATGTTGATTTTGAACTAATTAAAAATAAATTGAGAACAGAGTTAAAATAGTTTGGACTATTGGTATTAGGTTTCTAATGGCCTTTTATAGAAAAACTTTTTTAGGGTACGGCGAATAGCTCTTCCATTTATAATTGCAGTCTTAGTGTTACTCGATGATTTTGGTTTTGATTTTTCTGGGATGAAATTCTGGGCTAACTTCACATACATTCTAGGTTTAGCCAATAGGAAAATATTATGGGCTATTCCGAATTCTAAGGCAACCTTAATCCTAACTACCAGTAAATCTAATTGGCCATTAATATGCAGTTATCAGTGCAACCGATATTATAAAGTTTTACAAATCCATTTAGACATTTTGTATTACTGGTATTTATTTAAGAAATAACTTTATATTTAAAAAAATTTACTAACCTTAATATCGATCCTATGGGGTATGCTAAATCCGGACACTCTAAATTTATATTTTTAAGAAATTTTTCTATTCATGCAATTATTACAGTCTTATACTTTTAAAATATCAGCTAACCCTAACTATTCAAGGCGTATAAGGTTGCTTTATGTTGATCAAAATAAATATTCTTCGATACCACACTACAATTTTTGCTTTTACAATTTTATTTTGTTTTCAGAGAATCGTATTGACCCTATATTAAAGTTAAGTTACCCGAAAATATTGTGCCGGAAAACGTCGATAATGCAGATCAAAGTACCGTTCACAGTGAGTTTTCTATTAAACTCATACTGACAACAACAACATTTATTCCGCCATATTTACAACAACAATGATTTCAATTGACGAAAAATATTCTCTTTAATATTTTGCTCCAGATTAAATATCAAAATTAATTTTGAACTTCAAGAGTTTTAATGTATCGTGAAGACAAACATCTGCGTACAGTTGCAATAAAATTGGGTTTTAGAAAAGTGAAAACCCCGAATTTTGAGAATTTGATCACCTTATTTAAAACTCTAGAAATAATTCCACCAAATGTCTAACAATTTGTTTTAAAAGATGAACTACAATTGGGTGCAAAAAAATCACACATTGCTCAATTTTCCACAAAACTTCAGAAATATCAAAAAAATCCAATATTTGTTTAATTTTTTTTATTGCAGATTCAAAGTCTATTTCAATACCTATCCAGTGGTACCTTTTTGTATTTATACGTACCATCAAACTGATTTTTGGGGGTAAACATCTTAGGTACACGTGTTTGTGCATTTGTAAAACATGGAAATAAACGAAAAAAACAGTTTTATTAATAAGAGATATTCCATCCCTTAACCCAAATGACAGCTTCCATTCGATGCTGCATTGATTTCACCAAAAATTTCACAAAATCTTGAGGTATCACCTCCCATTCTTCTACGATCGTCTGTTGCAGCTCCTGGATACTAGTTGGAGCAACATCTCTGGCTCGAACCCTTCTTTTCAACTCGTCCCATAAATGTTCAATGGAATTGAGGTCACGGCTTCGAGCTATCCACTCCATAACAGGCACAGTGACTTTTCTATTAAACGCAAACTGACAACAACAACATTTATCACGTCATATTGACAACAACAATGATTTCTATTGACGAAAAATATTCCCTTTAATATGTTGCCTCAGATCAAATATCAAAATTAATTTTGAACTTCAAGAGCTTTAATGTACCGTTCACAGTGAGATTTCTATGTAACGCATACTGACAACAACAACTTTTATCCCGCCATATTGACAACAACAACGATTTATTTTGACAAAAACGATTCCCTTTAACATATTGAGTCAAATTAAATATTAACATAAATTTTGAAGTTTAAGAGTTTCCAAGTATCGCTCACATTGTGTTCGCTTGAATGCATACACAACATTTTAAAATTTCTAAAAATTTACAGCATAAAGTGTCATGACTGGAAATGAATTCAAATGAAAGGTCTTAACTATAGCAAAAAATTGCAGGTCAATCTTCATGTGGGAAGTCCCGGAAAACTCGTTTAAATATATCGCACAAAAAGGAAACTTTTAAAAATTCACCGTTCAAAGTGTCTTTGCTAGAAAAGAATTCAAATCACGGTTATGTATGAAAAAAAAATCATGTCAATTTTCGTGTAGGTAGTCGGAGAAAATCCGTTTAAATATATTGCAGACAAAAACTTGGAAAATGTTTTTAAATTGAACGTTAAAAATTTTCTAGAGGTACCATCCATTAATATAAGACCTTTAATTTTCACTACTTTGCACCCATGACACTTTAAACGCCAGAGAAATTTTTAAATTTTCTATGTATGAATTCAAAAACTGTTTTTAGACTTTCCACCTATAAAATGAAATGATTTTTTTTCCAAAAGCAACCATCTCAAAGACGTTTCATACGAACTACTTTCCAGCCATGATACTTTAAACGTTCAATTTATAGAAATTTCTATGTATGATATATTCAAACGAGGGCTTTTAAAAAAAAGAGTTCTAAAATTGTTTCCAATTGATGCAACCATCTCTAAGACCTTTCATATGAACCACTTTCCAAATTTTTACAACATGTCTTCTTCGGCTTTCCACCTAAAAACCTACATGCAGGTTTCTCCAGACCTAACTATCTCAAAGACTTCTATTTGAACTACTTTCTAGCCATGACACTTTAAGAATTCGATTTTTAAATTTTTTTTATATACGGTATATTACGTTTCCCGGTTGGAAAATGAATTATTTCCAATAAAAATTGTAATATTGAATATTATTCGTTATTGGAACAAAATAAACATTTTTTATTTTAAAAAAACTACTTTTAAGTAATATCACAATCGTCTATTTGCTTTATCGGCATTTCCCTTCGAATCGAAAAAAGTCGAATTCGAAAAAATCGAATCGAAAAAGTGAAAGTTGTATCATTTTTGCTTTTCGAAAATGATACAACATACCGCCATTCGACATTTTTCGAATTTCCATTCGAAGTGATGGTACAACATACCGCCCCTGGATATTTCTATAAATCTGCATTACCGACATTTATCGACTCGCTTATTGATTGATTTGAATCAGCATTATCAAAAACAGATATCGGTTGCTACAGTTGACATGCACTATCGACATTTATATCGACATAATCTTAATAGCATGTCCTTTAAATTGGCGATTGATGATGTTTGTGTGAAAAAATTCCGCTAATCTTCTAAATGTTTTTTAAACTTCTTTCCTACTTCTATTTTTATGAGCTCAATTCTAAAGACAAACATTTCCTAAATTATCTAGTTAAATATTTTAGAAATAAAGTCTAAAGCTTCGCTAATATCTTTTCAAAAGCTTTTGCTTGCTTTACGTCGCTAACTTGAAATGAATCGATAAGGTTCCAAGGCGATAAGGTTCCATAGGCGTGACACTAAAGGCCGCACACTGGGTTTATAAATAACGAGCCGATATTGAAATATCGCTGCAATCACATTTTTAACCCGGTTTTGGTTGCCCTATCCTACTCGTACACTAATTTCTAAATATTTGCACAGTATTTTAATATTTTTAACATTCTGCTTTATTCTTAGTGTTTTGAAATATTTTTTTTTTATTTCGCCATTTAACAAAAATTAAATATTCGTAATAGTTTTTTATCAATCCGTTATCAATATATTTAATATGTGCATTTTAATTTACAGGTCCTTAAACGAGCATCCAGTGTACCGACACGTTGTCCCACAATTGAAAGTACGGATTTGTCACGTATGCATCATGAACAAACTCAAAGTCAACAGGATTCGGTTGACACGACACTAGAGAATCAAATGACACCGTCAACAACCGAAGAAAGTGTAACGGGGAATGGTGGTGGAATTGGTAGTGGGAGCGTTATGGGACTTAACACCGGTGGTGTTACATTAAGCTCATTGGAACCGTTACTAAATTATCCAACCGCCAATATCAACATGCTTCGTAAAAATTCCGATGTAAATGGTGACACACGTCTATTACCAAATTTACCAAATATTATTCCTATTCGTGGTCATTTACAACAACAGGGATGGTTATAGACCTATATGATGACCATAATTGAGGGGTGATATTTTGGTTAATTATTTTGTATTTTTATCGTATAATTTTTATTTTATTGTATATGTAAATTTTGTTTGTAATTTTAATACATTACATGTGTATATGTTATCAAATTATGGTTATGCAAATGAGTAATTATAAAAATTACATTTGCACTGTCATAATAACGAACACCAAATTTAGCACAAATAATTTAAATATCAGAAAATAACTAAGTTCGAAACAAACAAACAAACAAAAAAGTATAAAATCAAAATATATCGTCACTATTTATTTATATATTATATATTTAAATATTATTATAAATGTAGAATGTAATTTTTATGTAAAACACAAAACACCACTATTTCGATTAAAAAAAATAAGACACCATTTTTGTAAAAAAAAAAAAATACACAAACTGATTTATTCAATTCACACCTTCACTAACACTCACATTGAAATTTTGTTATACATAGTGTCGACCTTACCACACACAACACATATGTACATTGTTGGGTGTTGCTCTGGTTTAATTTTTATAATTTTGCGGATTTTATAAATTAATGGTATATATCAAAATTAATGGTTTGTTTGGTTTGTATGTTTTTTTTATATTTCGTTTTTGTAAATCGTAGTGACACACGAGACTTTCACAGTTTTATTTTGGATTGTAGCATAATTTTTTCACAATAACAATTGAAACACGAAGAAATTTTTATGTATCTGTGTTGAATTTTATTATTTATATTGTATTTTTTTTTTTCTGTAAGTATTCGTTTTGTTTAAATTTTATGTATTTAAATGGTTTTTGTGGTAAACATATTTTCTACTCTAACACGTTTTGATGCATATTTTAGAGGTGTTGATTCATTTCTCTTTAAAAAAATTAACCAGAACCTTCTAAATGAATAGAGCCTATATGTGGAACTCAAGTTTTTACTAACCTGAAAATAATGGGGATGAACTTATATAAACTGAATATATATAGTTCTTGCTAAAATGTATAGGAAACGCAATTATGATGTGTAAATAGTTTATCTCGCCTTACACAATATTTTCTCTCTCTATTTTTCACATCCCAAAAAGAAATTTTGCCGCCTACAATGTGGTCCTCCGTCTCGATCCATCGCTCTCGTCCGTCACGCCAGCGAAGTCACGTTTTTCTTTATAGTGCACACCGGCTGATTGTTGATGGAACACTTTATAAATCATCCGTTGTTGTGCAAACCTTGCAACGTAGCCGAGCCATCTAATTTGGATTTGAGGAATCCGACGATATCGCTACCTCCGAGAAGTTGCTTTATTTCGCGGTTCATACGAATCCGATATTCGTTGTTCGCAATTTTAAGTGGATTAAAGATGGAACGAATGACCTTCCTTACTAAGGTATATAACAACTTAAAATCGTCAGCACAGGTCTTATGAGTCATTTATAAAGCGCAAGCTTACACGACTGCGATAAATGTTAACGAGTTTTATTTCTATCTGCATTAACTTTAACCCGAGGTATTTAAAGTTTTCAACACTATCAAAATTATACACGTCAATTCCGAGATTTGCTATGGAGATGTTTCTGGATGTTGCTAAAAATTTTATTTTTCTACTGTTCATCTCCAAACCAAGTCGTCTTGCATAGCAACCGAGCGGTATGAAACTGTCCTTGAAATCGTTAGGTTTTCGACCAAGAAGCACGATATCGCCTGCATATCCGATAATTAGGCCTGATTTATTAAATATACAGTCTGATACAGTTCTTTCAATTACGAGTCTACATACAGGCTCAGCGACGTTGTTAATTTACAAAAACAAATTTCTCTGGAATTCCTATACATATGAGCGCCGCCCATAGTTGCCGCGTTTTATACTGTCATATACCTGCCTGAAGTTGTACTCCCAACATTTTCTCAAAATCATCCTCATGGTGAAACACTGGTCAGTGGTCGATCGCTTGAGAGGAAAACCACATTGATATTCGCAAATGTTGTTGTAAGCAAATGGGATGAGTTTGGCAAGTACAATATTAGCCAAAACTTTGTAAGCAATGTTCAGTAGAGCTATTTAATAAATAAATAGATAAATAAATTTTATTATAATGAGATATACAAATTTTCAAATTGTCAATATTTGTATCTGTTTTAGAATGTACATGATCAGCTATTTCAGTTCTTCAGTTCGTGTACAACAGAGTTAAAAAATTTAACCAAGCCCAAATAAAATATATCGCAGTAAAGTTAATTTTTTGCTATGTGAGAAATAGTAACTATTTTTAGCAGCTAAATATTATTTTTTTAATTTTTGCTGCAAACAACAGTTATGCTTGATAGGTTTAATCATAAATAAAAAATTCGCTAGCTCAATATGCGCATGAGAAATATTTATCTAGAATTTCAATTTAGATAGAATCTGAGTTGACTTGTGGATCAGACATGTTCAGGAAAATAATAAATTATAAATGTCACATTTAGTTTAGTTATAAAAAATTCCAAACTGATTGTGTAAAGACTCAACCAGTCAAGAATAAAAACTTAAAAAAAATAAGAATTTTAACGAAATCAATTGTTTTTGTTGTTTTTGACATTCCAGCCATGCAAAAATAATAATTCTTACCGCATCAAAAATGTATCTTCTTCTGCTGTACATAAAAAACAACAACAAATCGTATTTTTAAGTTTTTCTTATTTTCGAGTGAGAAATAAGTTGCAACCAGTCAGGAATAAATACGTAACTTAATAAAAAAATAAGAATGCGATAAATGGCATGTCAGTGTTATTACTCAGCCAAACTTAATTTTTAAGTAAGAAACTCAACAAAACCTTCATAAAATTGTAGCTGTCACTTAAGAACAAAATTGTGTCGCTCGAAAATAAGAAAATTTAAAAATACGATTTTTTGTTGTTAAATGATAAACGAAGAAGATAAATTTTTGATGTGGTAGGCAGCCATATTTATTTTGCTTATATATTTTTGTTTACTACTTTATTTATTAAATAAAACGATTCTAAGATATTTTCAGATTCTGTGATAAGTTTTAATAATTTGTGATAAGGTAAAAATAGTGTTTTAGTGAATTTTGTTAAAAACTAATTAGTTAATATTATGATATATTGTAGTCGTGGTGTAAACGATATTTTACTACTTTAATATAATATTTTAATTTTGTTTAGTTCATTGTCATGTAAAAGCATTTCGTGTATGTGTACATTTTCAAATAGGAAATATATATATATATATATATATATATATATATATATATATATATATATATATATATATATATATATATATATATATATATATATATATATATATATATATATATATATATATATATTTACATATATATATTTATATATATATATATATATATATATATATATATATATATATATATATATATATATATATATATATATATATATATATATATATATATATATATATATATATATATATATATATATATATATATATATATATATATATATATATATATATATATATATATATATATATATATATATATATATATATATTTCATACGAAATTTCATATTTGTTCATATTGTTATATATCAATATAAACAAATATGAAATTTCTCTAAAAGACATTTCACAATAAAAACAGCTAAACGAACAGCTGTCACTTAAGAATTATTATGTTTACATAGCTGGAATGTCAAGAAAACAGAAAAACAATTGATTTCGTAAAAATTCTTATTTTTTTTAAGTTTTTATTCCTGACTGGTTGAGGCTATAGCGCGCACTATTTTTTTCTTTTCATAATAATATTTTTTTACCACTAGCGAATAGAAAGCCTATGCGTTGTTTACGAGGGAATGCGGTTGCACTTTCAGACTATTTTTACCACCATCAAAATGAGTTTTGAAACCAAGTGCAACCTGGCGCTATTCGAATATTTTTCGCACTAATTTTAGCACTTTTACAAAAAATTGTTGATTTCTCTACATAATTTTTTAATTTCTGAAAAAAAATATCAAAATTTCAGATTGCTAAGAAATAAGACACGTTCTTGAGTTTATTGATTTGATTTAATGAATGAAGGGTCGATTAGACCACATCGAAAGTACAGTACTGTTTTCAGTAACCGTATACTCCTAAAATATTGTGTGCTCCTTTTAACCATTTTGTATTCCTTGTGTTAAATTGCATGTTTCTTTCAGAGAGCTGAGGTGATTCAGAGAGCTGTGATCTCCTCGTTTCCGAATGCAAACTTCAATAGACACAAAATTAAAACTTTATTAATTATCTGCAGCGGAACTTTGATCTGAGCCATTACTACCTTTGATTTTATTTAGATGATGTATTAATATTTAGGTGACCACTGATGTGGTACCGACCAAATGGCAGAGTGGTTAAAGCTTTGGCGTTTGAATTGGGAAGTAACGGGTTCGAATCTCGATGGGTACAGAATGCAAAGGGAATTGTAATCTACCTATTACGATCTGTGGTGAAATGGAACACTTTTATGACCCTCTGTCGGAGTGCAAAACTCATGGGTCGGCCCATCTTCGGAGCTATGCAATGTGCTGATGGTGATAATGTCGGACCTATAGCCATGCGCCCTCGAATTGGCTGGCACCGGCGTAAAAGTAAGGACGGAAAAAGCAAACCCCGAAAGAGTTGGAAGAGCCTTGGCCCCAGAAAATATTGCGCAGGGATAATAGAAAAATAAAAAAACGACCACTGACTGTTTTGACTGTATTTTTGATTTTGTAATGGTGTATCCAACAAAAAAATATGTTAGTGACCCCTTCGAGCTTCTACCCTGAACATAATAAAAAACATTTATTGCTAACCGTTGCTTTCTTCTAAACGTGTTAGTGGAGGAGGAGTTTATGTTTGATGACACATTTTTCCCATAATTTGTTTATAAACCAGATGACTCCTGTGGATCATCGCATTATGGTGAATATTATGAACGTTCTGGTGATGGAATGTAACTTATTCATCATCCTTCAATGTCTCTATTAATTTATCTAATCTTGTTGTTTTTGGTATGGTTAGTAAGTTCAATTCATTACCTTCCTTCGTTTATTCTTAACAAATCACTAAATTCTTAACAATTTAGATGAATGGCGAAAAGATTGTATCACTCCGGCTGTCCATTGCTATATATAATCAGTGCGACTAATGATGTGTGACTGAGTGCTTCCATGATTATAATATCAGAAATTAGAACTACAGATATTAACGTAAAGTTCCACACGAACGAAGCGGTGAATTAATTATTACATTTTTCTGAGTAACGAGGCTGCATATATTAATGCTTTGTGTGACGTGATGGTGGTTGTGAATATTGTGTCCAGCTAGAGTAATAGTTGCAGGCACATGTGTCGAAAAAATTGTAACCTTTCTTCTAGCTAACTTGGCGTCAGTTTGGATTAATGTAGGATTTCTTGATGATATATAGCACGTCAAGTATAAGCCTTGTTGCGTATCTTGGAGGCTCTTTAGTACTAGAGTCATTTCAGAAATGCTTATTAGCGCTGATCGTACTCTGTCTTCGTTCGTTTTATATTCTTGTAATCGCAGAATTTCTTATAATTGAAGTAGATCCTGGATAAAGTTGTTTTTCGATGCCGTGGAAAGGTTTGTGTTGTGTTTTACATCTATATATGTTTGAGTTTTGGTAAGAGCCAAAAGATGGTTACCATCATATTAAAAATTTTCTAACTGAGACTCATATTTTTCAGCGTTTTCTTGGAGGACTTTGAACATGTCCTCTAAGCCCCACTGAGTCTCCAAAACCAAGTATCACTTGTTTGCGATTGTTCCGTTGCTTGTGAATAACAGCTTATTGTCTGCTATTTAATACTTGTGCTATAGAAATTAGTCCTATATAAGGTTCTCAATTTACTCTCAGTAGGAAGACAAGTTGTAATGAACAACCAATGTCCATTTGCCCGAATCGAGCTTGCCCGAATATTTGTTTGGACTGGTTAAAAGGACTTCTAGAGCAGCACGTATATTGCTAATGTCACTTGACTTCTTCTCCCTACATGTTTTGCTCGTCTATGTGGTTGTTGTCTCGACGCTTGGTTGGTGCTACCAGTTGAAATTCTATAACCCGACTTGGCATGTAATGGCGGCAATATTTCTTTGAGTTTGTATTCGATCGGTATAGCTTGCGTAGTTTTATAATTGGCCTTTTATACAGGTCTCCCAAAATTGGCAAATCAAACGAAACAGGGTGATAGGGAAGCTCATTTCCAACAAAAATAGCCAAGTAAAGTTTTTTCGAATTGTTGATGGTGCAAAAGTTATTTCACGTTTAATGTTTTTTAGTGAAATCGCATGCGCACCCACCAAAAAATTAATTTAATAGAAACCAAGGGTTCTTCTATTTAACTTTCGTTTTTAATACGATCTAGTAGAGTGTGCTTTTAAAATAAAATCATTTTTATAAGCTGCATTATAAGCAGCAACCGCAGGTCCCGGGTTCGATTCCCGATGGTGAGAAGTAAAAAATATTTCACGGCTGGTTTAGGATCAATGAATTAATCACTCACTATCCGAAATGAAAATATTATTTTGAAACCTCATTTGAGGCTGCCAAATCCCTTTATGGGATATAGTGCCCGAGAGAGATAAGAAAAAGTGGTGTTTATTAAAAAACGCACTTAACAAAATTTCGAGTTCTAAAATAGCTGCTTTATCAGAATTAAAACAAAATGAATAAAAAATTTTTGTTTATTAATTTTAAATATTATTATTCGGATTTTCTTCGAATTTCTCGGATTTCCCGAATTTTCCCCTAGTTCCCCGGATTTGGATTTCCTCCGGATTTCCACTGGATTTCCACTGGGTTTCCTCCCGGGATCCGAAAAATCAGAAAAAACGGGAAATTCAGAATAATCCGAGGGAAATCCTCGAAGTCTGTTGGAAATTCGGGGGAAATTCAGAAATTCGTGAAATCAGGAACAATCCGGGAAATCTGGAAGAAATACGGGGGAAATCCGAAAGAAAGAAAATAAAGAAATCCGTATATTAATATTTAAAATTAATAAACAAAAATTATTTTATTCATTTTGTTTTAATTCTGACAAAGCATCTAATTTAGAACTCGAAATTTTGTTAAGTGCGTTTTTTAATAAACACGACAAACTTTGTGAAAAAAATTTGATAAAATATATTCTATTGTGAATAGCTCGGTGCGTGAAAATATTTTAATGGGTCAACTTTCTATAGAACATTCGTTTCCGGCTGGCGTCACTTAAAAATCAACAAAAAAATTTGAGAAAGAAACAAAGTTTACAAAACCAAAGTTTTTATTTAACAGAAGATAATGCAGCTTATAAAAATAATTTTAGTTTAAAGGCAAACCCTGCTAGATCATATCAAAAAAGAAAGTTAAACAAAAGAACTCTCTGTTTCTTTTAAATTAATTTGTTGGTGGGTGCGCATGTGATTCCACTAAAAAACACCAAAAGTGGAATAACTTTTGCACTACAAACAATTCGAAAAAACCATACTTGGCTGTTTTTGTTGAAAATGATCTCCAATAACACAATGCTTCGTTTGATCTGCCAGTTTTGGGACACCCTGTATATTGCGTCTTGGCATTTCACTGTGGCGATTTGAACCAAATCATGCTGTCTCAAGGACATGCCCCAATTTCCACCATGCGGTTTGTAACTGATATTCCTTTATCAATACTAAATCGTTTTCCAACGTAAAATAAAATGCTATATGGGTGATTTTTTAAGCACTTGTTTTATAATTTTCAAAAAAAAACACAGTAAGATTGCAAAAATGTATGAAATTTTTATTTGAATCGATAAATCAATGTTTGCCATTTACGTTTTAAAAATTATTTTTAAAAAAAAGTTTAAAGTTTTAAGTGGTTCATGCGAGATGTCCAATTTTTCATCATTTTTCGAGCATTCCGGTGGTATTTCGCTAATGACACGTTTAATGTTGTCCTCCAATTTTGCGATTGTTGTTGGTTTATTGGCATAGAAGAGAGACTGCACGTAGTCCAATAAAAAATAGTCAAGAGACGTCAAATCGAACGATTTAGGCGGCCAATTCACCAGACCGAGACGTGACATAAATTGCTCACCGAACTCATTTCTCAATAAGTCTATGGTTTTGCGTGCTGTGTAGCATGTGGCGTTGTCTTGCTGAAATCACATATTGACCAGATTCAGCTCATGTATTTTGGGGGAAAAAGTCCGAAATCATCGAACGATAGCGGGCGCCATTGAAGGATACGGCCTTCGTTATCTTTGAAGAAATTCGGACCGATAATTCCACCGGACCATAAACTGCACCAAACGGTGCGGCAGTTCTTGCATTGACTATGGATTGACTACCAAATGCGGCATTTTTGCTTATTAAAGTATCAATTTAATCAAAACTTTACTTCGTTGTTGAACACAATTTTTCGGTAAAAGATTTTCCTCAAGATGTTGTAAGACTCACTCTCCAAAACATTGACGCTGTGGGAAGTCGTTCGGCTTCAGTTGTTGCACGAGCTGTATTTTATACATCTTCCCACCAATTTTTTTTTGATAATATAAAATTCCCTTAACGTTGAAACGTTGTTCCAGTGTTAAACTTTCCATGATGAAATGGCAACTGAGCACAATTGACTGTGACATAGACGTCGCTAACCAAGAGTGATGTTTCAAAAACTTATATACGAAAAACCAAAAAGAAAAAAATCACCCTTTACTTTTCAAAATATTTGCAATAACCAAACAAGCCCCTATATGGGAGCGTAAAACCTCTGGGATCTCAAAATTTATGGAAAAAGTTTAAGTATGAAGTTTCATCCCGATCAGTCAACCTATACGAGGCGTATAGAGACCGAATTGGTGCTGAAACCCCGTTTTTTCTCAAAAATCGTTAGAATCTTTTAGTTTATAACCGTTTTTCTCAAACACGAAAAAGCTCCTGGAGCTTGGAGCGATTTCGCCCAAAATCCACTGCAATCTCTAAATTTATAAAAATAACTTAAGTTTCAACACAATCAGACAAACTGCCTGGGCTATAGAGAGGACGCAGACATTTAGTCTGCACACGGGTTGAGAATACGATTGGTTGGATGGTTTACAGAAGCCATGTACAGAAGCCATCTTTATTCAGAGAAGATCTATTCAGTACAATCTATTGGGAAACAGTTATTTTCTTAATTTCAGGGATTTTAAGAATCAAGAGATTCAAATGACATTTTATAAATTTAATGAACAATTAGGAATCTAACATTGTTGAACTCCGTTTTTGATGAAACTGGGTGTTAAACTTTCATCACTCAAAATATGGCGATTTTATCAATTTTCTAAATTCTGAAAGGGAAATTTCAATTTTTGATATTTGGGTATTTAACCATGTTCGGAGGTGTAGGTTTACTAATAAAATAAAAACAAATCCACAATTTATAAGAGATGATGGCTGGTAAATTATCTTGGCAAATCACAATATCGATGGTCTGAAATAATCAAGATACAGTCGGTTAAAAAAGAGCCAACTTTTTTTAATATAGGAGCTATCCTGTTTTACGGCAAAATATGATTCTACTCTTTAAATTTTGAATTCACTAGGAATAGAGACGCAAGCTTGGGAACTGATTTCTTTGATTTTTTTGTTGATCTACCGCACCCAAAAAACCATTTAAATATAAAGTACTGTAATTATATTGTTGTTGTTATATTATGATTTGTTTTCATCGTGTATACATAATTTTATATTTTCTTTTCTCATTTCATTTTTGTCTAACATTTTATTTCTACTCTTTGTTTTCTTTGTCCATTTTCAGCTTTGAACAAAAAAAATAATTCTTGTTAATAAAATTCAATGAGAAATTATACAAATTTTTCCAAAAATTTCAAAAGAAAAAAACAGACAAACCAAACTACTTGCCTCAAAACATTACATTAGATAAAACATCTGAGGAAAAACCTGGTGATGATGCGATGATAATGATGATGATCCATATAAGTGACATAAAATAAATGATAAACCAAATACAGATAAAAATTTATGTAGGCTAACACAATATTATTGTACACACGGGCACCATGAGATACCGACATTCGACACAAACTTATAAAATTCGTCAATAACATAACAAAATAATAAAATACGAGTATAAAAAATTATTTTTAAGCTGTATAATTTAAAATTTATTTTACTTAAGTATAATCTGTAAAAGAAAAACTTAAACAAAACAAAAGATAAAGCACAAAACGCTAAACATTGGAGAGTAGATAAAATTTTAAGAAATATTTAGGTAAGATATTTAAATTTTCTAAGTTTTTGTGGATTGAATACTTTGAGTCGAGAGCTATTGCAAAAAGAAAAAATTAAACTATGATCACCTTCACCACACCGATCTTAATAAAAATAAACACATCGATCGATGTAAATATATAATGATCATCCCAAAATAATAGTAATCATTCCATAAGATTATATACCTTACGCGGAAATAATCAAATTATTTTTTAAACATTGAATATTATTTTACTAGAAATGTATCATTTTTACACATTGTTGACGAGAAATGCAGAATGTGAAAGTTCAAAATCATGAGCCTCCTGTACTTTCCGTAAGTGAATATTTTTTACTTTCGTAAGTGAAAATTTTGTTGAAGTTACTCTGAACTTCATGGTCTTGAACTTCTCTTTTTCAGAAAATTCACATTATTTTTCACCATAGTTTCCTTCCTTCTCGATATATGTTACTTGATCCAATGAGTTTGTAATAGCTCAATCCATTTTTTTTCGACAATAACATCTTCATTTGAGTAAAATCCTTGGGTGGGAAAGCTGTTCATAGCCCAATCCGGTCAATTTGATCACCGTTTTCATTACTTTGTGAACCGTTGCACCGTCTTAATGAAACCGAATTATTCCATATTCTAGATAGTTTTTCCATATTCTAGATAGTCAATATGAATTATATAATGCACATAATGCACACTACTGTTTGTAACCTTGCCAGTCACGTTGGTACACATCCACCAGTTTTCACCCATTGGTTTTATTGTTCCTCGGTATCAACGGTTACAAAGTGGCGCAAAAACTGCTTCGGATTATACATTATCCAAATTGTGTTGCGAAGAATCAACTCGTTCTACCTTTCGCACGATCAAACATTTCTTGCGTACTTCATTTCTAGCGTACTCACTCGTGTTCGTGACATAATATTTATTATCTTTCCTTTCGTTTTTTTAGCCGTTTAGCCTCTAAAATAATTATCTTTCCATTATTTAACAAAACCACTGAGTAGATGACGCGCAGATAAGGCTTTAATTCCATGGAAAAAATTTACTGACAGTAATTTTTTTACTGATAAAACGCAAAACAAAAAAAAAATAATTTTCATAAGAAAAGAAATACTTTTATTTCATTTTTATAGTGAAATTTTATGGTTTTTATAATTTTAATTTTTATATTATGTACCACAAAAACAACTAACGTTATCAAATTTCAACACGACAAAAAAACAAATCGTCATTTGACTATAAAAATGGCGAACGACTTATTTTGTATTTATAATTACATACATTTTTTGTAGATGTGTGAACAATACTGTCATAAAAAATACCCCAGTATACATTTTTTATAGCAGTATTATGGCAGTAAACTAACACCATCACAACTATTCTCTCAGTAAAATTTTACTGACAATATTTTTTCTTTTGTACCCAACCAGTAAAATCCATATATTTTTTCGCTTTTATTTTTACTGACAGCAGATTTTCCCCATGGAATAGGGCCATAACTCTCAAATAGATTGTTATGGTGAAACTTTAGTAAATATGTAGTAATGGTGCCTTCTAGTAATCAGGCTCGTTTCTTTTCAAACAAGGTAGTCAGATAAATTGGATTTTGGACAAAGCAACACCGATTGTAAATCTATTGTAAAACCGTGTTGATTGTTTTTGTTTTTCGGTGTCATTTAAATTCGTATTGGGCTAAAACACGGTTTACTAGTAAAATCTGGGCAATAGTGCAAAACTGTACCAACACTTTAATACATACATATTTTAAAATACAAATATAATTATTTACTTGCCGCATTCAAAATTATTAATATTCATATGCAGATTAATGGTGCCTTCACGGAACGGGATAATTTTTTATTCATCTCTTTAGCCAATCAAATCTTTATATTCAACTAAGTCCCGTCCAATTTTATCACGGTTTTGTTGAAATATTTCCATCTTTTGAGCAAATAATCTTGGTCGTACCAACATAATAACAAAAATATCCAGAAATATGAGCAATAATTTTGGTCAAATATTTGTTGTTGTTTATTTTTGACATTTTTCGAATGAATTTGTTAGTTTATCGCATTAAATAATTTAATTTAAAGTTAATATATGAAATAAATGGAAAGCCCCAACTAATCGCAAACATCCTCTAAAAAACTGTCAACACAAGATTATTCATTATTAGCTTTATACATATATTGAATAATCTCAGCATCACAGTAGCGTTAGCAATTTAAAATACATTTATCTCAAAACTTTTTTTCTAGTGCTTTGACAATTTTTTAGAGGTTGTGCGATATGACTCGCAAGACAGTCGTAGGCAAATTTTTTGAGCAAATCTGATCTTTGATATTCAAGTTGGTAGAAAAATATTCCAATTTTTTTATTTCGATTCGTGAAGCATGCATAAAGTACACGGGTAAGGCAAATTTCTATAACACGAATAAATTTTTTTTCAGGAATTGGCATCTCTGGATCAAAATTTGATCTAGAAATAAAGATTTTAGATTATAATATTGGTAAAGCATTACATTTTTTAAGCAATAACTGACAAACTATTTTCTATCCCTGACCATTTCTTCAAGACTATTTTCTTCAAGTAACCAAATCCTTGGACAACATCAAGTTTATGATGAGTTCAAATAATTGCTTTTGCCTGCTAATAATAAAGCTGGCAAGTTTCATTCCCACATATAAAACTAATGATTCAGCGGTTAGCTGTAACTCACGAGGTTTACCAGAAATTTCATTGCAAGATGAATGTCCGCATAACAATTTCATCAATAGTTATCAGAAAGTGTTGTGAGGTTCTTTCTCTTAATGTTGTAGCTCTTTACCGTTACCAAGCGTCATTTTTTCTGACCATTGAAAAATGTCTTACATACTTCCTATACATGGAAAGCTTCATGATCAGATATTTCTAATTACAGACCTTTCACTAAAATATGCTGACTACTCAAACGAAAATTCAAACGGATAATTCGACAGTAATTAATTTGGTAACTTTCGTTTCTATAAATATTTGCGCTTTGAAAATCGGAAAGCAGGTCGATACTATATAGCTTTACTGATATAAGTAAAGCATTTCATATGATACCAAATAGTGAAAATCTTAGTAAACACAGATTTGCTTAGTTAGATCACTGTCCATAGTTTATTATGGCCTAGTTAGCTCAGCTATATCGTTGGGTCTATTTTTTAATTCAACCCGAGCAAGCAGCTTTCACCGGATATTTTACACGGAGCGATAGTCATACGGTAACGGTGCCAAATGATCCGGTTTGTATAATTAAATTATTTTTACTTTGCACACTCTTCGTAAACTGACATTCACAATAAAAACACAGTGTGCAGAGTAAATTTACACAGATTGAAAAAACACAGAGTGATTTTTGAATTAAAAAACGGATCCTGTAAGTATTATTTTATTGGATGTATGAACGATACTATTCTATTCATCCTTGATTTCTTTCACAATGTTTCAAAATGATCAAAACAGATTTGCATTGTGGTGCAGTGATAACGATCTGCTGAGCTGAACAAAGTCCAGTGTGAGGTAGTATTGTTTTCTAGAAAATACAATAACACCATTAATTTTTATTTTACGCGGTAAATATATATTGGATTTGGGCATTAACCTTGAAGAGAAACTTACTCTTAGAAATCACGTTGATTGTTTAATCAATAAAGCAAATTCCATTTTAGGTTTTATTAAGCATTGGCCAAAAGAATTCCGGGGTCCACACATTACGTAATTATAAAAATTGACTTTTTTATACGTAATTTTAAAACTGAAATAAAATTAACTCTGATAATCTGTTATTTAGTTATGCTATTGAACCATAGATGGCACTTCCTCAATTTTTTACATATTATATTTCAAGGTATACTTAAGGAACGAATTACTATTTATAAGTTAAACAAAAGAAAAATATTGTAGTATACTAAGGCGGTTTGTTTGAAATATTCGTGTGTTGTTTGTTTAATATATATTGAGAATTCCCTCAATCAAACATTGTACAAAAAAATAGAACCTGTGTTCATATGAGACTTTCATATGTTGCACCTTTGCCAAACACTAGGCCGTTTTTTAAAATAATTTAAATGTTTGCAGATGCTACCGAGAATAAGCGTCGAGCAAAAATTTGATTAACTTTTAGCTCGACTGAACTCACACTCATCACACGTCACGTATACTTCGTTTGTTCAATGCACAATTCTACACACTGATAAATTTGATATAACAAATAGCAAATGGATTATTTAAAAAAAAACTCGTTTTAAATATGACAACACTTCTGAGTCGTTAAATAAAAATTAATTATCGCCTTGTTTTATTCCATTTTCATTTTGGTGGTTGTTTTGATTATAATTCATACTTACGTAATTTTAATTTTACACATACAAACAAAATGTTTACTTTTTAAACCCTACAAAACATTTGATTATATTTCAAAGAGAAGCAGTCCATGCATATTTATGTCCGGCTCTTCTCAGATTATATTCTGCATTTCTCGTCGACGACATGTTAGATTAGTTAACTAGTTAATTTCTTTAGTAAATATTATTTTTCCAAAAATGTATAGAAACAATTAATTTATTCGTTTAAGAAACAATTATAAATTACAGGTAAATGATATTAGAATATTAGAAAAATTATAATTAATAAAATAATTAGAAAAGAAGATAGGTTACGAATTCAATATGTAATTAAAATAAATCAAATCACTCATTAATAATATCAAATACTCAAAATAAAATTATCCTCATTACGAGTACGAGTAATTACCTAAAGTTACCTAGGTAATAAAAATACATAGTAAAGAATTTTGTTCCCTTATTATTTTTAGGTCAAGTTTTACTATAAAAATTATAATCAAAAAAAAATCTAACACAAACCTTAAGAGGCCTTAAACTTACGAAAAAGAAAACATTAACAAATGAATTATAAATATAAATAAAAAACTAAATAAATAAAAATAAAAAAATAATTTTAGAATTTATAATAAAAAAGAAATTTAAGAAATATATTATTTATAAATAAGATATATAGGTATATATATATTTAAAACAAAAAAATGATGTTTTTAGAAATGAACAAATCGGTTAAATTTTAAGAATACATAAATAAATTATAATACCTACTATATCTAAAGTTAAACAAAGAAAAAACAAAGAAATAATATATAAAAATAAATAAATTGATAAAATTTATACACACGACACAAAACACAAACAAACACAAATAACCTACAAAACAAAATAAAAACACAAATTATAGAGAACCAATATAAAAATTGTATACAAAATAAATTAATTATTTTATTTCAATAAAACAAAAATTGAAAAAGAATGTTTTATGAAAATTGTTGTTTTATTTTGACGTCTCACAAAACTAATTCCGTGTGAACCGCTTCAAAACTGGATGTCTTACTACTAAAATTTAGCTAAACCTAAAATAAATTCGATAAAATAAAAATAATTTTTAAAATTCAAGATATCTTAACAGTAATATAAAGTAAAAATGCCATTTTATGAGTTTGCTGAAAAAACTTCAGTGTAACATTAAGATGTTCGGCTCATAATTGTAGAAAAATCATCTCACAGAATCACTCGATTGTTGAATGCAGCATTTTTACCAAGAGCTTTCGTCCATCCGACAAAGCAATTTTTGATCAATTTAAAGCTGCTGAAATGGAATGGTTTTAGTGCGATACTTGTGAGAATGTAAAACAGTCGCTTCCTGGGAGTAACTCTCGCAAACTAGAGGCTAGCGTGAAGCAAAACCTATACACGTTAACCAGATATGAAGATGAGTTTGCTGAAATAAAATCAATGATTAAAAACACCCAAACATCATAAAATTGCACAGTCAAGGTGTCTGATACCTGTGGAATTACAAAAGATATCTCAAGCAACTACTTAAACTACTTTGGCGTTTGGATCGGGAGATACCGGGTTCGAATCCCGATATGGACAGAATGCAAAGGGAATTTTCATCAACAGATTACGTCCTATTACTGCAATGGCATAATAAAAATAAGGATGAAGAAAGCAAACCGCGAGAAAGTTGGGGAGAGCCTTGGCCACAGAACAGATTGCCGGGATAATAAAATAAATAGAAAAAAATTACTTATCGTATAAATAAAATAACACAGTCGAAAGACGTTCAGAAAAAATTTCTTGGCAAATAAAAAACTTAGAAGCAAGGCTTTTTGAAGGTTGATTTCCATATGCGACGTGTGACGGGAGCTTGTAGCGCACACCAGAGACGAATATTTTGACATTCGTCATACACCGCACATAAAATAAATTAAAAAAGAACAAACTAAAATATTTTTTAGTTTGTTCTTTTTTAATTTATTTTATGTGCGGTATTTGAGATATTTTGCATCCAGCCCATGCCCATCAGATGTGTGAGGCCGAGACCTACTATTATTAAGTGAGGCCTACATGGGCTGGATACACTGGATACACTGGAAAATATTATAATTGTATGGGGGTTGTGGAATTTTAAGGTACCATTAGAACGGACGTAGACCTAAAAGTTGGAATTTGGCCAAGATCGGTGAATTCCCTAATTTGGTGAAATAAATTTAATAAAAATTGGTTATTCCTCAAATAAAAATATTTTATAATTTGGGTTCACCAAATATAGAAACGGAAAATCTTACGTTAATTCGGTAAATCTAGATATCTTACCACTACGTGAGAATGTCGTATTTATGTATAGACTTCTCTTCGCCGCGATCATATCTAAGCAAGCACCGCAGTAGATTCTTTTGGAAGTTGTGGTGATAATGATCTTGTGGCTATTGAGGTGTCTAAGATGAGGCAACTTTACGTCAGTCTCGGGACGTCAGTTTCTGGATCCTACAACAACAGCTGATCAAGTTGTTGTGTTTATCTGTAAAAAGGAGGAGCATTGCAATCAAGTGCACTCAGAAAAAAATATGATAAATACATGATTGCATTTACCATAATATCATCATTTGCTGCGTTTATACCGAAGCTAAAATAGCAATGCTACAGATGTCAATATTATTTAGCTTGCGTTCATACCGTATATTGATATAAATGTCAAAAACAGAAAATTTCTCGTCATTTCACGTTATACATTTTTCGCCCTTTTACATTTTAGGGTTTTATTTTTTTCTAAATTTTCCTAACGAACCAAAAATTTAAATCATTTTCAGCTAGAAAATATGTAAATTTATTCAAACAAAAATAAAATAAAAACTTCCCTTTTGACATGTGTAGCAATGTAGGTTGTTTATATTGTAGCTACGTAGCATTGCTAACTACGTAGCAATGCTAAATAGCAGTGCTATTTTAGCTAGCTTGAACTATGAATATGTCGTGTTTATGCCGTTGCTACAGCTGTCATTTGCATTTAGCATTGCTATTTTAGCTGTGGTATAATCGCAGCAATTGTATGTTAAATACAATTATTTAAATGATTGATTTTATCATACTATGATTGATTTTATCATACTATGATATTCTTGATCGTTCTTCTTGATTTTCTTCATCATAACAATGATGATCAGTCAAAAAAAATCAGTGATCATCATTGTTATGATGAAGAAGATCAATAAAAATGATCAAGAATATCATAGTATGATAAAATCAATCATAGTATGATAAAATCAATCATTTAAATAATTGTATTTACTCGTAACATACAATGATGATATTATGGTAAATGCAATCATGTATTTATCATATTTTTTTTCTGAGTGTGGATCTTGATTGCCAATCTTTATTAAAAAAGGATCATTCAAAAGAACTAAGACCCATTTTTATCAGCTTTAGAATCAATATGTACCAGAGAAACTATTAGATCTGCAAGTACAAACTCTCCTTTTGAAAATATAATTGTTACAAAGATTGGTCTTTTTCCATTTATCAGATAGATGATGAATGCCTCCGCGATAGAAACTTGGTGGTTTCGAAACAAAATTGTCATCGAGTCATTTTTGCACATCTTCAACTTTCGTGAACCGCTGGAATTTCAAATATGATGACATTGATCTGAATAAGTGGTAATCAGAGGGAGCCAAGTCTGGAGAACACGATGCATGCTGTATAACTTCCCAGCCTAAGGAGAAGATGAGTTCCCGAGTTGATTTTGCTGTATGTGGACGAGGGTTGTCATGCAACCTTCCGCCTTCCTTAGGTCTGGTAACGTACAGCTGTAACAGTTTGATGAGGTTCCAGAAGCTCATATAGTAAATTACTCCTTTTCAATCCCACAAGACACACTGTAACACATTTTTGGCATGAATATTCATTTTTGCAATCATTGCTCAATCAACCAATGGTTTTCTGCGTTTTGCATTATCGTACAAAATCCACTTTCATCACCTGTAATTATTTTGTGCAAAAAAGTCTTTCTCCTGTACCGAGAAAGCAAATTCGTACAGATGTCAACTCTTCGGATGATTGCATGCAATCGAAGTGATATTGCTTGGTGAGTAACTCCTGTTTTGCAAGCATTTTTGAGTTTGATACAGATTTTCATCCAGTAAAACTTTACGTTCTTCGCCCTCAAATTGTTTTAATACACCTGTACGTGGATCGTCCTCAAAAGACTAAAATTACCATCACGAAAGCTTGCAAACCCCTTTTTCACTGCTGAATGGCTCACAAAATGTTCACTCAAAGTTAAATTAATCAATTCCGTAGCTTAAGCAGCATTTTTTTTTTTTCATTTGGAAACCGAGTAGAATGCAGTGACGTAAATGTTGCTTATCGACATCCACTTAAAATTGATCCACACGGAACGACAGCTTGTAAATGACTAGTGAAAAATTTCGTCCAAATAAAAAACTTAACGATTACAACAACAAAACTCAAACAAATTTTTGTGCTTTGCATTTGCATGTAATATGCATGTTTATTATTTTATATATGGGAATTTGGGATTATTCGTGCAGTAAGCGGGGAAGTTGTTGCCATAAAAAGCATGAAAGTCAATACTTTTTATGGCAACATTTGTTTATCTTTATCACTCTAACGTAATTTTAATATGTATACTCTCCTCCTTTCGGTTTCCCAGTATTTTTTACTGAAAAAAATTGTTTCACTGTGGAATCCACGCATAGTTCATCAACGTAATGGGTTTTGTCAATTTCACCATTCATGTGCTTCGACTTTTTTCCGGAAGAGCGCCCATCATGCATATTTTCTAATTGAGACTAGGGAAAGTATAGACAACTATAAGTGGATCTGACGGAAAAAAAATAAGCTTGTTCCGGATATTTTTGTATGTTAATTTTTATTTTCATAAAGTATGCCGTGCTAAAAGTTCATAGAAAAAAAACCCGCAATGAGCTTATTTTTAATGCGCTAGATGTCACATTCCCAACTTTAACAGTCGTCAATAGAAAACGCTACCTGGGAAAAAAATAGATATACACCCGAGACACTTTTTCCATTTTTAAATTGATAATTTTAATATTAATTATAAATAAATTTATAGTTTTTATATTTTAATGCAATATACAAATAATATTAAACTTTCCAAGATCACTTTTCATTGATAATTCATAGAAAAGACTGACTTACCCAAGTATTTTTACTTTCAATTTTTCTGGCGATATTCGTACTTAAGTACTAAACTTAGTCTAGTATTATTCTAAGTTTGAGTTGCCATTTATTAAAATAAAACGTATGAAGCGTGTCGCGAAAATCCGAAACTGGACGAAACTCATTATAAACATTTTATTGCATGTGTATACGTATTGAGAAATATTTGGCGGGAATAATTGTGCTTGTGTTTGTTTAAACGGCAATTTCAAATTTTGGTTGTAAAATTAAATGTTTTTAAAGAAATATTTTTGTTTTTGTAATATAAAATGATTTATTAAATTCATTATTTTAATTCATTATTGATTACTTTGGACATACATATATATACATTCCGATTAAATTATTCAGTTTTTTAATTTCTAATATTTACACTAGATTTTTTTTAAAAATAATTTTCCTTGTTTGTCTTTTATATAATAAAAGTAATTTGTGGATATTAAATCGGTTTCGATAGAGTTCGTAAATTTTTCCATAGTACAATCTAAAATGTTGAAAATAATATTATAATTATTAAATTTAACACGGAGTAACGTAAACCATACCTCACATTATCTTGTTAAACGTAAACTTGCAGCTAGGCTCTATGGTGAACAGCTCTGTAAAGTTTGCCCTAATGCACTTTTTTAGTTCGTGGCCATCTTGCTTCATAAATAATGATTTCTAAATATAAAATAGGAAAACAAAATATAATAGATTGTACCAAAATATCTCGAATGAATCTTTACATTACCAATTGTTTTACAGCCATCCTATCTTCAATTAAATTAATATCAAAGTTGACAAATGTATCCGCATCGTTAAAAGTTACTATAAACTTAGCGTTCTCACAATAAACTAAATAACGCCATTTGTATAAGCATATGTATATAATACGTATACGCTACAAACACTATCATTATAATGTGAAGTTTAACTTTCGTTAATTTTGGATGAAAACGAAGGAAAATACTGTGCTCAATTTTTACTTTCGTTTTGTTATACTTGGGTAACTCTTTTTCGTAGTAATAAAATTTTCCGCGAGAGCACAGGGGCATAAAATGGCATAAAATTTACTTACCATGGTAGGAGGGGAAATAAAGCATTGTTTGCTGGGTTGATTGTCATGTCAAGAGACTGTCAAATATATTTGTTTTTAAATTACAGTGGAATATTTTGCTCATAAAACAGAATTTTGTTGAAAATTAAACAGATTATATTAACTCTTACCTTCGTTAAAATACAATTTAAGGTACGTTTAGTTATTGTGAAATTTGTTTTATTTTCTTATACATACATCTTAAATTAAATTGTATATTTATAATATGTAATAAACCATATTTTGAGGTTATGTATGACCGGTGTTGTATTGGAAACGTTTCTATTCTAGAATGGATTCCGATTTGTACGATGAATTTGGTAATTACATAGGCCCAGATCTTGATAGTGATGATGACGATGATCAAAGTTTATATGGTGGTACTGGGCCAACTGACGAACAGGATGACGATGCTCTGGAAGAAGAGGAAGCCGAGCCCGACGATGGGAAAAAATCTATGGCGGTTGTATTACACGAAGATAAAAGATATTATCCGACGGCCATGGAGGTGTATGGGCCTGAGGTTGAAACTATAGTGCACGAGGAGGACACTCAAGCGCTTGACAAACCATTGATCGAGCCAGTTAAAAAAAAGAAATTTCAAATAAAGGAACAAGATTTACCAGACACAACGTATGAAATGGAGTAAGTATTTTACCAAATATTTGTTCAAAAATCAAATTTATACATAATTTCTTATTAAAGATTTATGGCTGATCTTATGGATATCCCTACGTTAATTCGAAACGTAGCATTAGTTGGACATCTCCATCATGGTAAAACCACATTTGTTGATTGTTTGGTTCGTCAAACGCATCCTTACGTACATGAGCACGATGATAGAAGTTTGCGTTACACAGACACACTCTTCACAGAACAAGAAAGAGGTGTTAGCATAAAAGCAACACCTATAACTCTCGCACTTCAAGATGTGAAACAAAAAAGTTATTTAATGAATGTGTTTGATACCCCGGGACATGTAAATTTCTCAGACGAGGTAACAGCTGCAATAAGATTGTGTGACGGCATTGTGCTATTTGTTGATGCTGCGGAAGGGGTTATGCTTAACACCGAGCGTCTGCTAAAGCATGCGGTTCAAGAAAATATGTCTGTTACTGTTTGTATTAATAAGATAGACAGATTGATTTTGGAGTTGAAGCTACCTCCACAGGACGCATACTTCAAGCTTAAGCACATAGTAGATGAAATAAACGGACTATTGAGCCTTCATACTGAAGGCGATTCCAATCAGTTGAGTCCAATCCTTGGAAATGTCTGTTTCGCAAGTGCCCTATACGGATTGTGTTTCACATTGAAGTCTTTTGCTAAACTGTATTCTGATACGTATAATGGGGTTAACGTACAAGAATTTGCCCGCAGATTATGGGGCGATCAGTATTTTAATTCAAAAACTCGAAAATTTAGTAAAAAACCAGCACACAACTCTGCACAGAGAAGTTTTGTTGAGTTCATTCTTGAACCGTTATATAAAATATTTGCACAAGTAGTAGGAGATGTAGACTCAACTTTATCGGATACCCTAACTGAACTCAATATCAAACTAACGAAAGAGGAAATGAAGAAAAACATTCGACCATTGCTTCGATTGGTTTGCAATCGATTTTTGGTAGATTTTAGCGGTTTTGTCGATATGTGTGTGGAACACATTAAATCACCGATGGCCAATGCTAAGAATAAGGTAGATCATATATATACGGGCCCAAAAGAGGGATCATTATATGAAGACATGTTGAATTGTAATCAATACGGCAATCTAATCGTACATAGTGCTAAAATGTACCCTACAGAGGATTGCACGTTTTTCCAAGTTTTAGGAAGAGTAATGAGCGGTACATTATACGCTGGTCAAGAGGTTAGAGTTTTGGGAGAAAATTACTCTTTGATGGATGAGGAAGATTCCAGAGTTCTTCAGGTTGGTCGACTTTGGGTTTATGAGGCTCGATATAAAATCGAATTAAATCGTGTTCCTGCTGGGAATTGGGTATTAATCGAAGGCATTGATCAATGTATTGTTAAAACTTCAACAATTGCTCAAGTGGCAATACAAGATGATCTTTACATATTTAGACCTCTTAAGTTCAACACACAAAGTATTATCAAAATAGCAGTTGAACCAGTAAATCCATCTGAATTACCGAAAATGTTAGATGGTCTCCGAAAAGTCAACAAATCGTATCCGCTACTTTCAACAAAAGTTGAGGAATCTGGAGAACACGTAATATTAGGAACAGGTGAATTGTACCTTGATTGTGTTATGCACGATTTGAGAAAAATGTATTCAGAAATTGATATAAAAGTTGCCGATCCTGTGGTTGCATTTTGTGAAACGGTTGTAGAAACCAGTTCTCTTAAATGCTTTGCCGAAACTCCAAATAAAAAAAATAAAATTACCATGATTGCGGAGCCATTGGAAAAGGGATTGGCAGAGGATATCGAAAATGAAGTGGTTTCGATTGGATGGAATAAAAAACGGATTGGTGAATTTTTCCAAATCAATTATGATTGGGATTTATTAGCCGCTCGCTCAATTTGGGCATTTGGTCCAGACACAACGGGACCCAATATTCTCGTCGACGATACGCTTCCATCGGAGGTAGATAAAACTTTACTTAATTCAGTAAAGGAATCTATTGTTCAAGGATTTCAATGGGGAACGCGAGAAGGCCCTCTCTGCGAAGAACCAATTCGTAATGTTAAATTTAAAATATTGGATGCTGTAATCGCAAACGAACCACTACATAGAGGTGGTGGACAAGTTATTCCTACAGCTCGGAGAGTAGCATATTCCGCATTTTTAATGGCAACCCCACGATTAATGGAACCTTATCTGTTTGTTGAAGTGCAAGCACCAGCCGATTGCGTATCAGCCGTTTACACGGTTCTAGCCAGGCGCAGAGGACACGTTACACAAGACGCACCGGTACCGGGTTCTCCCCTGTATACCATAAAAGCATTCATTCCCGCAATCGATTCATTTGGTTTTGAAACTGATCTTCGAACCCATACGCAGGGACAAGCATTTTGTCTTTCTGTCTTCCATCATTGGCAAATTGTACCTGGTGACCCGTTGGATAAAAGTATAATAATTCGGCCGCTTGAATCCCAACCGGCTACTCATCTTGCGCGTGAATTTATGATAAAAACACGTAGGCGAAAGGGACTCTCCGAAGATGTATCGATCAATAAGTTCTTCGACGATCCTATGTTGTTGGAATTAGCGAGACAAGACGTTTTATTAAATTATCCTTTGTAATTTAGCGTTTTTTTCTGAATTTTTGGCTTATGTATTATGCATTAAGTAATTTTATAAATAATATTTGTATACACAATTTAAAAGATAGATAATAAAATGTAATAGAACTTAAACGTCGTCCTTAAATCATACACTTTTTTTACGTTGCGCTATCCTTTGCTTTTGGTGAATTTCTTGAATTTTTTTAAAATGCTCCAATAGTTTTTTGAAATTTAATCTACTTTGATTTTCAATAGATTTCGATGAATTACTGGGAAGTAAAGAATTGATAAGTATCGTGTTCCTCCTATAAATTGTAATTTCCACTTACATTTCGGTATTTTGGCCCCAATAGTTTGGTACACACTGCAGCCTATTTTTAAGCAGATTAAATGCTTCTGTTTGTGGTAAAAGCATTAAAATTCCAAACAATGCTTGAGTTAAGTGCTGTGCATCTGCATTGTCATTCTTGTGGGAAACCAGAGTTAACCTCAGGGCTAGAATAAATATAAAATTTCAGATCGAGATCACTTTACTGAACCGTTAGACTTACAAGCAAAAATTGGAGATTCTATCAATTGTACTAGTTTGTCGATTTCCGTTAAAAATTCGACAGTTACCTCTAAGTCACCACTATAAATTAAGAAATTAGTTATTACTACGATGCTTTCGAAAACAGCGCCCAAAATACTTACAAAATTATTACTAATTCTGAAACGTGCTGGTAACATTGCGCTAACAAGCATAAAGATAATGTTGAAACGGGACAATGAGCCCAGGATTTATATAGGCATTCGAAAAACGCGGCAGAGCTCTAATATAAAAAAAAAAATTAAGAAATATATTTTTTTAAATCATGATTATCATCAACATGCTTACGTCTTTTGAAATATCCTTTAATGAGTTTCGTAAATCAAATAATTCCGAAGATGTTAACAAAATAAAATTTAACGTCCGTACCATAAGCGATGCAAATTTGATATCAAAATGATTTCCTTCAGCAATAACTTCTGCGAACGTCCTATAAATATATTCTGCATCCAACAAAACACACAGCTGTCGGATGATGAGGGCACCTCGATTTTCTAAGAATTTTTTATCTTGCCCAAACAAGAATAATAAATTCAACAAAAAATTTCGGCACTGCGTTTGATTAAAGTCATCCGGTACATTAGGCTTAACAATTTCTGCGAGTACGGCTAGCCCTTGTAAAACAACCTCGTCTGCATTATCTGATAACACTCCAAGTAATACTGGTAGTAAACTTGTTGTATACACATCCATTTCATTTGAAACCTCTATACACAAATGATGTATCCACTTTAATGCAGCCACTTTAGTCTGTACTGCAACACTATGAGCTATATACTGACGTAGTACTCGCATAACAGAATCCAGATCCAAATTTTTTTCTGTATTTTCTTTATAAGCCTTTGAAGAGATTAACTCTAATAAACTTTTATTAACAGCTTGTGAACATTCTTTAATTTGCGGTTTATAATCATACTCTAAGCATGGAAGCACTGCAATAAGTATTCCACTGGTAAACGAAAGCATATTAATTCCTGAAAGTTGAACAAATTCCCGTATCCATGTTATAGCCGTATACTGGATTAATTCATTATTTGATTGGGCATGAACAATTAGTTTATTTGTCATAGATGGCATATCTGCAACGCCAGGTTCGTTACGGATCGCCCGTAAAAATTGTAATAACAGCGAATCACACATGCGATGTATCTCCGTCATATTATCATCTAACATCAAAAATAAACCATCTAAAATTTCAGGTAAATAAATTATCATATTAATTTCAGGTACAGCATTCAGCACAGAAACCCAGGATATAATAAATTGTCGCGCAAACGAATTTTTAACGTTTATCCGTTCCCGCAGCAATGGAATGAATGCGTCTAAATCAAATGACTGAGACGACTCGGTAACAATATCTTTAAGTAATCGATCAAGTAATTCGCTTCCATTTTTTACATTTTGATCCGGATCGGGCACAAGTCGACTAAGCGCTGAAAATATTGTTGGGAAGAGCGGCATGATTGAACCTCGCGCCACTTTAATCACATTATACAATGATTCACTTGCAAAATGTCGTACCCTTAAATCGGCATCTTGCAAACAATTTAATACTGGGTTTATTAATTCATCGATAAATTTTTCAGATTCTTTTCCCAGAGCGATACTGGTTGCTGCTAAGCTGATTAAACCACCCTTCTTTTTATTTGGATCTGTGGACATGGCAAAATCCTCACCCAATACCTTTAAAAGTTTCTTAATTTGGCCATAATTTTTTGATGCTTTAAATTCAGAAACCATCCTGAAATATCAAAAATAAATCTATAAAACGCCTATTATTAAATGGATAACACAGAAAGGGGGTGTTAGAACTTCAATCTTTAACTTACTTTTCTACTTCTAAAGCAGCTGCTTTTCGTTTTTCATAAGTTTTATCACTAAGTGCCTTAGCACAACCTTCTGTTAATGGAGAATAATTCATTGACAATAATAATATTATACTTTTCTTTGAGTCAATTCAATTCTATTACAAATATCCTGCCTTTTATTTATCCAAAAATGACTTGGTTGTCAAGTTTGACATTTACACAAAAGGGTGATTCAAAAATTTTATATTTTTATGGTACCCCAAGAACACACATGAACCAGTTAGAAAATATGAATACAAACTGTAGAGTTCTTGACGACTCACGGTCGACTCATCTGTTTGCTTACGCCGAATCATGACCAATTATTGTGGTCAAGCCACAGAATACACTTGGTCGAGCTCATGAGTTTATTGCCATTTAATCTTTCCACATACTGGAACTTGTTTGAATGCTTGAGCGAAACGGATAGAAAAAACAAAAAATTAAATTTAAAACATCTAGTAGGTATTGAAACAAAATGTAAAATTCGGCTAAAATTTACTTTACGTATACATCGAGAAAACCAGGGAAGAAGTATGAATTTTTTAAAATTTTAAATGCAGGATTATTTATCAACAGTTTTTAGGAGGGGCAGCTAAATTTTTCCAGAAAACTACCCCATTTTACTTGAAAATGTTCACTTAAAAAAATTGCGTATTATTTTATTCAAAATACATACAAATGTGTGATTTTTATAAAAATTTTGTTATTAGGATTGTATCTTAACAGTTTTTCGACAGTATAAGTAATTTTTTCGGGAAAATTTTACAATTTTTCCAGGAAAATTTTGAAACTTTTTAATTTTTTATTTTACTTAGTTTGACACTTGAAGAATTGTATAAATTGTAGAAAAGCGGGGGTTTGGGAGCCCCCATCCTCTAAGGTATACAACGAATTAAAATAACATTAAAAAAAATTATATTTACGAAAGTTTTTTAACATTTGTGACACTATCAGAAGAAGCGATAAGAGCGATAGAAACTGTTTGATCTGTGTCTTCAAGGTTGACGAAGCAATTAATATTAATAAAAATACAAAAATAATATTGAAAAAATAAAAAAAGTGAAAAAATTTCCAGAAAATCAAACAATTTTCCGAAAAAATTTAGCTTCCCCCTCCTAAAAACTGATAGTAAACAATCCTACATTTAAAAATTTCCAAAATTTATACTCCTTACCTGACTTTCTCGATGTATACGTAAAGTAAAATTACGCCTAAAATACTTCACGTTAGGTTGTGTAAGAACAAAATTGAAATTCTGACCCTAAATTTTTTTTCTGTTGTGAGTATACAACAGGTACATTTAATTTTCATGAATTTTGGTAGAAAATAATAAACAGCAAATGTGAAGAATTTTACTGGGAAGATGTAAGAGACGAAGAAAAACGAATCGTGTTGCCGCACTGTGCGGAAAGGCTAATTTAGTTAGTTATGTTCACTTGAATTCAAGGCTGGGATGTTCTAACATCACCATGTTTCGATATTTTTTCGAAGCCTCCGTCTTTTGATAGAATTAGTTTGACTTCTGTCTCGATTCTTATCTCTTCTCTATTTCTTCATGAATTTTACGGTTGTGTGTGTTAATTTTAAATTAATAACAAACTCCCTAACAAACCTTATTTTTTTACAGAAAACATTGTGTACAACTTGCAAATTGGGTTGTCATTTAGTAGCAGTTCTAAAAAATTTGACACGAACTTAATAATCTCAAACTAATAACACCGTAGACAGACACAAACTAGATAATCATGAATTCTTGATTACCGCGATATTTCTCCGGTCTGTCATATCACGGTTTTCATCAAAACGGGGGTATTACGTTTATAGAACAAGATTATTACAATCGTGTTATAGGAAGAAGATAAATATGAAATATAAGGAAAAGCCAGTAGGATTGTATTAGGCTGGGGAAAATAAGTAATTTTTATTGAATTTACAGAAAAATTGTAATTGCAAAATTGATGATATTTACTATCATGAATTTTACGGTAGTGTGTGTTAATTTTGTGTTAGTTTATTTTTGTAAGAAAAATATCATATATCTTATCTTGCCCGCCCACACAATTGTGTGGGTAATGCCTCAACCAGTCAGGCTTAAGAGCTTAAGTTACACGCCGATTGCACCACTTTGGTTAGTGCTACAATCACCAAAATTTTATATGCTTCTCGTCACAAATAAACAACTGACCTCTAAAATGTTGGTGTTCGTACCGCTCTCCTAAGTGGTCCAAAACGGAGCACAACTTAAGCTCTTAAGTCTGACTGGTTGAGGCATAAGGCAAAAGAATCATGTCAAACATTTATTTTTGTATGTGTTTTGAACCAACTTACACTATTTAAAACTTATTTTAGTCCAAAAAAAACACTATAACTATAAACACAATTGTGTTGGTCGTACTTCAAATCAAGCGAAATTTTTTATCAAAAACGCCATGGTTTGACTAAAATTTTACCTAAAAAAATACCCTAAAAATTTTTTTACTATCATGATAGTTACTACTATCATGAAAACGGTATTTCTGAATAAATGTAAAAAATATGCCAACAATAGTTTTAGCATATATTAAATAACTTACTATTATTAATACTATTTAATATTTGGTTTTAGTTCAATATAATTTTGGTATGAAATATAAAAAAATAAAAAAAATTTCCTATGGAATATAATGAAAAAATTACTAATACTTCTTAAACTAACAATTTTTGAAAATTGGTGGAAATTGCTTAAAATTAAAAGAAAAACCATTTTGATTTAGAGGTCTCTACTTTAATAAAAATAATTTAAAATGACGAAATAAACGACAACATGCGGCAATTATTCAGAGAAATTTCAACCTGACAATTTGCTGATAGTAAAACAAAATGTATAATACACTCAACGCGCAATAATAAGACTTATGACTTTTGCCTTACACAAAAGTATGAAAAATATTTTGAGAATAAAAAAATTTTTTTTCTCAAATTTTTTTCATAATTTTCTGTAAGGCAAAAGTCTCATCAGGTTGCAACGACCAAACTGCAAAAATACAACTCTTACAAATTAAACTCACGGACGATTATAAAATTCTTCTTAATTATATGTGTTGGCTGTTACACACACATACATAGTGCGAATTTCCTGTGGTTTCTGATTTAGTGATATATAATTCGCTAAATCGATATGTTTTTGTTTTGTATTATCGGTACAAAGCAAGAGTTGTATTTTTGCAGTTTGGTCGTTGCAACCTGATAAGTAGACCAACAGTAGCAGAGGGGTGCGCATTTTTTCTACTTTTGTGGTAGAAATATTGTTAATAAATGGCCCCTTTGTTTCTGCGACTAAAATAGTCGTAAACATCGTATGGGTGCAGTGTTGCCAGGTTTTGAAAAACCAAATTACTACCACAAGTATAGTAAATTATCCCTTTTCTCCCCTCAAGATGTACTCAAAATTTCCCACATTTTCCCCACAAGTAAATTTAAAATTTTCACTAATTTTACCCAACGTGAAAATGCCTAAACAAATACCAAACAACTTACAAAGTTACAACACGCCAAAACAAATAGGGCAGTTTTCTAACTATGTATAAGTTTTCCAAACTATACTTTTCCAGAGTATACCTCTTTTGTAGAATAAATATACACAAATAAGGTTAAATAAATTAATTTAAAAAAAATGGCTGTTGTAAAATTATTTATTTAATAAAATAATATAATATCACATTCATTCCGCACTCACGATTATTTTTGAAGTTCCTCCTTTTCGTCTCTTTCCCCGTTTACCAATAAACCGATTTTAATTGCGACTCATTTTGCAACAAAATTTATTTCGGTGAAAAAACTTTAACATTAATAGAAATGAAACAAAATAGTTTAAGGCCATTTTTGAGATGTAGATTTTAGTTTAAATTATATTTTAGAGATTGCAGAATAAAATAATACAAAAAAGTTTTGTGGCTAAATATAAAATAAGATTTTAAATTAGCAATAAAAAAATCTATTACAAATTAGTTTGAAAAAAGAAGTAACTTCAAAAATAACAGTTGATATTTACACAAAAAACATTCTTTTAATTTAAATAAAAATTAACAAGTACATAATGGAAATAATAACTTGAAAATAATAATTCTTAACAGATATTCGTTTGTACATTCCTATTCATATGACGAACGAAAGTCCGGGACCCCTCCCATCTCAAGCGTGAAGTTAGTAACTTTGATTTATGCGACCAAATATAGAGCAAAAATCAAATAAGTTACTAACTTCACGCCTGAGACTGGAAGAATCCCGGACTTCCATCCGTTGTATGAATACGACTTCATATGGAAAGATGTTATGAAAATTATTTTAAATGAACTATTCGAAAATCGAAAACTATACTACATATTTTAGAAAAATATTTTTTTTTATGTTGGTTCAATTTCACCCAATTTTCCTGTATTTTTCCCTCATCCCTTTTCATCCCGCACGAGAGACGAAATTCCGACAAAAGGGAAAATTTCCCACGACCTGGCAACACTGTATGGGTGTCCATTAAAATAATATTTTGTCCGAAAAGCCGAAAAAATTCTTAAACAAATTAAATTCACGGACGATTATAAAATTCTTCTTAATTGTATATGTTGTTGTTCAATTACAACTCAACCCCACTCAGGCTCCTTTCAAAATATTTAAAATCATCCGAATCATCAGAACATTATGCAACATCAAATTTATTAAATGAAGCAATGACAAATGCAAATATTGATGAAAACACAACATTTTGATTTTTATGATAAATAACGTGAATCTTTATTTGAATTTAAATACAACGTGATGATTTTGTTAATTTTTATTTTATTTTTTGAAATATTTGTACAGTAAATGTTTTCCATTGACGTTCTATTGTTCTATCAGACATTAAGTATCTAACAACACGTTGTCTGGTTATTGTAACAACACGTTGTCTGGCTATTTTATTATATTCGACTTATTGAATGCTAATTGGATCAAAATAATTCGTTTCAGGCGCACAAATATCGTCTTTTTGAATAGTATGAACAGTTAATTTTGATAAAAAATATTGTAGAACGCAAGACGCCATCATTATCAAATCCGGTGTATTCAAACCGAGCAACTAGATACTGCCGAACGCACATTTCACTATAATTCTTGTCCGGCATAGGCTATAATTAAAGACCTGTGGCCCTGTTCTGGCTTTCCCAGAGAATTGGGAATTGGGAAAATATTTTGCTGTAATTACAAATTGCAATAATTCTCAAATATTTATTTCCCGTTCCCAAATGAATATTCTGGTAGACTGGGAATAATTTTTGAGGGAAACATTTTTTATTTTGCTTTTATAAACTGAAACGCATGTTGCGACCTTATTACAAGTTTAACTTATTTTAAAATAAATATTTATTAGAAAAAATAATGTTTAAAAATTTGAAAAAATACGAATTACAATTCACTAAAAAAATAATGGGGAAAAACTAACGTCAAAACTGCTATAAAATGGAATTATTTTTTCACAATAAAAAAATTCCCAAACGCCAGAATACACTTTGGGGAATAAATAATTCCCAACTGCTAGAAATACGTCACTAACTTCCAATTCCCTATTCCCGGGGAAAACCAGAATAGGGCCACTGTTGAGGTACAAATAAGAAATAACGTTATATTTCTGTTGAATGGTTTCAACAGATGAAAAGGTAATAGAAAAGTATCATCTCCAATAAAAAAACGCATTTTGTTATTGTACTGACATCTTAAGAATAAATTTTAATTTATTATTGAAATGATTAGTAGACTAATACTGGGTTTACACCAGAGCTACTTTAATAGTATAATACTTTTTTGCTAATAAAGTATAATACCCGGCCAGTTTACATCGCAAGCGGTGTAAACCCGTACTATAATACTATATTACTTTTTTTGTTGGCAAATATATTTTTTTTGGTTAATATCACAAATGGAAATGTATATCCAAACAAAAAATGTCTTTATCGGCCACTTGAAAACAATTATAAACAAAATTAAAGTATTATAACATTAAAGTAGAGTTTAAACCACCACTATAATGTCAATATTTTTTTGATAGCTATTATACTTTAATAGCAAAATAGTACGTGATAAAGTATTAAAGTATTTTAATTTGAGTTTACACCAACATACTTTTTTGCTACATACTTTTATTCTACTGGTGTAAACGGGGTATAAGTAGTTTATCGACAATAGAATGATTGTTTAACATCACATTATGACAAATTTACCACTCCAGTGGCCCTATTCTAGTTTTCCTCGGGAATAGGGAATTGGGAATTAGTGACGTATTTCTAGCAGTTGGGAATTTTTTATTCCCCAAAGTGTATTCTGGCATTTAGGAATTTTTTTATTCGGAAAAAGTAATTCCATAGCAGTTTTGATGTTAATTTTTCCCCATTATTTTTTCTAATAAATATATATTTAAAATAAATTAAACTTGTAATAAGGTCGCAACATGCGTTTTAGTTTATAAAAACCAAAATAAAAAATGTTTCCCTCAAAAATTATTCCCAGTCTACCAGAATAAACATTTGGGAACGGGAAATAAATATTTGAGAATTATTGCAATTTGTAATTACAGCAAAATATATTCCCAATTCCCTGGGAAAGCAAAAATAGGGCCACAGACGCACAATTTGGCCAATTTTGATAGAAAGAGAAAGTGGATTGCAATGGTATACAGATGGTAAGGGGGAAGCTGTATAATAAAAATACAATCGTACAAAGAATACGAAAAACAACAAAAATTACATGCAAATAATTCTTAAATTGTTCGTATAATCAATTGGCTTTGAAAAGATTATGGAGACAATAAGTTTCAATTAATATATGTTGTTTACAATTGTTGAGAATTAGATTAATTCATTTAATTGTATAAATGCTTTCATCACTATTGCTTTTCGTGTCAACACATTTGCTCACATTGTTTTATTTTCTCTGTTGAAAATTTAGTTATTCTATTTAAAACTAATATTATGTAAAGACGTTAATAAACATTATTATTCAATTTATATTGATTTTATTTATTTATCAACTGCTTGAACCTGCAGTTACACAAAGAAAATCAATAACAATACAATGCACTAGCTAGCTGTAGATTAATAAATTATCTAAGGTACAAACTACAAGTTTAGACACGCAGAAATTGTAGTTTCGGTAAGCACGTAAATTTGGTTAAGGGGTTAAAATTGTTTCCTTGCTTGTAGGGTAATATGTAGTTTGGTAATTGGTTTGATAAGGTTTGAAACAAATTTGATGGAAGACTTCAAATCAAAATATAAGTTGTGCAATGTCAAAATTCTTTGGAATTTTAGGTAATTCAAAATCGAGACCAAAAGTATCAAAAGTGCTTACCACCTACTTAAAGCAGTGCAATGAACCTCCGTGGACGTCGTATTTTATCAAAGTACAGTATTATTTCTAGTGCAGTACTTTTGATTAATAAATCTTAACTGATAATTAACAATTTGTTGATATTTTAAGTATAAAGACGTAGAAAATGATCAGTGGGGGAGATCTCATTTTAATTGGCCACTAGAATCAGGAACTAATTACCATATACTAAGAACAGGTTGTTGGCCTTACATGAAATATCATTGTACAAAACGGCCCTACCAAGATTTATCATTTGAAGATAATTTTTTTAAGTTTATTAAAGTTATTAACTTGGGTAAAATATCAACTACTTTTTTGATTATGAATTCTGAAAGTATATTTTTCATTTTAGGGCTACCGCCTCTGTTTTACGGTTTGGCTGCTTCTCAACTTATAAAACATAAAGAATATGTTAAAATGCCCACTGGTGCAGTGCCGATATATTTTTTGTACGAGGAAGATAAAGGGTCGGAATTTTAGATATCATTAACTATTGTAGTCGACTTTTTTTATGATTTAATAAATAAACAAAAATTAAGGCGTTTAATTTGAAATATATATTTTAAATAATTGAAATTTTAAATAACAGCTTGCCTACCTGGGAACAAGCTTGGGAACCAATAAGTAGTTTCATCACTTTGTTTATCGATCCAGACCAATCCTTCACTCACTAGTTTCTCAACGGCTTGTTTCGAACGTAGTTCATTCCAATCTAGTTGCTTCATTAATATTGATACCGAAACATAACCATCTGGTTGATTAGCCGCTACACCAAGTACCGAAGTTTCTTGTAAACTCAATTCGCGAGGGATTGATTGAATCATAAAACGCCCTTTTCCAACAGGTAATACAGTAAATCCTTCACCAAAAATTTTTAGTTTCTTTGCAGCTATTAAAATATCCTCATTTGTAATTTCCTGATGAATTGATTTTTTGCCTCTTGCTTTTATTAGCCGTTCACGAAGCTCGCCTAAATCAATCAGGCCGCCTGTATTCGGGTTGGTAGCTAAGCACGTCTCAACAACTTGAACTGACAGTTCATAATAGAAGTCTCCCATTCCTAATACACTCCAAAATCCTTTACCAGAGGATAACGGATCTACGCCAATAGCCGCACACATCTCTTGAAATTGTCGGCGAAACTGTGGATTTTTTTTTATTTCATTACGGTGTTTTAAAGTAAACTCTTCTAAGTTTTGTCGTAAAATATCCATTTGTTTGATCATTTGCTCAAATTGGTTTTCCTGTATTTCGATACCTTTGTCTTTATATTTTCCTGCTTCCAATTTTTGTTTTTGAATCGCCCCAATTCCATGACGACGCCTCATTTTTGTAGAAATATTTGGTCTGTCGAAATTATTATTATTATTTATTCATTTATTTATGAGCTGGCGAAACCACCAAATTGCTCTTAAATATTATACAAGATGATATTTCATCCAAATTATTTTTCTCTATTAATCCAATATATTTTTTTCAAAATTTTTACTTATTACGACTCACGATTCGCATTCTAGCACCCAAACGACGAACTTATCGATTCAAGTTCTAGAACACGAATGATCGAAATTATTGAGAAAATAAATAAATTTTGACAGCTGACTTTGACAGGCTACCGTATAGAATTGTTTATTTTATTTAGAAAGAAAATTAACAGTGTAACCCATTATGCAATATACAAGAAGTTCTGTAAATGGAAAATATAGGAGTCAGAAATCCAGTTAAAATTCAAATTATGTTTAACATACTTAACTGAATTTAAACGTGACAATTATTGTCCGCGGCTAGGTCACGTTACTTATATAAAGAAGAATAATAAAAATTGTTGAATCTAAATTTTGATGATTCGTAACAGAAGTAATTTCTAATTTCATTAAAAAAAACTAGTCGTTTCATAAGGCCATGGGCGACTGAAAAATATTGCACATAAAAGGATCACAATTGATTCTGTTATGTAAAACTCGAATTGTATGTTAATCCACTAAATTACAAACCAACAATTTCATGCGCACACTCATCTTTCACACTGGTTCGATCAGGCCAATATTTTTTTAATATTTTTAAAAATAATTTTTCCAATTTTACTTAAATTAAACAATTGATTCAAGAGGGATATAAGTCTAAGGACAAATTCTAGTAATTTCAGTGTTGTTTTAAAATTTTTAAATTAAACAATTATAGGAGAAGTTTTGATTCATTTTATTTTTACATGTTTGACTAATTCTGAAGAAGTTTTAATTCTGAAAGTAGGACCAAAAATGAATGATTTTAGTAAACCTTCATGAGATACTTAGTTCCGGAAATAATTTGTTCTTCTGATGAGTTCCAATTTCTGGTGTGTTTTCAATTGTCGTTTTCCAATCGCGTATTTTAAGTGCTTGTAAGTACTTACGGGTAAATATCGATTGGAACACAAAAAACCGGCTACTACGAATTTTAAGCTAATTTTATAAAAAAAACACACAAGAGTAGCTTGAAGGTACTTCTGCACTTGCAAGCACCCGAAATTTACGATTAGAAAACGACTAATACCATCAAATAAGAAACGAGAACCGAACCCGACAAACAATTTTTAACCGTCCGGTTAGACGTCCGTAAATAGTCGGTGCAAAATTACAACAAAAAATTAAATTGTTTTTGTAAAATCATACGAATTCATTTCGCCACATTAAAAAAAGACAACTTGTCTCGAAGTTTACACGAAATCAACTTAAAACTATAATTCGATTTTCCGAAGTGATTACTCGTTTCGCGAGCCATGACGATATAGCATTTCAAGAACGATAAAAATTTGTAATACAAACTAACCGTGAAATGACTGACCGAGGCCGAATTTGGTCGTTACCTATTCCTTGAACTCGTTTTTATTCGGAAAAACATTAAAAATTAAACAAACGAAAGTTCGAACCATTTATAAAAGGTATTTCATCCATGATGGATGTATGTGAAACGTGAAAAAATTTAAAATTTAAATAAGTTTCATAGTCTGCTTATTAGTGTTATAATTTCAATAAAGAGTTGAAACTAATAATTAGGTATGTATACAGATTAATTATTTGTTTAATTTTTTGTGTATAGAAAATCGTAAAATTTTACGGTAAAACAAAAATGTGAAAAATATTCTTGAGTCTTCAGTCTTCACTTTCAGAAGGTAATGCCTCATTTCATTTTTAGTAAATTTTGCAAGTTAATTTATTAATAAGTTAATGTTTTACTATTGTCGCCCATAGATATAATCAAGGAATATTAGCTTGGGAGTGAGAATACCTTTGTAATACAATTGATAGCCGAGGTGCAAAATTACATGAGTGCAGAGCAACCGGTACCCTTATTGCAGATCAGAAATAGCGTAAAAGAATTTTTCAAGCGAGCTAATTATCGCCAAAAAAAATTAGAAATAATTTATCAATTACTAATAAGAATAACATTATAACATTATATGAAATACAGTAGTACATTTTAAGTTACATTTTTTAAAAACCAACGCTTGTCCTAACTTTTTTCTAGTCTCGGCGGTTATTTGGAAGGCCAGTCCGCCAGTAAAACATCTGTCCTTATGTCGGCCTTAAGGCGGTCAATTTCACCTACTAAATCGTAAATATTGCACTACCTTTTTCCTTGTCACGGCGGTCATTTGGAATGCCAGTACGTCAGTGAAAAGTCTTTCCTTATGTCGGCCTTAAGACGGTTAATTTCACTGCTACATCGTAAATATTCGTTTTGATTACATTTTACAGACTTTATAACGCCCCAAGGTCTGCCTAAACGTGGACTTTTAACGCACTTTTAACCAAAATAGTCTGTAAAACAACCACACGGTCCTAAGACTTTCGACGGTTATTTATCATTACAATAAATTAATTTTGTTTTTCGGGGAAGTAATATGATTTTAAAGGAATTAAAGAGTCTAGTAACAAGATGAGTACTCCTCCGCTCCGTTACAATGTTGCTGAGAATTCAGAGTGTAGTGGGAATGCCTAGTTGGGTCATCGACACTCTACTGTCGCAATTTAAAAAAAATCTTTCTTAGAACAGCTGGTGGGAGAGTTGTCATGCCTCGTGTAGTGTAGATCGTTAAGGTACTTGTAAATGTCTATTTTAAAGCAAGCAAGCACCATTAAATCGAAAGATGGTTTAGGTTTCGCCTCCATATTTTATTGGATGCTTCTCTGTGATGCGGAGTTCCCATAGAAGTATAACTTAATTCATTTCGCCTGTCAAGCCGATTTGATGTTTGTGTATTCTTATTAAGAATCAATTATCGTCAAGGCATCTTAGATGCCTAATGAAATACATACGGAACAACAAACAGTTGATTACAATCCCATAGGCAGCGTCTTGCGGTTTTCAACAATTTCTGTTCGAAAAACATAGTAGCGTATTTTTCAAGGGAATATGATAAAATCATCTCACGATCATGTGAAGTCCGACAAAAAACACGAATTTGCCATCGTGTCCAATCTCACATTCTTATTTAAAATAACTGCTTAAATGCCACAAGCAAGTCTGTGGAGCTGCACACTCTTTATTCCAGTTCAAAGATAATCTTGTGAATGACCTCCCGTGTCAACTTAAAACTATTAAGTATATCAAGACAGCAAATGAGGAATGAGTCTGAGTATCGTGTCAAAGAACCGCTATACGTATTTTGTTTCCAACCACATAAATTATCAATCACATATGTTGCTTGCTTTCTTCCACTTGTCTTGAATGTATTTCTGCCATATAACGTTTGAATCCATCCAAAATACCTCTTGTGTCCTAAGAGAGTGGGATATGGCAAGAACCATTATTTTTGGGAAATTTAAATCTCCCAAAACTCATCGTCTCGTAATTTCCATCTCAGTTTTTATAGGAACCATCCTGAACAAAATCCTACACGATAACCGAGTTTTTGAAGGCATTGTTCAATTTCATCCATCAACGTCCATCTTCGCATTGGTACCGGCTACAAGGCCTATTGTATGGTACGATTTTGCGAACTTAAAACGTGTCCGAGTCATCTAAGCCTTGATGATTTGATTATTCCGAATATGCCGATGTTGCTCAGATCATTTCTCATTTAGAGATTCAGGCATCCGGTATACGTTTCTCCCTCCATAATATGACCTTATACGAACAAACCTCCGCTCTACAACGGCTAGCTTTTTCCTGTCTCGTATTAATAGCGTCTTAGATTCGCTACCAAAAGTTACTACCGGTCTTATCAGCGCTTTGTAGATATTTGTGTTTAGCGCAATATATTGCGACACTTAAAATTGTTAACGTTAGCGTAGAATACTCGGAATCCTGCTGCGATCCACCATGTTATGTGTGTTTTGTACATTTGCCATCGACCCCAGGTATTTGAATTTATTCACCTTTATTTAAAATATAAACAGCTACGCTAGGCTATGTTGAGCTGGCGAATGACATATTCTACCGAAAGGTTCAATAGAATTTGAACTCGCGGCCCCGCGCTCCTTGTCGCACTTCTGACGTTATTTCGAAAGGATCCGAGAGTTTGTTTTCAACTATCATCTTGCATTTGAATTGAAGCCAGACAATTCTCATCCAGCCATGTTTTTAAGGAAAGTGTTTCCAGGCTTAGATGTATTTTTATCTAAATTTATTGTTGAATTATTTGTTATCTCCAATTTTATTATGTTCCATTGTTCTTCCACAGAATGGGGTAGTGGTTGGCTGTTCATCTTTTCTGATATCCTAGCTTCGAAATTGGCCCGATTAACATGATTGCTTATTCGGTATTCCAACGTGAGATTCGTTGGAATAGGTTATTATGCGAGTAAGAAGATCTGAGTATCGATGTTGGTCACAAACACGCGTTTGGTCTTAATGTCTTTGATGCCTATTGAACGCGAGGATGTGGCAATTTGATTGACCGTTACTTCACCGTTTGATTTTCACGTGCTGGCTACCATCAGATTATAAGTAGAGCTTACTCGGTGGTGAGCATCCCGTTGTTGTTCGACGCAAGGTGTTAGAAGTCATGGGCCGATGATAGAAACTTGAATTGTGGATTTGAATGTTGAAATCACCCATAATAGCCTTTACATCGTTTTGGAGAATTTTGTTCAAAACACTTTCGAGGTGGTCATAGAAAGTGTCTTTAGCCTATTATGATTTCTCCTCCGTGGGGGCATGAACGTTCACAAATTAAATGTTAAAGTGACGCATGTTCAATCTGAATACGACGAAGATCAGGTTGATTATGGATGTAAAATCTGTTACGAATTGGTGTAAATGATTACTGATCAGAAAACCAACTCCTGCCTATTGAAGACGTTGCTTGAATGCGTTTGCTATATACATAACGTCTACATACCAAATGCTGTCAACCACAGAGGTCACTGATGCAGAGTATAGTGATGTTGTGGTTGCAAATCACTCAAAATTGAAACTAACTTCAGTTGGATGTGCTTGAGGTTAATAAACTAAGGCAAAATCCAGAAAGTAAGTATTAAAAACATTTTGTACATCAAAGGTTTATGTACAAATCTCTTGTCCGTAAGTCGAGTGGTCTAGAATGAGAGTAATGTGAAGTTTCGCAGGACAAGATATGAAATGTTCAATAAATTTGGCGAACTAGTTGCATCCTCAAGTCTAGTGCAAAATATGTACTGACTAAACCAACTACAAGCATTAACGGGACTTATCAATTCAGGTTAGTGGGGTCCGGTGCAGATAGACTATATAGGAGGAAATCGTTCGTTATTTTATATCGTTTATTGACGATTGATTATCAATTAAAATCAAAATTTGAAGCCGCAGAAAATTTCGAAGACTGCAATAATTTGGTGGAGAACCGAACCGAGACTATCAAATGTGTGCCAACCGACAATGGACTAGGATATGTGACGACTTCTGGGCGGACTTAGAATAGACGGCAAGCTACATAATCAAACGATCTCCTGGATGGAGGGTTTAAGGTGATGTAACACCCGAAGAAATCTGGGCATAAAAGCTAAGTCTAAAATGAGAGAGGTTTATATTCGTTGGTTACTGTGAACACTCGAAAGTATGTCGTTTACATCAACCACAGTCAAATAACGAAATTGTAAGTCGAAGTTATCTTGTACGACAGGAATCTCACTACAGGCTTTTACCCAAGTACAGCCATCAAAGACGGGAATGGAGAACAAACGTTGGTGATGTTCTCTCAGAATCGCAAACCTGGTGCCAAAATCTAAATCAGACTGACGAAGTGATCCCTATTAGAACAACTGCTCTGCCATGTGAGGAAGCCTTTGTCAATTATCCCACAGTAGAGGAAATAAAAGCAGTTATTAGTAGATTGAGAGGAAGGAAGCCGGTCTCGACGGTATCCCCACATACTTAATTAAACATGAAGGGACTATTCCTGCACCAAATCTATGCGATCTCATCGTGGCTATTTGGGGTCAAGAAGAACCGCGCTAATACCTATATTCTCTGCACAAAAAAAGCGACCGTCTATGGTGTGAAAAGTACCGGGACATAGCTTTTTTGAACACTGTCTACAAATGTTGTAACTATCAGTGTGGATTTCATCCCAACAGATCAACCACTAAAGTGCTTTACTATGACGATGATTCTGAAAAAATGTTGGCAGTACAATATTAGTATACATCCACTGCATAGAAACTTTCAGCATATAGGCATACGATATGATCAACCGCGAGAACGTCTAGGTCGCTCTCATATGCCTAGGAATACAACTGAAACTCGGGGTGGCGGGCTCTATCTTCATGCAGGTCTATATGTAGAATCATAGTCGAAATGTATCAGATTCCTTTGAAATAACATAGTGTTCGATAGAGTAATGCAATCGCGCCTGTGACGTTCAATTTTGCGCTCGAGTACGTGGTACGAAAAAGCATCTTCAAAACTTCGCGCCGTATATTTAATAGTCGGTCCAAATTGTTGGATATGCAGATAATATCACGCTTTTTGGCCGTAGACCTAGCGATATCAAGGAGAGTTTTGTACCACTCGATCGCTATGCAAGTACTTTCTACATCATATGTTCCATTTTTGGTCCAATTAAAATTGCAGAAAACAAAAACCCTGAGATACAGCGACTTCTCGGTGACATAGATATCTTTGGATTCATAAAATCTCACCGAATTAGATGGCTGAACCACGTTCCCCACGACAACGAATGATTAAAAAAAAGTCCCAGCAACAACCAGCCGGTGTACGTCGTAGAAGACGAATAACCTACGAATAATAAGTTGTCGAAATTGAAGGACACAAGCCATAGATTGAGGCGGAGATTGAGGTTCACCGTCCAGGCGGCAAAATACCTTTATAGGATGCGATAGCTAGAGAGAGAGAAGTAATCATTTTGTACTTATTTTATTCGGATAATTTTAACATAACTAAATGTTTGGAGTTTTTATATTCGACAAAAAATTAAGTTTTAATATTTAGAGTACTAAGACGTAGCCGTAAAAATGATTATAAAATTTTTAAGGCTGCAGAATAGATACATCTTTGTTTTAACAAACATAAAATAGAAATACTAGTATTAATTAAAAAAAAAAAAAAATTATTATATGACGTCTCACATGAATTTAACTCGAGCATTTCATATACGATTTTTTTTATGATTTAATCTTTGTAATCTGTTCTGGGGCCGAAGCACTCCCAATTCTTTCGCGGTTCGGAGGATGTAGGGCTATAGATACGATTTACGTAGAACAATGTTCGCATTGCATAGATCCATGCCAGCATATAGTATTCTGGCATGGAAGATGGATCGGACGATGATTTTTGCATTTTGCGATTTATTTAGAAAATATTATATGAAATTCATGCCTGTCACATCGCATACGATTCGTCGATGACTTCTCACATACGACTCCCTAACATGTCATTAACGGTTCATCGCACCAATGACATTCCTGCTGGGATAGTGACTTACCTTTCTTGTATAACTTGGTATTTCTTAGGTTTATTGTGTGTGTAGTCCTTTTCTCGTTTTAACGATAGATAGAAATGGTTTTTATAGGCATACAAATGGTTTTTATTAGTCAAGGAATTTAAATATAAAATCATAGTTAATTATTATTAAACACACCTGAATATTTATTATTGTCTGTTTTCTTATAATAAAGCTTACTTCTGATTTGTTTTAGGGCAAAGTAAAATTTGTTTATTGGTAATAATTTTTTAAATATGTTTCTCGATGGTATTACGTTTACGCCTGAACCACATAAAATTGGTTTCGCTCCAGTTTTTAAGTATTTATTTTGTATTAAAAACGTTAAAGTTGAAAAAACGATTCTTATGTGCTTCGGGTTTTAGAATGGTAAACAAAATTTATGTCCAAATCATGCAGTTCTTCACGATAGCTTAATTCTACACGAACTTGTGAACAAACAATAAGTTCCAATAGCCATACAAATTCCAACTTGTACGATTCATGATTGCTAAAGCCCACAAACCGTACCAAAACAACAGCAGTACGATATTTTCCACCACTGTTTTACATAATAAATTTCACTTGATAAAAAAATTCGGCCCAGCTCGGATAAACCAGTTTCTTACTGAAACATATCAAAAATTATTTGTTATACAGAAACTTTAACAGTCACTGCGGAATCGTGGTCATAAAATGAGCCGTACTGAAAACCCACCTGTCGCTTAATTTATTTATATACTTACATACTGCTTCGTTAGGTATTTAGTTTTGAGGACGACATCGGCATACAACAACAGCATTGGTTTTCAATAAAATAATAAACAGTCTTGATAGCGACGAGTACTTAATAAAAAATTGCAAAACGAATGAAAACAAATAAAATTAAAACAATATGCAATAAAATTATTGATAATAATAAATTTTATAAAAAACAACACAACTATTGCAGATTTTTTTATTAGATACTTCGCTTAAGTAAATATTTAAAAAAAAAATTGTCGTTAAAATTTATAACAATATATTAGGCACCATTCTATAAAAATTTTATATTCGTCTTCGATTTTGTATGTATAAAAAAAAATTAGGGTTTTATGAAGATAAAGGTAAGTCAGCGGGTCACTCGATTAAATTCGGTAAGGAAGTGTTTTACTTGTTCATATGTAGAAAAACTAATGCCCACTGCAATTGGTCCCTTTATCCAGTTCATACTTAATCCTTTGAAGAAACCTTTTCGAATGCCTTCCTCTCTGTTGAAACGAAAATAGAAAATAACGTTAAGATACATCTTAGTACAGTAAATTTATTTGTCTTACTTATAAATTTTAACTAAAAACTGCCATAATGATAAATATTGATCTGTACAGTTTTGTTTAACTCCTATTGTTTGCATGCGCCTTCGTACTATATCTAACGGATAACTAGACGTTTGACCTACGGCTCCAGCTATAGCACCAAACACTAATGCGACAATTTGGTTTGGCATTGTTTCGCCCGATATTTCTGTACACAATAAAATGAAATTTAATGCATGGACCTTATTTAATTACTAAATTGTATAGCCATCGTACCTCTGTAATTTTTTTTTAATGTTTCATATGTAAAAAACGACATTCCTGCATACGGTACAACACCTAGCACAGTTGCCCAATAACCACGAAAAAATGTTTTTGGGCCCTCGTCTTTCCATATTCTGAAAAACACTTCCCGCAGTGTTCTGAAATATTTATATAAAATTATTTAATAAAACTTTCAATATTATAAACGTGTTATACACAAATTTACTTATAACCAGAATATTTGTCTGTAACAGCCATTCGAGCTCTAGCTAAATCTAATGGATACGTAAGAGATTGTGATGTTACGCCAGCCAATGAACCAGCAAGAAAACGCCTAATTTTCGTACTACAATTAAAAAAATGAATGTAATTTTTTTTGCATTATGTATTTATATGAATTTATGTACCTTTTATCTTGGTCAACTCGTAAAAGTTTCCTATATTGTTCGTGTGATGTAAATTGTATAGCAGCATATGGTATTATACGAGCCATTGTAGCTGAGTTACCACGCCATAGTGCAATTACACCCTCTTTGGCAAAAACATCTTTTAAAAAAAATATAGCAGATCGAAATGAGTATGGTATGTCTTTGCTGCGAAAAGGGAACACAGAAAGTTTAAGATTAATTTAAAATAAAAAAAAAAAGTTTAATTTATTAAGTGACCAGCCTATGGCAGGGGAATTCTTGCGATAAAGGTGAAATGATAATCATAACAGACCCAGCTTCTGCGTATGGAATCGGTACGAAAGCCCGAATTACAAAATCGCGAATTATCAAAATCCCGACCTTTTAAAAATTCCGCTTTTCGAAATCCCACATTTCAACATGCCGCTTCTTAAAATCCTGCTTCGGGATTTTAACAGATTTTGCTAACATCGTAAAAAAAATCGGTCATTTTTTGATTGATCTTGGTCAAATTATGGGATGTGCATTTTAAAATCAATTTTCCAAGAATTTTTGGAATTTGCTAATGCTCAATGGGACTTGGCTACTCCTTAACCAATAATTGACAAATTTGGTATGCAGAATCGGATTTGAACTCTTACTTCAATATTAAACGAAGTTTCGCAAACCGGACTTGCTGAATGTAACTAGGCCTTTGGTATATACATCTCGATTGGGATTTTAACGTGAATGAAACTTGCCAGATTTAGATTTTAGAGCTAAATTGGGATTCTTACATCCATTTTGGCCGAAGTTTTGGTTTTTGGCCATGTTTGATGCATCTCTACCATTACTTAATCAGTAATGGTCGTATTTGATATATCGGTCTAGAATAGAATTCTTTCATGAATTTTGAATGCATTTAAGGAATTTGGCATTGCTTAATTGAACTAGTCAATTTATTTAATATGAATGAAATTTTGAAATTTCTTGACCTCCTATGGTCAAATTTATTGTGCACGACGATCGAGTTGTTTGGAAAGTAATTTCGTTTTTCCCAACAGTGGCACTATTCCGGTAATTCCCCGGGAATAGGGAACTGGGGAAAGAATTTACATATAAGTTCTATTTAAATAATTTTTTTCTGGCATACTAAGGTAAAAAGTTAGTGGCAGGTTTTTTGAAAACAAAATAAAATTGGGAATAACTTTCCTTGATAATTTCGCTATGGAAAAATTATTCCCAATTTATAAATATTTACATCAAACTTTTTTTCTCAGTAGGCCAGAAAAAACTGATTTCTAGATAAAAGCTATGTAAAATCTTTCCCCAGTTCCCTATCCCCAGGAAATTACCAGAATAGGGCCACAGAGGACTAAATGTAATGTTTCATAGCCAACTTCAAACTTAAGGTACATTGTTATTATATATTTTGACAGCTGATATAGCAAGGCTGTTTTGTGTAAAAATTTGTTTGATTCTGCCTAAGAGTTTGTGTTTCGAAAATGAAACGATGAAAAATCGAAAGCAGCAATATCGGCAGATTTTACTATTTTATTATCGAAAATGCAAAAATGCTGTTGAAGCAAGAAAAGAAGTTATGTGATGTGTATGGAGAAGATGTATTGACGGAACGTCAGTGTCAAAACTGGTTTTCAAAAGTGTCGTTCGGACAATTTTGATGTTGACGATGCATCACATTCTGGAAGGTCAATTGAAGCTGTTGAAGACAAAATCAAGGCATTGATTGATGTAAACCGCCGACAGATTAAATTTAACGAATTCGGCCGTTTTGATCACGTAAAACGCATTGGTTTAGTTTCAAAACTCGACATATGGGTTCCACATATTCATACAGAAAGAAATTTGCTCCGTCGGATATTCGTTTGTGATTTGTTTCTCAAACATCAAGGAAATGATCCATTTTTGAAGCGAATTAATACTGGAGACGAGAAATTAATTGCCTATTACAATGTTAAACGCAAGAGATCATGGAGTAAACCTTTTCTTCAAAAGGGGACGTCTAAAATGCATTGGATCAGTTTTTTGCCAGCAAGAAGTTTTCAGAAGCTTAAAGAGCGTGGAACTATGCTAATGTCAGAAAGATGGCAAAAGGTATTGAATGAAAATGGAGAATATTTAATTCAATACAATCTTTAAATATTATACAAAAGTTGTCTTTCATTTTCACCAAAAAACGAAATTACTTTCTGAACAACCCAATAGATTAGGATTCTTATGTTATGCCTTAGATTAGCCCATGATGTTTGGTACTATTATGAAATATTTTCGATTTCGTGAAAATCGATCCGCCTCCGAAATTCGTATTAGGAAACTTTTTTTCTTTCGTAAAATTCGAAAATCGTATAGTCCGCCCTATTATGAACCAAAAAAAAACATCGAATTTTACGAAAATGATATGTCAAAATTCGACTGCTCTATAGATGACGAGTATCGTATTTACGAAAACAAAACTCATCTATTACCCGACCAAATGGCACAGTGGTTAAAGCTTTGGCGTTTGGATCGGGAGGTACCGGGTTCGAATCCCGATAGGGGCAGAATGCAAAGGGAAATTTCTCAAGTGATTACGATCTGTGATGACATGTAATACATCATGACCCCCTGTCGGTGTGCAAAACCCATGGGCCGACCCATTTTCCATGCCAGTATAGGCTGGCATGCAGCTTGCAATGTGCAGATGGTCTTAAATCGCGTAAAGTAAGGACGTAAAAAGGATAACTGCGGAAGAGCAGGATGAGCCGTGAGCTCCAAAACAGATCGCATAGTTATCAATAAAAAAAAAAATAATAAAAATAGTAGTATTGATACGTATTATTTTTTTATTAAAATAAAATACTTTAATTTTTGTAGCTCATTTACCAATGACCGCCAATTTGACGATTTAATTTCTTTTATGGAAAAAAACGAAAAATTTTTAAATGGGCCCAGTATAGAGACTACCCAAAATTTGTGGTGAAATTACAAACTAATTAAGTTCAGTCGGTACATCCCTAAAACCTGTTGATGGTTGACTGAGATGGTTGAAAATTCCAATATTTAGCTAAAACAACACAAAACAGAAAACTTCATGCTCTTAAATTTTATGACCAAAAAAACTTTCATAATAGCAATTTTTGCGGCGGATCAAATTTTACGATTTCGTATTTTACGAAATCGATAAAAATTCAAAATAGGCCCCCTGGAATGCGATTTTCACATAAATTTTAGATTCAGATCTAGTTTTTGGCAATACTGGTTGGAACTAAGTAATTTCTTAACATATTCTTGTTAAATTTAGTTTGCAAATTTGATTTAGGAATTTAACAAAGATAGTTTTGATTTTTAAGGGACTCATTATGAAACAAAAATTGTTAAGATATAACGTAGTTTAGTCTGGCTTGGCAATTCAAAATATCTTACAATGCAGAATTCTAATCCAGCCAGATTCGGAACTAACAATTATTTTATGTATTTATTACATTGTACTGACTAGTAAAAGATTATTAAAAGACCCTTTCTTTATGAATTCGGGTGCCCGCGGGCCGACCTCGGGATATTGATAATCTGGATTTTGAAAAGCGGGATTTCGAAAAGCGAGTAAACGACCCCAACCCGATCTCACATATAACCAGAAGTTAGAATATCATTCGTTATTCTTCAATTAATAACTAAATCGATAATAGAATGGTGGAATACAAACTGACGAGCGGAATTGACCAACGATGAAGCTTACGGTTTATTTTTTAATTTGACCCGAGCAAGTAGACTTACCCTGGGTGTTGTACTCCGAGCTAAGGTTGCACGGTATTAAATGATCCGGTGTGCATACAGTACTAAATTATTTTTTGCTTTATACACTTTTCGTACACTGTAATGGTGTTATGATACTGACTAGTTTTCAAGTGCTGTAATGTGCTGTAAAACTATTAAGGCGAAAAAGAGAAACAGCTAATTTAAATCGTAGAGAACACTATGTGCATATCCACACTAGGGTAACTTTTATCTGGTAACTTTTTCGTTTCTTTCCCCTTTACCAATAAAATCGGCTTTATCTGCGCCTCAATTTTTTGATTATATTGGTAAAGGGGAAACAAAGGAAGAAGTTACCGGATACCAGTTACCCTAGTTTGGCATCAGCCTATTGCGCATTTATTTTGACGTTATGAAAATAAAATAATGTATCTGTGCGGCGTGCGCTACAATATTTTGTTTTGAAATATGTGTGAGCTATACACGTACACACAAAACCACATTACTAAAAAATGACTATACTTCAAAAAAATAACTAAAGTTGATTTATTTTTTATAGATCTGTCCTATTTAATTAAACTGCTGCAAAAGTAAGCTATATCATTTGTTGCTGAATTTATTTCTATTTTTGTTTTATGTTGTATTCACTCATTCTTTCAAGTGATTTGTACTTAACATTACTGGTCCTACTCTATTCTCATTTTTAATCACATGAACAATGTGATAAACTAGTCAGTGTCAAAACACCATAAGCATAGAGAAAAGTAATATAAACAGAGGTAAAGCTGCATACAAAATTTTGAAACAACTTTTTTAGATTGTAACCCCAAAATACAAACTCATTTTACGACTAAAATAATAAACTTAGAATATCCAACTCTTCGAATATTCATTTAGCGTTTCTTTGACTTTTCATATTGTTTTTGTTTCAATTTTTTTTCGTTCAGATTATAACCGTAATTTTAAATTTAGTAAACATAAAACCGGATCGTGACCCCATATTTTACTATGAAAATATGCGTAAAAATTTTGTATGCAGCTTTACTTCTGTTTATATTTATTTTTTTCTGTGCCATAAGCATATTTCACAAATAAAAACGCAGTATGCAGAATAAATTCGCACAGCGCACTGCCTGCTCGAGTTGAATTAAAAAATAGACTCTTTTGGCCGGTTGCACAGAAAAATGACTAACGGTCGGTTAGTTGTGCGCCAGTTAAATGTTTTATGTGAAATATGTTTTTGCAGTCAGAAAAAAGTCATCGCAAACTTCATTAAATATATTTTATTCCATGGAAATATTGGACGATTAGTTAAAAAGTTATTCAGTCAAAATTGGCCATTTAAATATTTATACACATGCTAAATATTTCCACGGAATAAAATATATTTAATGAAGTTTGTGATGATTTTTTTCTGACTGCGAAAACATATTTCACATAAAACATTTAACTGGCGCACAACTAACCGACCGTTAGTCATTTTTCTGTGCAACCGGGCATTAGAAAGTTAAATAAAAAGTACCTCTCTGTTAGTATTGAAATTCCTTTAAAGGGAGTAATGTGCATTAGCATCATCCAACAACGAAAGGAATTTTCTTATTCTTACTCGAATTTACAAGAGTTGAAGTTCCTCGAAGTAGGAGGGTTGGGTGTCATTCGGTATATATACAGAAGCTACAACCAATGTTAGTATTCAATCCAGAAACAGCATCATCAAGCACCATCGCGTGTGGTTCTTGAACTGACCACACATCTGCTTACGGTACTGAAAGCAACTGCCTAAGCTCAAGAGAAGCAGACTTAATATGTTGTAGGTTAATCTATTTTATATTAAGCATGGGCATCATAATAGAAACAAGCAGAAAACGAGAGAAAGTAAATGGAAAATCTGAGGGATAGCGATAACTTAAAGATCATTATGTAATGGTCTCAAAGAACTTCTCTTTCTTCGAAAGACAATTGCTTGACATTTAGCTTTGCGCTTGAATCGGAGATCCTTCAATCCTTTTGTCTACACAGTCGGTTTCATCGCAGTCCAATGTTGGCTAAAACAACTTTAGGATTCTCCAGAGGACCAGCGACCCAAGTGTACATTAGCAGAAGTTTCGGAGGATCACTAAAACTCAGCAACATAAGCGCTAAAATGCGCATCTTTGGACTAATGGGCTCCATTTTAGGAGACCACGGTAGATGAAATGTCTGGCTCTTCAGTTATCGCGCTAATTTTGAAAAACCCTAAAAATATTTTTCCTAAAAATAATTGAATCACGTGATGGATTTTATTATTCCGAATCGTGACATAAACTACTATTTATTTTTTCGAACATTTTTTTTATTTTCCGAATCAGCCATTTAAAAAACAGAAACACTAGTGGAAATATAGTTATGAATGGCAGTGTACACAACCTTTTTGGCAACCTGCCTCATTTCAAGGTCGTTTAAAAGGGGGAAAAACCCACTCTCCTAGAGGAGAGGCCAATAAGATATGTTGGTCGCAAAAAGGAACTATATATACACTGGCGCGATTACAGACCGTCACGGCACCTGTTTAGCTAGCCTACCACCTATCGCTTATTAAACGAGCAAGGTTTTATAAAAAAAAACATAGTTTAATACAGTGTGCATGACAACGGATTGTTATGTCTAAATTAATCAGAAATCGGATATTACTAATCGGAACTAAATTGATGGTTGTTAGGTCATACCAGTCATTTACAGATTGCACAAAACAAAACGAGTCTGATGTCCAATTAAAATTTGCTTAATAAATTAAGCTTTATCAATCTTCTTCAATATATCTAATATGTAACTATTAATCCAATCTAATTAGCAATGAATTTTACATCCATTTTACCCATGTAGATAGACATCAGTTAAAACTCAGAGAAATGTCTGGAAAGTATAATTCATGTATTCCAGAATTATAAATAATTCAATACTAAGGGTCGTATCGACAGACGAAGCTAAAATCGCAACTGCGACTAAAGCCATTCTTTTATTATTTTTAGACCAGGATAAAACGTCAATATGAAGCCGGGATTTAATAAGTAGCCGGGATAAAAATCATGGATACCGCGGTTACAACTGACGTTTGACACCGAATTTTCTATTCCGAATTTCGATCATAATTTTTTTAATACATATGTACATATATAACACAACATTATCAATTATTGCCAAATACGTAATTTAATTGTTGTGTTTCATTTGAAAAGCTATTATTTCATTCACATCATAATGCTAGTGTTTTCATAATTAAAAAAAAAGAAATTTATAGCATGGTTATTTTAGTGCGTACTTTGCGTTTATGAATATCTACTGGTATAATATTATGATTTATGAATATTAGAGACATCTATGAACTATCAATTATTGGTATGAAGAAGCCATCAATTTAGTTAGTGGAAAATTAAAACAAAAGAAATCGTCGTCGAGTCAAAAATATAGGTTGAATAAGATGAAGTTAGTTTTGTGCGACTACCAACCACTCTTTCACTGGCTCCCGGTCTAAAGGATTACCCTCCGGCGGGGGTAGCCTAAGAGTTATTGTAATAACGATATACGATAAATATGGTAGACGAGACCTGACCTTCCCCCATTTTTGTACCGATGACAGCTATGATTTTATTGTGAACTAAAAATAACTCAAATTTGCAATATTTTTAACATTTTCTAAAGAGCTAAAATCTCGCGATTTATAACGAGCACCCAGCATTCAATAATATATCTATGAACAGTATAGTTGATAAGGGCGAAAAAAGTATAACAAATATCATATATAAACAATGCAAACAACAGCAACAGATAAAAAATACTGTTACAAATTTGTTTGTTCAAAAATTTTATTTTTTATATTCAATCCGTCAACGCACATACTCGTAGTACTAGGATGTTAGAACCAAGTACAATGTACAAATTATGTTATTGCTGAATTTCGAATACACAGTAGTAATCTATTTACTCATTAGTGACCAATATTTATCTATTTCGGAATAATAAAAGAATGGATGCGAACTCGTACTTAGATCGAATTTTCTAGATCAAGATTAAAAGTAAACCTGAAATTGTACATAGAAATTAATTTATTCAAACTTACTTTATTTGGAAATTAATTTTCGCTCTATCTAAAGGTGCTATTGTGGTTTTTGCTAGTGCTCCTGCAGTTGCGCCAGCAATTAAACTATTTACAACCGCACTCATATTATTTAAATTTCGTTCTGACAGTTCTATAAATAAATTTAAAAGAAAAAAATATTTTAGTGAGAATATTGGTATTCTTCATGTCATTACTTAACAAAAACAAAAAATACATAATTGATTTAATCGATAATTTGGCATACACTTGTATTAATCTATTTATAAATCTTTCTAAAATTTAAAAATAACTTAATGAATTATTTTTGCTATGTAAATAAACACGTGAATTGAACGTGCCATATTTTGTTGAATTAAGTTAACATAACTACACAGTGTGCTGATATTTAATGTAACAATTATTATTGTAGGCTACTAGACACATAAGGAACAAGCGAAAGTTTTTTATAATGCCACATTACCGTTCAAATATTTCGAAGATACTACATGTAGCTAAATGTGATGACATTTCATTGGGTCACAAAGTACGGCCGTCCGTTAATAGAATTTCATTTCGGAATTGGATAAAGTTGTGAGGTTAGATAAAAACGGGTGTTGATCATAAGAGTAACTCGAAATAAAAAAAACTGGGAACTAGACGAACGCACAGACGAGCGATATCACACTATTATTACACGTTTTTCAATTAAATAAATTGATTTAACACCAATCAAGTAAGTTTTGACCTTATTTGGAGTAGTGTATAGGGAGTAAAATAGATTGCTTTTGAAACGACTGACTTTTACATAAGCGATACTGGAATTGAATCCAATTTTCATTAATTTAAAAAAACGTGCCAAAATACCGAGGACAAATTATTATTAATCTGTTACACAGACAACTGTAAATTGAAATTGTCTTGGGAAGCGCAAGTTGGCCGCGCTAAAAGATTTTATGAATGAGAATTAGAATACTGGAATGTTTAACTCATATTTTGGAGGCGATTGATTAATGATCTTTAAAAAATTATTTGGCTCGTGTTGTGGCGACTAAACTAGATTGAACAATTTTTACGAATTTGGGCGTTCGACGGAATCGTAAAGTAATTTTATAAGCCATAAGATAACCAACTTGGTTTTTAATCACGAGGCCATTGCTCTGCTTTACCTGTAGTAATATCACTTACGGCGCGCTACATCTTATATAGCTTCTAGGTAATTATAATGGGTCAGGTTCAATCGGCCATCAATAACTGCACCGTACCAAGGTTATGCTAGTGAAGGCTGGTTTGCGGTGGGCTAACAACTCGACCAGAACAGAAGACAACTTGTTATGAAATGTTAACAAAAGCCCCGGATAATTCACTCGGATTCTCAACAACGACCTCGGACACATGGGCGTACGAAGGGGGGGGGGGGGGGGGAGGGTACTGGGGCTTTAACCCCCCCCCCCCCCCCCCCATGATTCAACAATAGAAAAAAGTAAATCCTTAATCAACAGCAACGCGACTCAAACAAATATGTCCCACACGATGGATTCAACGCCACGAGTCTGCCTTAGTATTTCTGGTGCTTCAAAAAGCTGCAATCTTCGCGATGGAAATTATTTCTGATTGGGATGACATACTTTTTACACTATTTGCCGTAGGCACTTGGCGAAACACACTTATACTTAATAAACACATTTTTATTAATCACTTGTTTTTTGTTTCGCAGAATATTTTGAATATTTTTCAAAAAGTTTAAAAAATCACTCGATCGATTTCGACTTGTTAGGTCATCATCAGGAGTATCTACGGATTGGGATGACAAAACAACTTCTTCTTCTGCGATTCAGCTTCTATCTGTTATTGGAAGTACTGAATTTCAAGTATCTCTTCATGTGCTTGCCAAGGTTTTTGGTATAACTCTGCCACTAGGTCGTTCACTACAACAATAAATCTGGATCTGGCAATCGAACTGGCAAAAGATGTTGAAGATGTGCTAGATGAAATACGACGCGAAACAGAAATGCAATTTAATGCAATTTTCAGTGACGACAAGAAAATATGTGACCAGCTTAATGTAGAAATACGAAATCCTCGTCTAGCCGGAAGACAAATTCATCGCTGCAACATTGCAGTTGAAAATCCTGAAGAGTATTATCGTATTGCCATCTTTATACCTTTTCTAGATTCTACAAAGATGCAAGTTCACGATCGGTTTCTGAAACATAAAAATATATTGCAAAGTTTATGTGTCTTTTGCCAAATGAACAAAATTTTTCATTCGAGCACGAAAAATCTGCAAAAACTCTTTTTGAAAAATATAAAAGTATTACGAACTGCAGCATAGTTGAGGGCATTGGTGAAGGGGCTATGGTGGCGCCATGCTATAAATTTTTCGAATACACCAAAAAATGCTCATATTGCATTTTTATCATACGACGAATCAATTTTCCCAACTGTTCGAAAATTACTTCAAATATTTGTAACACTACCGGTTACAACATCAAGCAGTGAACGATCTTTTTCAACATTGAGACGACTCAAAACGTATTTACGCAACACAACGAATGAAGATAGGCTAAATGGATTAGCGTTACTTAATATTCATCGTAATGCCGCGGTTTCTGTTGATGCAGTTCTAGATGAACTAGCAAAAAGTTCACGTAAATTAGAAATTCGCTTGTAGTTGGTAATTATGAAAAGAAAAAATCGTTGAACTTCAGTCTTAACTTCTGTCGCTCTTTAATTGTTTCAGAAAATTGTTTTTTGGTGAATCTGCCATTTTTATTCTATTTTATAAGAAAAAATATATAATTTTTAATATACATATATGTATTAATTTTTCTTGTACATACATCATATTATAATTTTTTATTAACTTTTCTTGATGAATTTTTTATTAATTTTTGTTATATAATTTTTAAAATATTAATTTTTCGTTAACAGTTAAGTTCTTTCAGTATAGTTTATGTTTTTATAGTGAAATAAAATAAAATATAATATATATTAGCTAGTTCTATTACGTGAAAATTTTTTTTTATAAAATATGTTTTCTGCAACCCCCCTATGGCTTCATCCTGCGTACGCGCCTGCTCGGACACGAAATACGGACCACGTTTTAAAATTTGAAACATAGAACTCAGAGAAATCAGAACATACCAAAGACATTTTCTAGACCACCTTGGAAATGATTTAAATAAAATTCCATAAAACGGTGTAAAGTGTTTCGGACTATTTTTCATTGTGGTACCATCGACCCATACTCTATAACTTGGCTATATAATCTGGTGGTAGTTAGCACCTACTTCCCACATAAGAAGTCAAACGATGGAGTTAGGGTCAATCAAATCGATCACAACCTCGTGTCCAAAAGGTACTTAAATAGCATCAAATATATTAAGACCAGACGTGGAGCCAACATCGATTTTAAGCACTTTCCGGTAGTTGCGAAATATGCCGCCTGTTTTTATCAGCACGTATAATAAAAGATTTGCATTAGAATAATTGAAGCATTGAACAATCAACTTCCCTAGATCAACTTCAAAGTTAGCATACCAGCAACTCTGAAAATCCAACCACATTCTACTCTTTAAGATAAAATACATCCAAACCTTAAAACACATGGCTGGATGAGAATTGTCTAGCTTCTTTGAAGAAAAAGATCTCGTACGTAAACGAACCATCCTCCAACCAAAAAGCAGTCATAAAACTACTGCAAGGAAAGAAAATTCTCTAATTAACTGTAAAGAAACAAGAAACGGAATGACACAAACAACAAGTGCTTATAAACCATGGTAAAATTATTTCTCGTTACTCTTAAACAGATAGACATTATCCTCCAGTGAGCAACCAACATCATTGCATCAGTCATCTGCATCAAAATAAAAATGACACCACCACCCACCCCATCTTACGACAAAGTAAGAAACGTCATATTTAATATGAAAAATTATAAGGCAACTGGTCAGGATGTCATATACAACGAAATGTTCAAGCGCGGCGGCGATTACGTCTCCTGCAGCATATTTAAACCGGTTTCAACTATTTGGGTCGCGGAGAAGGTGTCAGACTAGCATACGCTTCGTAATACAACAAGAATGCGGTAAGCAGACCCATTAGCGCAAATTATATTCAACACGTCACTAGAATATGTCATTTACCAACTTAACATAGCACTGCGTAGCTGCTTATAATATAAATCAAACGCGTCGTAACAAAAACCGCGTAATCAACAGCCTAACAAATCAGCATGTGACGAATCATTATTACGTGACAAATTTTTAACAGGAACTATACAATACGAAAAGTTGAGTGCGAGTTTAAATATTTGGGATTGATGGTAAAGTTACAATACTCAGTCTCTGAAGACATGATATCGCGGATTGCAGCAGGTTACCGGAAATTTCACGCTAACATTAAAATTTTTAGGTTTTACAATATTTAAAACAACATCCTTTTACAACATCCATATAATTATAACAGTTAAATCATGAAGGATTAGATGGCTCGGACACGTTCTACGTTCCCAAAATTGTAATATAAAGGCGCTAGAGACTAAAACCTCACGAGGTAATCAGTACTTCGGTCGCAAGAAAATAGGTCACAAAATGACTCAGGAAACATGCTTTTTATAAATTAGTTTTAAATATTAGACCAGTTTTAACAGTTTGATGATACACGTTTTGACAGATTTACAAATTTTGTAAAAATTTATTTTAAAAATATCATGTTACATTTTTATATTATTATCTATTCTAAATCATAGGATTAATTTGCCTTGCCACCAGCGCCAAAGCGGTGCATTTGTGAAAAAACTCCTGGTAATAAAGTTGTTGCTTTCCCAGACCTTTCGACCATGAATGATGTATATGCCACATGCTTTTATTGGAATGAGATAAATGTAACTGCTTTCAGAGCCATGACGGTAATTTTGAGTACAAACATGCTTCTAATTATTTTGTGATATTCCAGACCTTTTAAATGATTTGAGATACGTATATATTTCATATCAAAGAAACAATTTGCCACAACGCTGAATTTGTGAAATAAATTCCTGATAAAAAAATATTCCTTCAACAAAAATCTTAAAAACGATATGCCGCCACATAATCACATCAGAATGAGACAAATAAGTATCTGTAATCAGCGCCACAGTGATAATTTGGAGTACTAATATGCTTCAGATAAGTTTGTGACATTCTTCAAGACCGTTTCATTGCCATGGCACAATTATTTCATATAATAAATTAAATCAATAATTAGTTACCAGTGCCAAAACGGCGGATTTATCAACTATCACGTAGTTATAGAAAATAGTTTTGAATACTACGGTACTTCAGAAAAATTTACGACATTCTTCAAGACCATTTCAATGATATACGAGATTTATATATGTATTATATGACTACTGAATAATTAGGTACCAGCGCCAAAACAAAGGACTGGTGAACTAAAGCGCGGGTTACAAAATTGTTACTTTTCCCAAGACCTTTGAGAATAATTTAAGCTGAAAACAGTAACGTTCAGCCTGACAACGGTAGTTTTGAATATTAAGGTTCAGAAAAATTTACGCTATTCTTCGAGGCCTTTTCAACGATATGAATATACGACAGGTATATATTCGATATTAAATGAAAAATTAGCTACCAGGGCCAAAACGGTAGATTTATACAGGTAATCAACCCTGTTGAGGTAGAGATCCCAAAATTTTTTCAATTCTCCAATTTTAAAATAAAACAAGGTTGGCGAAAAAATATTCGAATTGTATAAGCCGTTCTTGAGATATCACCGGTACAGATATCTAGACATTCAGACGGAAAGACAACTTTTATTGCAGTTATGGGATCTTCAAAACGTCGAGAAAACTGGTTTTCGATCCGGACCATTTTTTATCATTTTTATCAGGATTTCAATTACTTGGCCTTACAGGTCCTAGTTAAAAGGCCCTGAAGTCGGCACTAATAAAGACAGTATCACGCGGAAGGCTCCAGTGATGGATGAACCACGTCGAATAGGACCTACAAACCCTAGGTTATTTTGTCTGACACCTGCCTGTTAAGGATCGAGTTATCTAGAAGAGAATTATTAAGGTGGCCAAATTCATGGGATGTAGCGCCAGCGAAAAAGAAAAGAAGAAGCAACATTGTGAAGCTACCTTCTAAAAAATTCCTGTCAATGTCTGAAAAACAATAAAATTAAAAAACTTATAATTCAAAATAAACCATTAGGGTGACTTTAGTGCGTATATTTATATCTACGTTGTTGCTCAAAATATCGTCTTATTGCAATTTTACTTGTCAAATTCTTATTTTATTTCAATTCGTGTTTTGGCTAAAATGTAAACTAAAGTAAATAACAATGAATTTAATAAATGAAAACAATCAAAATAATATGTAGATCTTCTGAGGATCCAAAAATTCGCACAAAAATCCAAAACTCGATTCGATGTGCCACTTCAGCGAAAAATGTGGCAACTGAATTAACTAACTGAGACGCCTTCAGTTCTTTAATTGAGGTCTGCCGACCCATATTGCCGTGACAAGAGCCATTCAGGAAGCTCTCGCTTGGCAATATGTTTCGATAAAGAGCGAGCCACCTACAATTTCAAACTGGATGATGTTGTTTACAAAAACAGTCCAAAGCAGTTAAGATTTTAAATATTAACATGTACCGCGTAGTTTTATAATAGATATTAACATGTGGTTTTAAAAAACATATACTTCGCATAAAAGAAACCAGCAATTGTAATTTGTGGTTTGATAGTCGACTCATAAA